>JAHUUD020000090.1:0-220000 GCA_020010945.3 Muscidifurax raptorellus
TTAACTTGATAATAACGATTTTCGGTGGGACTCAGGAAAAAATCAACTAAATAACCTACTGAAGCACAGGCCTTTAGCACGTTCTATACCAGTGGATCCCGATTTATTTAACGATAGTGATGACGAAAAAAAACTATCGTAAGGGTCAATGACCACTACATAACCTATCATCTGTAAATAAAGAAAATAGTAACTCATCTGCATTAAAAAACGACAAAAACCATGAGTAGTGTTTTAGACACAGGTGTGTGTGATAATAAGTGAGCTTGCATACTTTCGCGTCTCTTTGTTGCGCAGCTACAATACATACTTGTCTAGTCTTTGCTATTGTATACTCACTCTAGGAAAATGTAGTCGTTTAAGTTTTTATTGACATTTTTTAAGTTAATTTATTATTACGGTATGACCATCTGTATAGATATATATATAATGATTATGACAACTGTTGATCTCTTTATAATGAATTGATTTATATATGTGTTTATTTTATGCTTAATAAAGGCTTGAGAAGGTCCCCACAAAGGACGAAACGTCGCCGTATTTTGAAGGAAAATGAAGATTTAGTTATTGTTTATTCCTGGGTTATCCTCCCACTTTTGAGAAATTTTAAATATTTTGTTCGTTATCGAAGAAGTTCCGTCTCTAACACATGTTTTAACGACTATACCGCCAGGTATATTTTTAATCACTAACGATCAGCAAAGATAATATCCTCCATTTTACTTCTGCAGACTGTAAATTTATCACAGCTGTTTTCAAATCATTGCTGGATTTGGGAAAAATGGACGAAAATGAAATAAAGAGACACGAACCTAAACAAGGCAAGTGCTAATATCACCAAAAGCCTGAACAAATATATTAACAGCTATACTCATAAAACGTCACTTTGATAACGTAAATGAGTCAGAACCAAGACGTTTACTCACTATAGCTGATAAAATTACTAAAAATAATATAAAGACTACGAGAGTTTCAAAACAAAATGATTTAACGGACCAACTAAATTTTTCGAATTTCTTGGACACACTCAATGACCGCCGTAGGCACTGCGATAGTACGATATACTTATGTTATGGAACCTGTACTATACCTAGCGAAGATCTTCGAGAAAACATTATTTCAGAATATCACGATAGCTTAGTAGAAAGCCATGGAGCGATAACAAAAACTTAATGAAGAATAAGAGAAAAATTTTAATGGAACGGAAAAAAATCAGATATAACGGAATAAATAAGAAACTGTAAAACTTCGCAACTAAAATTAGTAAGGATAAAAAATAAAGAACCTATGATAATAACAGATACCCCATTAGAACCGTTTAATAGACATCATTAAGCCATTACTTGTTACCTCCTGTTAAGTCCTCGGCTATGATGCTGTCGTCGGTTGCAACATTTTTTATGGTTAGTTTCTTATGGGAAACACGGAGAACGACGAAAATTTTGATGAAAGAATCCTAGCTCTTTCGATTCTTAGACATTCCCGCGATCCTGAAGAACGGCGCAAAATGCCTGGTTGGGAAACCCTTTGTTAGTGGAAGAGAACTTAGATTCGCGCTTCAAGAATATAAACTCAATTTAAAAGCGCCGAATAGATGACATGCGTTAGTCCTATAGCCTTTCATCTGAGAGAAAGAGAGAGAGAGAGAGAGAGAGAGAGAGAGAGAGAGAGAGAGAGAGAGAGAGAGAGAGAGAGAGAGAGAGAGAGAGAGAGAGAGAGAGAGAGATAGAGAGAGAGAGAGAGAGAGAGAGAGAGAGAGAGAGAGAGAGAGAGAGAGAGAGAGAGAGAGAGAGAGAGAGAGAGAGAGAGAGAGAGAGAGAGAGAGAGAGAGAGAGAGAGAGAGAGAGAGAGAGAGAGAGAGAGAGAGAGAGAGAGGATTCTAATGAGCTAGAATACGATGCGGACGAAAACATAGACGGCATGTGAATATATGCTATTAAATCATCCAAATACTATTAATTTAAAAAAATATAGCATTAGTTATATACCTAAGCAGTTAGATCACTGGACCCATTTAGAATCCATAGACGCTTGGTTATACTCACTACCCGAGAAAAAGACTATACGAATCCTATGCCCAAGAGAACAACAAGAGATAATCAGAACAAAAGGAGTTGTAATATTAACTATCCAACCCCGCTTTTCTACCAAACAAGAGCACGTAACAATAAAAGGATTAATAAATCTAGGAAGCAGCATATAATTCATATATACACCTAACATAACACTAAACATCTCAGAAATACAACCGTCATTTTACAGAAAATTAAGAAGTATCAATCACACATTAAATTTTCCAACTATCAGTAACAAAAATATTCTAACCAAACTAAAACCTCAATTAACACTAGATAATATTATCAACAATTTATTGAGCAAGAAGATTACCATAACACACATTTCTACCTAATATATGGATCCATAGGAAACACCATAATAAAAAAAATAAGTGGACATGTTACACATGTGCCCACACGTCATATTGCAAGTACAGGCTATTTTCCGCACTATCAATAAGGTGTGCTTATAATAGCTTCCAGAATATTATACTATTGTAAACTAATTCAATTGTATTTTCTCACAGATGCATCTTGTCTGGATAACAATAGCAGCAATCATTGTTGTGTGCCAAGGTATACAACCCTCTGACGATCTTCATCTAGCGAGTGATCAGTTTACGTTTATAACATACGTTAACACTCAAAGGAATAAGAATAAATAGTACAGAAATAGAGATGCAGCTACATGTTCTCCTGTACGAGTATATACAAATGCAAATAGAGTGCTTGTCTCGGAATTTAAAGGCTAATCCAATAGTGGAAAAGGCGAACAGAATAGTTAAATTAGAAAATCAACTTCATATCTACAGTCAGGACACGGTAGGCGAAGAATTATACATGTCACACTTAGATAATAACAAATATATGCAGGAGAAAAAAGAAAATTTAGACAAAGACATTTACGAAGCAACGACACTAACATTTGAAAACATAAGTAATCAAGGAAAACAACTCGAGGACCTTAAGCAACAAGCATTAGGAATATTTTCATCCATAGCCAAGCAAGAAAATTTCACTCGATTCCTTAACATGGCCCAGGCGTGGAGAAATGCATTAGAAGGCACAATGGAATACCAAACCACACTATACAACCAGATATTAAAAATAAAGGAAGCAGCTGTCAATATCCTCACCAACCAGCATTTATTACCTGTGCATGCCATATAGTAAATAAAAAATCTGATTAAATTCAGAAAACCAGAATTAAGTTTACCAACTATCGACACCTTACACAAAAGAATTGCGAAAAAATCAGTCAAACCGACAAATAAAATGAAAATCATAATAACACTACCTCTTTTCGATGATAGTAAGTCAGAATTATTTAGATTAAAATGACGTCACAATCGCTTCTTTGCTATCGAAGACAGATTACATAATCAAGACAGACGAAAAAGGAGTGCATTACCTATTCCGACAACAAGAACTCGACAGGTGTGTTAAGTTAAATCAAGATTATTACTGCACCACAGCAACAATCGCCAAACATACTACCTCATGTGTATGGAACGTACTGATAAATACTCCGAACATTGACTGGAATACATATATCATACTAAATACATATAACGAAAAACCATAGTGTAAACTTTTGGCACCAACTAGACACTACTGGAGATTGGCTTTTCTCCCTCGGCCAAGAACAACGAGCTCATCTCGAATGTACTAACAACCAAAACGAAGATTTACAATAAACGGTTTTGGAATCCTAACCGTAAACGCTGATTGTCGACTATTCACAATCGACAGAATCATACGAGGAAAACCGAGAAGAGCTGGCATACATATGATGAATTTAGCAACGCTGGATTTGCAGAGCCACCGATCGGACCTGAAAACAACTATCAACAACGCGTGATTCCCGTTTATTTTTATAATTCTAATACTCGGTATAGTGGCGTCAATATATAATATCCATGTATGCATTCATAACCATCGCAGACCGAAGTGCGCACCCGTAAACTTATATCCGTCGACTCGCGTAACTTATGATGCAACAAGCCCAATATACACATTAGCTACATCAATCCGGTCATCCTTTCACGAATCTAATCCTTACCTTATACCTCGTAGTAGCCTCCTTAAACTAGAAGCCACTCCAGACACTCTTACCCAAGAGAGCGTTTCCTCCAAAAAATTGGTCACATTCCTATTCGAAACCGATTATGTACAAATGCATCCTAACCTACAAGAAACCGTCGGGGAATTTGAAACGAATTACGAGAATCACAACGAAATTATTATAGAAATACCGAATTATGCAACAGCACGATCGCCACGACCCCTGTTACTTGATGCACCGGCTAGATTTCGAGACCGTCATAATGCGAATCGATACCAAACGATAACAGACTATGGATTCTTAAACTAATTTGACCTCAATTAAAGAAGAATGTATACCCTAAGGTTAGGCACAAGTTAATCACAACAGCCTAGGGTCTTATACTTGAACACATATAGACACAATTTTTTTTTAACATTCAATAACCCACAAAGTTTACTAATTTCGTTTTAATCCATATACGATAACTTTTTATCATCTGATCATTCTATTAAAAATATTGTCCAAGTATACCTCCCAACATTATTTGCATTAACAAATAATCGAATAAGCGAAATACACATACACTGAGTCTGTTTATTATCTGTGTAATATGACTGCACGATTTTTACTGATATGATGTGTAATTTTACAACATGTTTGTTTAGTTGAAAATTCTTTTACATTATTATTGATAAAATTATGTATTTAAATTAGAATTTAAAGGAAATAGGGAAAGGCAAGAGAGAAGCTAAAAGAACCAATCCACACTATTTGTAGTGATACATATAATAAAAAAAATCTAATGTTTAATTAAACAAACTATTTTATAAACAGAAAAAAGGGGAAATGCATCACAAAAAAATCTATGTAAGTTAAAAATACTATATACTCTAACGTTAAATAAACTAGAAGTTCTATCAACATGTCTGTGACCTGATATAGTTTCATATTTTTTTTATTAATAGTTAACACCAAATGCACCAAATACTATATACTCTAACGTTAAATAAACTAGAAGTTCTATCAACATGTCTGTGACCTGATATAGTTTCATATTTTTTTTATTAATAGTTAACACCAAATGCGACAAAATGTACACACACACTGAATATGAGCACATTTTTCCCAATGTCAAAGGATTAAATGGTAGAAAGCTGTATTCAATTTTATTACTAACACTCTCCATGTCATTGAATATATTTATGCAATCTTACTTACCAGTATGTAGTAGCAATAAACTTGACAAGAAGAAAAAGGGAACGCCGAAGTAGTCAACACAAGGTCACAGGATGAAATGACACAAGGAGGGAAAACTGAGATGATACTGCTAAGGAGCTCGATCGGTTATCGCATTGGAAAGCGCCGAACTCAAACCCCCACTCCTTCGAGACACTGTTTTCCCCTCGAGCGCACTCAAAATACGTGCACCTGCCTACTCAATACCCAACTATAAAACTCCGAAAATGTTTATATATAAATGTCAAAACAAAAAGGTACTACCTATATACTAACACATGTAACAAAATTTATTATAAATCTTTAGTAATATGTTATACTACTCAGTATGGCTCTATAGCTTTATTATAATTTACTAATCTACTTAAAATTAGAGTAAGTTTTTCAAAGAATTACAACAATCCGTTTAGAAGTTAAATTTTTTATTGTCAAACTTCTTATTATTACGCGAAAAGTGTAAAATAATTTCTGACGCATACATGCTATGAAAATGTAAAAAAAGCCGATAGTAGTGGCAAACAAGAAAATTTATTTTTTTTTACAATTAATTAAGTCACTAATTGTAAGTGTAACTCCTTTCATTTAGTTTTATCCTACGCAACCACGTCACAATTTATCCTCTCTGATTAACAGAAAAGATAAAAAATCTACAAAAAGGAGAGGTGTACACTTAACCACGACAGCAGTCAAGAGAAAAATAAAAATAAACAAGAGTGATAGGATAAAGGAAAAATATATGTGCATACTATACACACGTATCCAGCCCAGGTCATAAATTACATTAAAAATGGCATGTAACTCACGGAGATAGAAGAAAACTATCCCCCTACTATCTGTGAAAAAAGGGAAATAGAAACATCAATGCTAAGTGCAAAGAAAACCAGATGCTGAAGCCTTGAATACAGCTATATGAGACTATACGGGCTCTTGACTACACCGCATCTCCAACACTCCCATGATCTTCACCCAGCTAGCTATCTTTCAAATAAGATCCCTACTCCTAACCCCTGTCCAATTACACTAAATTATATAAAATGTTGTTAGATAACACAAAAAAAAGAGAGAGTAGTTTAAATTCTTGTGCGCCAAGACTTACGCCAAGTTGTCAATAGAATTCGGGATTGTCCATCAAATACATTATAAAATTATGGACATTTGCTATAGTTGCAGTAGCAAGTATTTTACCATTTATTCCTCAACAAGCCTAACACATTGGTAGTATCACTCACATCCCCACAGATCAAATTTACCGGATTCCATCACGTCTTTTGCATTTTTCATGAATTTATTTGACTTCTTTACGCTATTTACGCTCGTAACACAGTTGTCTACGTAGAAACTCTGTTTAAGTTTTGCAGTATTGTCGACAGTTGCGTCAGTACTTGACTTAATATGTGATTCTAAAACTTTAGTTAAATGCAAATCAATAATTGAGCCTAAAATAAATGGACTACTGCAAACGCCAAACACTACTCTACAGTGTTGATACATTATTAAATTTCCGACGACATCGTACCACAGGAATCTTGAAAAATCATGCTTCGATGGGTGAACGCTAATTTATAAAAACGCTTTGCATATATCTGCGATAACGCCGATTTTACCTAACCTATACCGTAACAAGATGTCAAACTCGCTCGATGAGGTTCACGCCCTTCTCAAATTGTTGAATTCTCCTTGAAAATGGGACGATGTGGTAGATAATGGGCCCAGCGAATTTATTCTTCAGGTGGCACACATTCGATGATTCCCTCTCTTAGCCACTCTTCGTCGTATTTGTAGTATTTTTCTGTTTTGTGCAGTTTTTGCGTCATGGGTTCCAATCCTTGGATAGCTTGTTGGATATCTTGTTGTCCTTGTTTTCAAGATGACACTCGCGACACTAGCTTCACTTCGTAGCCTCCTTCTTTGTTTATGTACACATCCTTTAGAAACGCTTGCTCCACTGCTTTTTCTTGATCTACTTGCAGGCGTTCCTCAATCGGGTCTTTGATGCCTAACGCGGCAAGCGGCTATAATTCTTTGATTTCGGCTCTCTTACGAACATAGATATCGTCGACACTGATAAATTATCTCTCTCGATCGTAGGTACTTTACCCATCAGCGTCCATCCTAGATGTGTCTCGACTGCCGTTCACCCACTCTCTTATTCTTACCCATAAAACACTTAGCACTCTCGTGTCCATTTTTATCACAGAATATGCACGTAACCTTCTCCCCTTTTGATAGCAAGCTACTCGCCGTTGGCACGTCCCTTTATCGCACTACGCCCTTTGCTTTCGCCGCGTCGAATCACTGTATTCTTTGTTGAATATGTCAAAACCATTTTACTGCCATGGAAATTCGTAGTTCGTTTTGCAATTCAGATTTGTTACGTCCAGATTATAAATTTAAATTACAAAATCTAACACATTAATATAATTACATGAATTCCTACCTGAATTGATAACCGAACTTCACGATATGTGAAAGTTATAATAATTTAAATGATTAAATGAGTGAATGATAGGAAATCCGTTTTGGCTACCGCGGACGCGATCATTGCCTACCGGGGAAGGGAGCCGGATACGAAGTCACTTAAACTATACATTATTTCTTTTTAAATCGACACACGTTTATTTCTAAAAAGAGAAAAGTACCTTAATGTGTGAGTGTGCGAGGCTGTTTGTATATATGTGTAAAGATGTTCCTGAGTGGCTGCAGCTGTCTATCCTCGGCGCCTTCCAGCCTAGGCTCGGTGGTTCAGGTTACAGCGGTGGCTAGATGCACTTGGATGTGACGGCTCGTCCTTTCGATGTGCGTAGCGTAGATCGCAGGGAGTCCACTGCCTCTGTTGCTTCTTAAATAGCGTATACTGTGTGATGCTAGTTTTTTTTTTTAATGGTCTGGCGACGAGCAGAGTAACGTTCCGCAAGAGATTTCGGATATTACTGACTGATGATTGCCCTTTGCTCCCGGGCTTTATATACTCGCATATCCCCTTGTTTTTCTCGGGCTAGTGATTTCCATATTGGGTCACCTCACTATTTGTCTTTTCCTCTCTCAATTTTAAGGGAATCGTAGCAGGTCAAGTCATAAACATCATAGTTTATGACTACCACTTAAGAATTTGTCTCTTTTAGAACTCTCCCGTGGTCTCTCTTTTTTTTTACTGGAGATCGCACACGTGTTTCCAATGGATTTCCAGATCGTCGAATATTGCGCCTCGGTTTCTTTCTCTCCTCGCTAGTTTTTTTCTCATAGTTGTGCTCATTTTTCCGCGGTGATTTGTCGTCGCATTGCGTGGAAACAGCTCCGTTGATCTCGTGTTTAAAAATACGAATACGCGGTTCTTATGAAGCTATCATTGAATCTAAAATATCCCTTAGCGTTTTTATGACATTTTGAATTTATTGCTTGGTTCGTTGGAATATAGCCTATTTTCGTGAAGGTGCCGCTCGCGCGTATGAGCGAATCTCTCTCTCTCTCCCGTTTTTTTCTTCTTGGGTGCCGCTTGTACGTATGAGTAAATTTTTCTCTCTCCTGGTTTTTTTTTGTCAGCTCCACTTCTTGAGTGCTGCGATGTCGTGCTAGTGAGTAAGTGTGTGCGTGTGTGTGTGTGTAGATATGGTATGTATAGCAATAGTAGTGTTTTAGATGCGTAATGGAATCGGTGATTACATTACAGATTTCAGAAACTTTATCAGTCTCGTGAGACGATTTTTCGACACGTCTGTCAAATTTTCGTCAGAGTCGGGATACAGCATAGCCGCGTACTTGTCTGTCGTGACGCGAAGCGTCTCGAGCTCACGTAAGTATGATTCGATTTGATCATACAGCCGAACCAACTGCACCTCCATGGACGCTACGGCATTCTGCAGCACTAATTGTAGCAGCACGCGCACATAAACTTCAATTTACAGGTCGTCACGTCCAAATCTCCTTTCCAAACCGTCAATCACTTTATTATAATTTTCCCCTGTTGGTAGATAGCTGTTTACTAATTCCGCCACGCGCGAACCCGATACCATTGCTTCGATCAGATACTGGAACTTATGTTCGTTCTCCAGGCGAGCATTCTTATGGATTTTCTTGAATTAACTACAAAATTTTAACCATTTTCGCACATTCCCGCTGAATTTCGTGAGTTCCAGCTTCGGCAGGCGCACTGTCAGCCGTACTACAGGCTGGCACCGGTCTGCTCCTTGCGGCGATCCTGTTGTTAAATTTGTACTTCGCCAACAAAAACTTGGACGTAACATAAGCGTTGTGGTCATCTTCCTCTTTTTCGATTTCCGCATCGGTTGCTTTTTAGGATATCGCGTTAACATAGTTCGCCGAGATTCTATTTAATTCACTTTGTATTTCACTTAATAGACCACAGGCCACGGTCACCTCTGCAATGCCGGTGCCCGTGCTTTCTAGTAACGCGCTCAACGTATTCAACGCCTTCGTAACCGTAGTCCTCTTCGTCCCTCTCTTAATCTTCAGCGCTTCCATTTTTTCCACTATAACACTGTACTCAATTAACACTACAATTTAATATATACCCATTAGTCCTGTCACAGTCACCAAATGTTTTGTTGAAGTGTCTTTGGGTATTAGATTGTGTAAATAGACTCTTTAAAATAAAGATGCAAAAACACATGTACTTGTCATATTGAACTAACAAAATGTAAAGGTTACAAAATAGAATTTCACTACAAGGTATACACTAGGATAACGCTATGAGACTTCGACCAGCTAAACTCTAGAGAATGCGCTCGTACAATTCTTGTATTAGAAAAACTAGAAACAGCAATAACCCAATAACCCAATAATAATATAACCCCAGACATACAACACAACCAATATAACTCTATTGTTTTACCTTACAACAAATACACCAATCCTAAGATCAAAAGCATATTGAAAAATGGGATTTCACTAACGAACAAGACTACAAATAAATTCAACAAGTACATCAAACTAGGTAAGGACCAACTAGACGCCAATGACACTCACAACGTAATTTACAAAATAGACTGTAAAAATGTAGCTACGTACATAGGAATAACAACAAGACAATTAAAACATAGAAAATGAGAACACGCACTATCCATAAAAAACAAAGATGAAAAATCTCCTCTTGCAATACACAACATAGATACAGGTTACACCTTTAATATAACAGACTCACAGATACTAGACAAAACACGCAACTATTACACACTACGATTTACAGAAATGCTATACAGACACCTACTCAATCACGCAATCAATAGAGCACAAGATACAAACTTCCTCCTCAACCCATACAAAGACTGAATTAACATTATCAAATCATACTCCAATAATAAAAAATACCACAATAATACAATAAATATGGACTCGAGATAGGGTGAGAGTGCTGCGATGGGAGTAGGTGAATAGGAGGCTGAGGAGATGGCATATAGCCGCTACTGTAAAGGCCTTGTCTTTGCTTCTTCTAACTAAAATAAGCCGTTAAATTAACAAACGGTAAATATTCCGTATGCTGTCCCTTTTACAACGGTGATGATTTACCCGCCGAATTTCAATTTTAGGCAACTGGTCTATGACCTCTTAATAGATTGTTATGCACAACTTGCGAACGTGTCTTATGCGATATGCCATTCTAAGTAACTAAGTCTTCCTGTATCAAGTAATATCTAGTTTATAACTTGATGATAATTCAAATTAGGGAACTTACCGAATTATAAAAAGACAGCGAGGGCTAGCGCTGGCAGTCAGTCGATATTTGAGATCGCTACCCTTCACTCACCACGAAAGAGTACTGAATTAATTAAGAGACGCCAAAGAGCTCTCTATCTTGATACACTTCTATGTACCGCCGACAGCTTCCGCGTGTATTAACGAATAGACTTGTCCTATGCTATGTTGTCAGCGAGATCTACCACGCTCGACGCTTTGAGTAACTGTAGTCTTAGTACTCCATCGTACATGACATTCCCGCTCAGTGGGCTAAGTATCGATCCTTGGAAAACGCCTCCTGTTATTTCATAGATCTTGGTGCCTTTATCGGTGTCACATAATAAGAGCCCGTCCTTCCAATAGTCGGACACCATCCGTCTTATATATAAATGCACATTTTGTTTCCGAAGTACCTCGTGTATTTTACTCCACTGGGCCGAGTTGAATGTATTTTTGACGTCCAGAGTGATTACAGTGCAGTACTGCTTTGATCCTCCTTTCCATCTTTTCCCCTGTATCGCTTCTTGAGCAATGTCATTCACTAAGCTTTGTGCGTCTATTGTTGACCATTTCCTCCGAAAGCCGTATTAGTGATCCGCAAATCCACCTTTGCTTTTATAGCCTGGTCCATTCTTACGCAGATTATGCGTTTTAGAATCTTGCCTGAATTGTCCATTATGCAGAGTGGTCTGTATTATGAAGCACTTTAGGTGCCTTATTTACGTTCAGTAGTAGACATGAGTTGTACAAGTCTATGAAGACCTCTGATCTGTCCGCTCTATTTCTCTCTCCACCTCGCGCAGCACTCTGCGCAGTATGCCAAAACAAGAATTGCGAGGACAAAATAAAATTTCTCGGACTAGGAGCAAGCGATCGGGACGATCATTTTTTTAAATTATAGCTTATACAATACAGATTTTAGGAAAACTATACGATTTTTGTCAGCCATCGTTGCTGACCTAGGAAAATTGCTGATATCAGCAATTTTTCGATAAATTCCACATTTTACACTTCTATTGCGGTAAAAGTGCTTGTATATATGGTATGTGACCAAATTTGTGAATAAAAATATATAAGTATACCTATATATATATATATATATATATCCATACCATACCTATATATATATATATTCCACATCCTTCACCCTCTTCCCCTCCCCTCTCTCTCCCTCTTTCTCTCTCTCTCCCTCTCCCTCTCCCTCTCCCTGTCCCCCTCCCTCTCCCTCTCTTTCTCCCTCTCTCTCTCCCTCTCTACCTCTCTCCTCCCCCCTCCCTCTGTCTTGAGATTGTCAGCGAGCCCACAATGAGAACTGTTCCCCAAAACCGCGCTTTCTCGCGAGCCCCCGCTCGATGCGCTAATATCGCTCTTGCGGACTAGATCTTATAAGAGCTGCGCTAATTCGCTCGCGAGCTGCACCGGCCGTTGAGCCTTGCGTTCCTGCGGGTTTATACTCCGATCTCGCGAAACACTAACTTTGGTCGTGCACGCTATCGCGCGTCCGAAATTTTCATCGGCTCGCTAATTTCTCTGAAATCACGCAGCAGGAACAGGGAGGCAACCCAGCGCCGCTTTGCAGAAAACCGTCCGCCATTTACATGCTTGCTCCGGCTTGCCGAATCGGTCAGAAATTTCCCGACTCTATACAGTTGCGACGCACCGCGTTGCACCTTTACGTACAACCCGGCCATCCGTCATTTATTTGAGTATATTACTTCCATTCATTTGAGAGAAGTATTGCTCTCGTATGCCCTATCCGACCGTCTGTGTAGATGGAAAAACTGCCAGCCTTCATCTAGGTACGAACAATGGATGGGAAAGGGTATGGATGTGTGCGTATCTAAGTATTGTTTAGTGTTTAGATTGCAGATCGAGTTTATTGACGTTCGAGTGTATGCATTTTGGGTCGCAGAGGTCATTAGCTTAGGTACGGCAATAACGCCCCTTGGGGAAACAGCCAAGTAGGCAATCACTGTCCAAGCCGAGCCCTGAATCCCCACTCTGGTAGAGATGAAGCTGCCGCGTATTCGTGTGCACCATTATAGAACACGTGCTCTGTGTTAGAAAGGCCTAATTCGAAGCTTTGTGCGTCTTTGAACCTTAGATTAAAGATTAGATATAAGTGATCAGCCAAAATGAGGAGTAGTCATTTATTCTTATGTGTACATTTCAAACATTTAATAAAGTATATTGTATGATGAGCTTCGTGTGCATAGAATATCGCCATACTCGCAATAATTGAGCCTTTGCGCGACGTGCCAACTCAAGTACAAAACAGTATGCATGGCTTCGTGTTTATGAGTGTGTGATTGTATTATATGCACGGGGTCGGCCTCGATGGATGGTAGTTCTTTGATGAGGGCATTGGTGGGTGTGTGGGTGTGCGAGTGTATACATTTCATCGATCCCCCTTACCTTTACACTTTTCCATATTTTCCGTATTGTCCTGACTGTGCCTACAGCTGTATGCGGGCTGCCCCGTGGGGAAAAGTAGAATAAAAAAGTACTGCTCATAGGTGAAGAAGTGATCATCATGAATAAAACAGTGCTAATGAAAACACATACCTGTTACCATGGGCCTATTGTCATCTGACCATTAGAATTCAATATGAACTACGTATTTCAGTTCGTATTTTAATTCACTGTATCCTCGCGTCTAATATTAATCCACCAAAATTATGTGATCACACAGAAGATGAAAAATATTCCAAGAGAAAATTAACACTTTTCAAGAAAAAAAATATATTGAGCAAATTATAAGCCTTCAATATACTAATAAAGTATTATTTTAGGATTAAAATTTTTTCCCAACCAAATTATATAAGTCGCTTATAAGTTGATAGCGACAGAATAGATATCGGTCAAATATATGATACAAATGCATTGGGATATTTCTTTCAGATTTTAGAAAACCCGATTTCTAAGTATATTAGGTCCACGATCGTAAATCGTGCATTTTCTCGCCAGCGCAACGCTCTTGCTCATATTTAATGAATTATGAATTACATTATCCATCGTACACCATGATTATTATATTACAATAATCTCAAGTTGATATGTATATAACTGCCCGTATACGTAAACAACCTTATTACTGAACTCTAATTATGTTACAGTTTATATTTTTTGAATAAACAATTATTTTCCACATTTCTCTGTATACTTTAAATGCCATTTTCAGAGGAAATTCCACAAGAATGCTGGCAGGCTGTTGGTGGTTCTTCTGTTTAATAATAGCAAACTCTTACACCGCTAATCTCGCTGCATTTTTAACAGTTGAAACCGTAGAAAGGCCTATAAAAAATGTGGAAGGCTTAGCTAATCAAAATATTATTAAATATGGTGCAAAGAAAGGAGGATCAACTTTAAGCTTTTTTAAAGTATGATAGTAACAAAATGATATCTTCCAATATAACTTTAACTGTATAATAATGTTGTAGGAGTCAAATTCTTCAACATATTCAAAAATGTATCAGTATATGATAGATAATGAGAAAGAAGTCTTAACAGCTGACAATGATGAAGGCAAAAAAAAAGTTCTAACTGAAAATTACGCTTTTTTAATGGAGTCATCGTCAATTGAGTATATTCAAGAAAGGGAATGCAATCTCAGTCAAATTGGAGGACTTTTGGATCAAAAAGGTTATGGAATAGCGATGAAGAAAAGTAAGTTTTCTAATTAGATTATAATAATTTCAAACAAATGTATATAGATCATGAAGTCACATAAGCGTGTCACGCATGCTACTTCAGCTCGACGTAGAGTATGAAAGTGGGGAGAATCCGGGTGTGCAGCGGCTTCCCCTCCCACACTCATACACTAGCTGCCGCGGTAACAGCTTCTATAACGGCTTGTGAGTGCAGGCCTGACAGCGTAAATTTTTGCGTAAGTGCTGCATTGCGTAGAATTCAAAATTATCAAGTGTCAACTCTTTATTTTAATTTTCAAATAAATCATTTAAATTTTATAAGTCGATATATATTTAATAGAAATTCGCTTAAATTAACATAATTATCATTATCATTAATATAGATTAACACAAAACTATTTTTTACCCGCGGAAAAATTGTATTTTATTTTTTAATTTTTTGACATATATTAATCGTAACATTGCAATTTTTTAAATTAAAAGAAATATTTTTGTCTTCAACATAGCCGTCTGCAACAGCGTTGTACCTCCATCCATTATGCCGTTTAAGAGTTACAATATCTGCTTCAGCATCGGCAAGCAAAGTTGCTGAAGTTCTTCGAAAAAAATGATTCGTGTACCGTTCCACTTCGGAGCGATTTAGAAATCGAGCAATTACTGAAAGCATTTATCTATCGTATGAATACTAATCGGTTGCAATACGAAGACACGTTTTCTATATAATAAAACATAGCAGTTTCCGTAGTCCTTCGGTCGTTCATTAATATACTTTTTGCAGGGCCCATAGAAATCTCCTGTGATTGTAACCGACCCTTCAATGCCAGTTTTGGTTTTCGGTATGGTAACTAAAGGAAAGATCCATAATCTTGAATATTATTTTTCATCAAATAAATCAATTATTCGCGTCTACAGACCCCCATAATACCGAAAATTGCTACAACCTGTACAAAGTATAATTACAAAATATAGAATTAAATTAAAAATTAAAAAGTAGTAATATATAAATATATAAATATATAAATATATTTATATATATATATATACATACGTGGGTGTGTGTGTGTGTTTTTTTTTTGTAGAGTGAGAGGTTAAGGGCAAATCCATTATGGACGATATGGCACCGACAGGTAGCACCTGTGTGGTATTCTCACCCACTAAATCCTTCGCCACCGTTAGCTTTGGAATTTCAACGGCAACAGAATCCTCTTCGTCCTCCTTACCGACCCTATGTAAGTTGGACCTGGCTCTGCTTCCGATAAGTCACCCCTGCAGTAACACCGTTTGAGTATTGCTTCGCGGGTAGACTTTGGGCTACCGCCCTCGTCTGTTGATGTGGTCGTCATAACGTTTTTCTCTCTTTTTGTCACTTGAATAGCCGTTCGTCATAAATCTTCTTTGTCGTCTGCCGTCTACTTCTTACCGCATCGTCCGGTCGTCTGTTTCTTGCAGCATCTCACGTCTTCTTCTTCTTTTTTCTTCGTCCTTTCGGACCTTCTTAAGGATGTCTGCGGCATCCCAAATTTCTATCTTGGTTTTGCCGATGTCTCGTCTTTTTTCTTCTTCGATTGATTTTCTCTCCCTTGCTAATAGATCTATTGGCGGGAGACCTGCAATAACGCAGACCGCCTCGTCCGATACCGTACGGTAATCATACGCGACCGTAAGTGCATTTTGTCTGTACACTAGGAGAGCTTCGTCCATATGCCTTCACTAGCATAGCGTCTACCCATATCGGGGCTCCAAACAACATGATTGATGTACTAACGCTTGCCAGTAGCGTTCTCCGATTCTGTGTGGGACCACCCACATTTGGCATCAGCCGCGCCAGCACTGCTGTAGTTCTGCCCTTGAGGTAGTCGGACATTATTCTTCTTATAAACGGAGGGACTCCTAGTATCACGAGTGCTTCGTGAATTCTGCACCAATTTGCAGAGTTAAATGCATTTTTGACGTCAAGTGAAACCACCGCGCAGTACTTTTTCGCACCGCCTTTCCGCCTTTTCCCGCTTATGGCTGTCCGTGCTATATGCACCACCAAGCCGATAGCGTCTAATGTTGAGCGGTACTTACGGAAACCATACTGGTGTTCCGTAAGCCCCTCTGTCCCCTCGGTTGTGTATTCCATTCCAACGAAGATTATGCGCGCTAATACTTTACCTGCGTATTACCCTGCGTATCGAGCATACAGAGCGGTCTGTATGACGACCCTTCTCCAGGTGGTTTGCTACCCTTTGGTAGCAACACAAGCCTTTGCTTTTTCCAGTTTAATGGAAACGTTCCTTCTTTGCGACAAGTGTTGTACAAGTCTATAAACTCTGCTGGGTGAGCCTGGATGGCATGTTTCAATGGAATATTGGGTATGCCATCATGTACCATAGCACATGGAATGTCCGGCTGATTTGGGAAGAGTGTTGTTACCACTCTGCTTAGCACCTCTGGGCACTTTGGTGGGGGTATGTAATTTCCCTTGATCATCTTCATAACAATTTTATAAGGTTCCCCAGGGTCTTCATTCACCTTATCTTGGAGCTCTCTTAGACATCTTTGTTTACTCTCTCTTATACAAGTTTTAAGGTTACGCTTAGCTTCCTTCACTTTTCGCTACAGTTCTCCACCGTATCCATTCCTCTACCGGTTCGGTAGAATTTCCTCCTTGCCCGTTGTTCCAATCTTCTAGCTCGATGGCAAACGCTGCGCGCTTGTTTGATCTTGTTATTCCACCAATATGCTGATGGCCATCTTTGACTGGACACTTTTCTCGGCATTACCGCGTCGCACGCTTTGGTGAGCTAGCCCGTAATTTGTGCAGCCTTGTCGTCTGCTGATCCCGTCAATTAGATATTGTCAAACATCGTCAAGAATAACTCTTTGTCATACTCTTTCGTTTTCCATTCAGTTCTTGTACTACTGGGATTTGTACAGAATTTCCTATTTGGTCCGCCTAGCTCCATTATTATAGCTAGGTCATCACTATTTGTGTAGTGATCACTCACGATCCATTTGTTTACCTTACGAGGCAGTTACTGACAAATGTCAAGTCTATGAATGACTCTGCATCTCCTTTTTTGAACGTGCGGGTGTCGCCTTGATTCAGCAACACCAAGTCTAGTAGCGTGAATGCCTCCAGTAGCACTCGTCCCCGTTTATTGGTTCTATATACCACAAAAGTCTTTCAAACGCACTTCTGACTCAGAAGTCACATAAAATAAAGCCATCTAAACACCAATAGGAATCGAGTGCATATTAAATTGTTCGTTTTAGGTACTAGTAGCCTTTTCAATAAAGAAGCCTAGGAACATTACATCTCGCACCGTCTCTCGGAGTAGATCGTCCTCACATGCAGTTTGTAAACTTAGTATTACTACATCGACTTAGCATATCTTAAAAACGAAGTAGTCACACTGAGCATCGACAAAGTTTGAGTAATTGTCATTTTAAGTGAATAAAAAAGGATTTATTTCTGTTAAATTATTTTTTAATCGAGTTCCTAATTCCAAATCCTTGCATAATTTTCATCTCATAACTAAATAACTTATATCTAGCGTCGACTACTGACCCAGTGGTTCCGATCAATCGCGGAGAAGACGAGTAGGTAGCAGAGCAGCAAAGCAGCCGCTTCAACAAAAGGTAACTGTCAATTCTAAACAGTGATATGAGCCCGCTAGAAGCTTCTCTCACCCTCTCGCTCTCCCTCTCCCTCACCATCTCCCTCTTCCCCTCCCCCTCCCCACCCCCTCTCTTCCGCTACCCCTCCCCACCCCCCTCTCTTCCCCTCTCCCTTCCCCTCGCTCTCCCTTCCCTCTCCCTCACCCTCTCCCACTCCCTCTCCCTCTCACTCTCGCTCTCCCCCTCCCTCTCCCCCTCCGCCCCCCTCTCCCTCACACTCTCCCTCTCCCTCTCCATCTCCCTCTCCCTCTCATTCTCGCTCTCCCTCTCCCTTTCCCTCTTCCTCTCCCTCTCCCTCTCTCTCTCTCCCTCTCTCTCCTTCTCTCTCACACTCTCTCTCTATCTCGAAGCTTTTGAATCGAGTTTATATTCAGGAGACGCGAACTTAAGTTCTCTTTCACTGACAAAGGGTTTTCCAACCAGACATTTTTGCTGTTCTTCAGTATCGCGGGAATGTCTAAACACCGAAAGCGCTAGAGTTCTCTCATAAATATCCTTTAACGTCATTCTCCGTGTTCCCCATTATTATGTATAATAAACTAACCATAAAAAAATTGTAACCGACAACAGCATCATAGCCATAGACGTAAACGGTTGTTTATATATAAACTTTATTGTGCATCATCGTCCGGCAAACTTTTTAATAAGTAAAAAAAAAGCGAATAGAACAACGAAAAAAAATTTTTTTTCATGAAATCGGTAATAATTATGAGAAACTTAATGAAAATATAGAAAATAATTAGTTAAGGTAATGTTATATTCTGAGTAATTTCCCTTCCTATACCACTCCGAAAACTACAAACCATTCCGTAAAAATAAGGAACCGCTTTAACTAGCGACTTATTTTTACTATCCATCCGGAGAAATAAAGAATCGTTTTAAACAGCGACTTATTATCACAAACCTTTCCACAAGAAAAGTAATCGCTTTAACCAGCGACTTATTTTTATTATCCATCCAGAGACACAAAGAATCGCTTTACCCAGCGACTTATTTATTACAAACCTTTCCATAAGTATAAGGAAGCGCTTTAACCAACGACTTATTTTTACAAACTTTTCCATAAAAATAAGAAAAAGCTTTAACCAGCGACTTATTTTTATTATCCATCCCGAGAAGTAAAGAATCGTTTTAACCAGCGACTTATTATCACAAACCATCCCACAAAAAAAGTAATCGCTTTAATTAACGACTTATTTTTATAATCCTTCCAGAGACACAAAGAATCGCATTAACTTGCGACTTATTATCACAAACCTTTCCATGGAAATAAGGAATCGCTTTAACCAGGAACTTATTTTTATAATCCATCCCAAGAAATAAAGAATTGCTTTAACCAGCGCTTATTTTCACAAACCTTTCCATGAAAATAAGGATTCGCTTGACTTAGCGACTTATTTTTATTATCCATCCCGAGAAACAGAGAATTGCTCTGATTAGCGACTTATTTTGACAAACGTTACCAAAAAAGTAAAGAATTGGTTTGACCAGCGACTTATTGCATTATCCTTTCCGAAAAATTAAGAATCGCTTTAACCAGCGACTTATTTTTCTTATCCATCCCGAGAAATGAAGAATTGCTTTAACCAGGGAATTATTTTTACAAACCTTTCCATAAAAATAAGGAATTGCTGTAACCAGCAACTTATTTTTATAATCCATCCGGGGAAACAAAGAATCGCTTTAATTAACGGCTTATTTTTATAATCCATTGGGAGAAACAAAGAATCACTCTAACCAGCTACTTATTTTTTACAAACGTTTCCATTAGAATAAGGAAGCGCTTTAACCAACGATTCATTTTTACAAGCCTTTCCATAAAAATAAGCGATCGCTTTAACCAGCGACTTATTTTTATTATCCATCCCGAGAAATAAAGAATCGCTTTAATCAGAGCTTATTTTCACAAACCTTATCATGAAAATAAGGAATTGCTTTAACCAGCGACTTTTTATATAATCCATCCGGAGAAATAAATAATTGCTTTAATCGGCGAATATCGGCGAAAAATGGCGAATATATATGGTTACTAAAAGGAGGAAAAATACATAAATTGAAAGATCAATATGAAGGACCTTACCTAGTAGTTGGTATTCTACGTAACGGTAACATTAAAATATAAATAGGACAAAATAAGTATAAAGTAGTACATATGAATCGTGTGCGCATATCCTACATTAAGCATCCAATAGAATCGAAATAAGTATTATAATTTCACAGAAAAAGTCAATAGATCTAGTTATGAGAATATTGTACTACCAGGATAATAAATAAAAGAGGCTTTTAAGAGGAGATAATAGTCGCAAATGAGAACACACCAATCACCCCATGATTAATACTTAAACATATTGCGTATTATTTAACCTTATGATGGATTCAAGAATACATAATTTAGAAATCGTGTTCAGTTTAAGTATAAGCGACATAACTTAATTATGGCCAAAAGAAAATAAAATATATATACAAAATTCAAGGAGGAGTCTAAACATAAAGGCTAACAAGCAGCCAATAACACTGAGTCAAGTTTCCCGCCCGCTTGCGCAGCGACAAAAGCTAGAAGAAGAAAAATACGTTAAATTCAAATCATATTTGATTTTATCCTTCTTGTGAATACATCGGCGAGTAATAAAATATCAACTCGAAGTGTGAAGTAGACATTGAAGAGTTGTATACATACGTAAAATTATACAACGATATATACAATCACGGGAATAAACGAGGGAAGTGATTGTAACAGTTATATTGACTTGTCAAGGCTGTAGCGCAGACAAGCAGAACAGCGCGAGATCACTCAAAGCCAGAATCGGAAATGAAGGAGATTGAAGCGGCACTATATTGGGCATAACGCTAATGAGTTGGAAAGAGATCGACGACCGCTAAAAGAGAAAAATCCAGGGCAAGCCCTTCATAATAGAGAAAAATGGTACTAACTTTACGAGTTCGTGACTCCTACACAGAAAGCTGCGCAAAATGCGTATATTCAGAACAAGGAAATCCGAAGAGTTATAATAGAACGATGTCATAAGACGTTACTAGAACGAATGCGTAGGAGAAGGGAGAACGAAAGCAATCAACACCCCGAGTTAGGTGTCGTCATACAGCGATTGGCTTGACACAACTATGAAGCAGCCAAGATGCGTATAGAAAACGGCTTCAAGGACGAAGATTATCGGAAAACCGAAAAACAAGTATGGCAATCACGAAATGAAAATACAGTAAGCGATAAATGACTATAGGTACGAGGAGAAAAGGCTGCAAAGCTTTGAGAGCTGGCCTTCAAACCAGGTAATACCGATGGAATTGGCAGCCGCAGGTTCTATTTTACTAAGCAGATCGAGAGAGTCCGTTGTTTCGAGTGTTCCACGGAACTTTGCCGTTGGGAACAAGGAAATGATCCGATGGTCGAACACCGGCGTTGGGGAGGACGGTGTCGGTTCATCAGAAATTTACCTTGCGGCAACGTACCAATTGGTGTGGATGCAAGTACGATACCTGCATGGCTCCCTCGCAGTAATGACGTCTGCCGAGCACGGCTACGAGGATATCAACCAGGGGCCGATTCTATCATTTCAACTAGAATTTTAACAGGATAATTAACTGATATGTAAGCTACGAGACTGGATTGTCGAGCTTTGACAATTGGCCGTCAACTCGTATCCACCAGACAAAAGAATAACTCGTAGAAGCCGGATTCTTTTACTCGGGATGTGGCGATCAAGTTACATGTTATCACTGCGGAGGTCGATTGAAAAATTGGGAATCCAAAGACGAACCCTGGGAGCTGCACGCTAAATAAACAACTCCGATTAGTACAAAAGTACAATAAGAGCGGTATTAATTTACTACAAGTGGCCGTAGTAGCGGGCCTAGATGAAGCTGTTACAATCATATTAAATAAAAACTTATATGATAAAATAAACGCAAGGGACATACACGGGAATACTGCCTTAATGATAGCATATTGGAACAATAGTAATACAAAAATAAACCTACTATTGCAAAAGGGTGCCGAACTGTACCCCGACGGGGGCATCGATTGTTACGTTCGACCCGACTACCTGCCTGCCAGATCGTCGAGGTTCCAAGTGGGATTCATAGCCCGAGATGAAACGGAGGGTAGGGTAATAAATCAAGGGGATATAAAAGTTTTATGAACCAAATAATATACGATCTATCGTCAATATGAGGAGATGAAGGCCGAAAACATCTCATACAGAGATCTGATTGAAAAACCATCCAACTTTTATCTACGAATGACAAGATCTGTCAGATTTCGCGAGAAAGAGAAGGAAGTGCAAGACGACCGTTTTCCTATATACGGAGCAACCTTACAATAAGCATTAAAAATGACTGAGGAGAGAAGAACCGAATGGGAAACAAGAGAGGAGGAATTGAATGAAATAATGCATAATATTATACTTAACGCTATCCTAGAAATAATTTCTTATTACCTATGCGTCGATTGAATTAAATTAAATTACAAATGTACCAAATTAAAGGAGTTTTATTATATCAAAATTATTTAAGGGAAACATTAGAACGTTCATTGGATTGTAATAATCGTAAATAAAATTAGAAATTATCATTTTATTGTAGAAAAATTATTAATTATAAAAATAATATATAATAGTAAAATAATTGGGTGACGACGACGCTGCTGGAGAAATCCGACGATCCAAAGGAAACCTAATGATCACAGCAAGAAAATCCGGGAATCGGGACCCAGCGCTGAAACAAAGAACCAGAAGGGAAAGATTAGTTTGGAAAAATCAGAAATATATATATATATATATATGAAAGAAAAAAAAACGGAGACAGCGTGTCACCGATTCTGGTTCGCCCCAGACCTCCTGGTGGCAGAGCTCCCAGGCATCCACGGAATAGCGGCAGTTCCGTGTGCAACGGACCGAAAAACATACTGAAAACAGAATCAATGCACTATTAAATATTAGATTACACAATTAAGAACAAAAAAAAGGAAAAAAAGAGGACCAACATACCCGACTGCCAAGCAACGTCGATACCTGGGCAATCCAAGACGGACTACCACAAGGTTGGCGACACACGCCACAGTGTCTCTCTACCTACCCCTTGAGATAAGCGGGCATGGCTGGGCACAGAGACCTCTTGCTCTACTTGCTCCTCGACGTTGGTAAGAAGCGCATCGGTGAGCTCCTCTTCACTCGGATCTGCATTTAGAATAGTTCGAGGCTGCCAATAAGGCAGAAAATCCTAAACAAAGAAAAAAAGGACAAAATACTGAAACATATTTATATATATATATGAATACTGGCAAAAAAAAGATAGAAAAGGTAAAAAGTAAACATTACTTACTTAGGACTCACAAATGATTGGCCGCACAATCGTGACCAATCTTGGAGACTTGGTAGCAGGCCGACGGAACCTGCCTCGCAACCAAAAACCAAAACGACGGCAACTACTCCAAGCCAAAGTCAAAAGACTGGCCAGAACCACAACTGAGAGTAAAATCCAGACGAACATCTTTATAGATGGGGACATAGAAAAGTATACTCGATATAACTACGAATAAGAATAACGCCAAGACGACTGGCGGTCTGGTTTTAAAGGACCCAGGTAGGTCCCGAACCCGAGGGAAAGAGAGGGAAGCAAGAGAAAAGCAGGAAAGAAGACACACCTTCGAAATTCTAAAAATCAACTCTTGAGAAAGCAAGAATATCAGAGAACTCTTTTAATTAGTTAATTGAAAGTCAATGTTAATTAAAATCACATACTCTGTCAAAGAAATTACACACAAAACAGAAATAAATTAAGCATTAGTAACCACTGAAATCTTAAAATTTGCTAAATAAATTCAATCATTCAATAGCAAGATGGCCGCGGCAAGCAGTGGCTCGCAGCGTAGTCTAAAGGAAAATGTGCTTAAAATTAATTACAAACAAAAAGTTAAGTCAGTGGTGTGTATAGTGTGTGATAAGGTGTATCAAACTAGTGATTTTGAAAAAATAGAAAAAGCCATAAGATTAAGTGCAGCGCTAGGAATCTGTCCTGAACATGAGGAACTCGACCTTACCTCAAAAGACAATACAAAAACGCTAAGTAATGATGCGAGGCTCATAATCGCAAGAGTCAAGGCCTTTGAAAAACAAAAAATAAGAAAGCAAATACTAGAAGAATTCGATAATAATCTACTTAACGAAGGTGAGCAAGAACTAATAGGAGACAACATCAAACGTGAAAATGCTTTACTGAGAGAATTGAATAAAGAATTAAAAGGAAAAAATGATTTATTGAAACAATTACTAGACAAAGAAAGAAACTAACTGCCGATGGTTAAAAGTAAAACGTTTGCTGATGTTATCTCAAATAATAAAAATAATAGTAAGCCTAAACGTATACCTAGTATTATAATAAATAATAAATCTGAAGAGGAAACCATTGACGATTTAAATCAATAGGTATCGCATTACTTGATAAAAGACAAATCAATTCAAACTAAAAAAGTAGTCAAGAAAAAAGATGAAATAATTATAAACTGTTTAAATGAGGAAAGTGTAGGCAAAGCTCATAAATTACTACAAAGTAAGCTGTCAAAATTATGTGATGTCAATAAGGAACAGGTTAATAATCCTAAAGTAAAAGTTGTAGGAATAAACAATTTGGAAAATATGGATGATAAAAATATGGAAAATGACATCAATGAAAGGAACTTTGGAAATTTTAAAAAGAAATGTGTTGTTCTGACTTCCTACAAGAATAACAAAACGAATCTGCAAACAGTGATTCTAGAAATGCCAGCCGAAACATACCAACACATCAGAGAGAACAGTAATAGAATATTTGTAGGTTATCAAAGCTGCAGAGTGTATGATTACTGTAACATTAAACCATGCTTTAATTGTGGCAGGTATGGACACAGTGGCAGCAAATGTAAAAATAATTCTATATGCCTAAGGTGTGCTGGTGATCATAAAACTAAAGATTGTCAAGTAAATAAATTAAAATGTGCAAATTGTGATTATAGCAATGAGCGATATAAAACAAATTTCAGAGTTGAACATATGGCAACAGATAGCCACGAATGCGAAATTCTGCAATCTAAGATCAGAAAGTTCATCGACTTTACCGATTATACGACGCAGCCTGCATTACCAAGATATATCGGCAATGCAGTGAGAACATCGGACAAAGGTGTCGTGGCTAAAACTTCTGGAATATCGTCAACGTCACTCCAATCAATCAACGTGAATATAGCAGCAAGACTAAGAAGCAAGAAGCAATCGTGATGGATCAAGACATCAATTTTGAAGAGATAAGCAAGTTTGAATTGGAAATAGACGATATCAAAAAACTTAATAAAGCAATAATGAAAAAAAAGAACGTAATGTTGTGTGTGAATATAAGGAGTTTGAATGCAAATTTTGAAAAGCTGGAAGTTTTCATTGAATGTTTAGTAAGAAAACCATGTATAATTGTATGTACGGAAACTTGGAAATTGCAACATTCTCAATACTATCAACTGCAAGGTTATGAAAGTTGTTACAATAAAAGTTATATAAGGCGGACGGCGTCATGATATATATAAAAAATAATATTTATTATAATACTAGAATAGATGTTATTGATAGATTGAGTGTTGTAAGTACTGACCATGGAGGAAGAGAGAAGGAGATCAAACTCCGTACTTCCAACATAGACCTCTTTTCCTGGCGAAGATCGACAGGTCCGCTCGACTAAAAAGCCCTGACCTAGCGAGTATGAGAGCCGCCTGTCGGCGACTTATCGCACTGATCAGCGAACTCCTGATTACAAAATATATCGGAGTTCAAATCCACATAAAACCACTTTTTTTATCGTGTTGTTAATGTTATATAAATAATTATTATATACAATTATTAATTATATTGTAAAAAGTTCATACAAAATAAACATAGAATGTGCGTTTGCTCTACACTTGATACATTCAAATAAAAAAGTAATACAATATTGAAGATATATTTGTAAATTTTCACAATAAATTCGTATAGGCATTAATTTTTATAATAAATAAACAATCCTTTTATTATTAATTTAACAAAACCGTACATAAATAACCGATTACTTGTACCGAAAGAAGTTATAAGGATAAAGATAAATATTTTGAAACCCCTTCTTTTGTTTAAATTTAATCTTTTGTTGAAGCTTAAATTTAAACTTAAACTTAAACTGAAGCTTAAATTTAAGCTTAAACAAATTCCAAACCCCCACGTGAGTTCGATGATCATATGTAACTTTCAATTATATATTCTCAACGATTTTGATGGCAGAGGGGTTAGCGTGTTGTCCTATTGATTTATTGATTCGGGTTCGATTCTCGGTGCGGTCAAATTTTTTTTCATGTCATAATTCAGAGGTACTTTTTATTTTTATTATAAATAAATCACGATGAACTTCAATTATGTATACTGTAATGCTAAGTATTATTTTAAATTCTATAATACAGAAGATCACGAAAGACAGTCTTTGATCAATTTCACCTTCATTTTTGCAATCACAGCGATCAGTAGCTGGGTGATTGTGCTACTTGGTTATTTATTTAGATTATTTATATAGTAAGTTTGATTTTTTGTTGTAAAGTAGTATAATCTTTAATTATGATTGAATTAATAAAATCTGCGCTCTATAGAAAAAGATGGTAAATATATGTAATAAAAGTATAAATTACTTTACTTACAAATTCCAAGAGAAAGCGAAATTTATCTAAGACTGCCTCTCACCAACCAAAACAAATTAAAATATGTAATAAAAGCACTTAATATGTTCATTATGTTTTATTGTTTCTTTATTATACCCTCTTCTGGAATTTATAACAATTGTATATAATTTAAAATAATACTAACAATTACAGTATACGTAATTGATATTCATCGTGATTTATTTATAATAAAAATAAAAAGTACCTCTGAATTATGACATGAAAAAAAAACTTGACCACACCGAGAATCGAACCCGAATCAATAAGTCAATAGGACAACACGCTAACCTCTAAGCCATCAAGATCGTTGAGAATATATAATTGAAAGTTACATATGATCATCGAACTCACGTGGGGGCTTGGAATTTGTTTAAGCTTAAATTTAAGCTTCAGTTTAAGTTTAAGTTTAAATTTAAGTTTCAACAAAAGCTTAAATTTAAACAAAAGAAGGGGTTTCAAAATATTTATTTTTATCCTTATAACTTCTTTCGGTACAAGTAATCGGTTATTTGTGTACGGTTTTGTTAAATTAATAATAAAAGGATTGTTTATTTATTATAAAAATGAATGCCTATACGAATTTATCGTGAAAATTTACAAATATATCTTCAATATTGTATTACTTTTTTATTTGAATGTATCAAGTGTAGAACAAACGCACATTCCATGTTTATTTTGTATGAACTTTTTACAATATAATTAATAATTGTATATAATAATTATTTATATAACATTAACAACATGATAAAAAAAGTGGTTTTATGTGGATTTGAACTCCGATATATTTTGTAATCAGGAGTTCGCTAATCAGTGCAATAAGCCGACAGGCGGCTCTCATACTCGCTAGGTCAGGGCTTTTTAGTCGAGCGAACCTGGCGATCTTCGTCGGTAAAAGAGGTCCATTTCGGCAACGCGAGCCCATACGAGTTTGGTCTCCTTCTCTCTTCCTCCATGGTACTGACATTAAACTTATGTCCGGAGAGGCAATAAGAATATCTGCCATATATAGGTGCCATGATATACCAAAGTCTGAATTTGTAAATAGTGTCAAAAAGTTTTTAGCAAAAAATAGAAATATTAATAACCACTGCATTTTTGGAGATTTTAATATAGATAAATTAGAAGATAATATGGTAAATAATGAAATGAGTGAAAAAATAATTAGTCAGGAATTTTTAATGAATTATCTAGAACTTGAATATATACCATACTTTAGAGGACTTACACGACCCTCCTTAAATAATGAAAATGGCACGTGCATTGACAACTGTTTCGCTAAAACTAAAACCATCAATATTGATTCTTTTAAATTGAATAATCCGTTTAACTATCACTATCCATTAGTCATAAGTGTTAATGAGAACACACTACAGAAAGATGGCGAAAAGGATAACAAATACATAAATTACAGGAAACTAAAAAAGTATGCTGAAAAACTGGATTGGCAATCATTGCTGACCAAACATGATCCCAATGAAGCAGTGGATAATATGATACAGATATCACATAACTGTCTTGAAAATGCTACATGTTGCAAAAAAAACAATAGAAAAAATAAAGGTACACTGCCGAGAAAAAACTGGATAACTAAAGCTATCCAAGTGTCATGCGGTACTAAAGAAAATATGTATAATCTATGGAAAATGAACCCAACTAACTTAGTTTTAAAAAATGAATACAAAAATTACGAAAAAATTTTGAATAAAGTTATAAAAGATGCGAAATACAAATTTGAGAATAGTGAAATAAAAAAAAATATTGGCAATCCAAGACAGTTGTGGAGTATTATCAACACAAAGATTGGCAAAAAATCTCAAAAAAACAAGTCATTTGATTACCTAATCGTAAATGGTCAAAAGGTTGAAGACAAATATACTATAGCTAATCACATGAATAATTATTTTTGTAAAATAGGTATTGATTTAAGTAATAAGATTCAAAATTTAGATACAGAACTAAAACCCCCAGATAAAAATAATAAATCCATTTTCATCTACCCTACTAACAATTTTGAGATTATGAAAACTATTAATTCGCTGAAAAATAAAACTGGAGGTGTTGATAATATTAATGCTAAAACAATTAAGACAATTGCAAATTATATTGCGGAACCATTGACACATATTTTTAATGTGTGTATACAACAAGCCACGTGGCCAAACGCTTTAAAACAAGCGGACATAGTTCCTATATACAAGGCTGGTGATAGTTCCTGTGAATCAAATTACAGGCCGATATCGCTGATATCAAATATAGCCAAGATCTTTGAAAAAATATTATATAATAGATTGTTTAATTTCCTAACGGAATGTAATATTATATCTGATAAACAATTTGGCTTTGTTAAAAATAGAGGAACTACGGATGCTTTCAATTACATCTCAAACATTATATATAATAATATAGACAAAAGTACTCCGATAATAACTACATTCTTGGATTTAGCAAAAGCTTTTGACACAGTAGATCACAAGAAACTTTTAGATAAATTAGATAGGTATGGAATAAGAGGTAGTGCTTTTGACTTAATAAATAGCTATCTCTCAGGTAGAAAACAATGTGTTAAAATCCAAGACTGTAAAAGTGAATATAAAGATATAACTATTGGTGTCCCGCAAGGGACCATATTAGGACCATTATTTTTCATACTTTATGTTAACGACCTACTGAGGGATATGCAGAATGATACAATTGTGTCTGTTAGGTGATTGTGAGTCACCTAGCAATATTAATTAAATCTTTGCGTGAGTTGATCTCGCGCACGCAACTGTACAGTTACGGGAGAGACTCCACTCCTAGAATCTCTCCTGGCTGTCAGCTTAACCTTTCTCTCAACTAAAACGCGGATTTGTTTATAATAAAGCTTCTTACCTCGTACTCTTCCTTATCTCTTGTTAAACAACCTCAAAGTTTATGGTCCCCTATCTCTTCCTGGTCCAAGGAACCTTTTAGGGTATGTGTGTGGGTTAAATCAATCAAAATTCACTCCAATCACTTTTGAAAGAGCTTCTGGCTTTATTTGGTCCTCCTTCTATTATTAATTGGCTCAATGTTTATAATATGTGTCTATACCCGTTAATTTTGAAAATGACAAAAGATGAAAATATAACAATTGATTTTTCGGAATAACAATAAAACAAGTGTAAAACAAAAGAGAAAAAAAACTACTCAAAAACAGTCGTCCGTTCGGCAGCTCGGCTCGAATCGGAGTGCCTGAGGTCGCGCGGCTTGGGGACGCTTCGGAAGCATATCCGGACCTCCCACGCGTCTCCAAGCTCCACTTCCCCATCTTGACGTCAGTGCGTCTGCACTCGTCGCACTCATTAGGCCTTACGGGACCTGTCGATGGTGCAAAGTTCAAGACTGCAGCGTGGCTTCGCACGTGCGGTCTTGAGCAGTGGAGGGGAAACTGTTTAGGTCAGCGAGATTCTTGGCTACCTGATACTTTTGTGGCCTTGAGACTCGCTGTACTTTTTATGTGCGGAACTTTCTCGATTTCACACTCGAAATAATTGTTCGAATGTGAATATCGTAAAGTTGTCACATAACAGTGTCTAATGCCGATGACACTGTTATCATTGCTAGTGATAGCACGTGGTCTTCTGCCCAGGACAAAATGAACAAATATCTTAGCGATGTAGCAAAGTGGCTTACTGTAAATAAATTATCTCTAAATGTTAAAAAAACGGTTTATATTGCCTATGGCTGCTACTGTGATAGTGTCCCGGACAGTCTAAATATAGAGATAGGAAATACTAAAATAGAAAGAGTAGAAAGCCATAAATATTTGGGACTAATTTTTGATTATAACATGAAATGGGATAAACATGTTGATTATATAGTAAAAAAACAAAATATTTAATTTTTATTTTTGCGAAAATAAAAAAAAGAATGGATAACAAAACTTTTTGTTATTTTTTAGATTAAGTTATAGATTCTAAGATTATCTGTACCATACCTATGTACAGGCAACTAAGTTTGTCTCTATAGGATGCTTTTGATAAGCATATGTATATGGTCAATAAGAAAAAAAAAAAAAAATGTCTTACTTTATAACCAGAAAAAGGAAGAGAAAATAATAAACTCATCATTCCGTGAATCACGATTCACGTATGGTAAGAAATTAACAATAAAATTATTTATACAATAACATTTGTAACGAGCACTAATATTTAACAATTAAGGGAATTATTAAGAATAGCGATACCCTTTTACATTAAAATCATTATCCCACAGATGGTGACCTTCCTGAGAAATTTGGTATGCACTTGGATTCCGTTCATCTTCTCAGGACAAACAAGGAAATTAGAATACATACAAAAAAAAATAATCATGAGAGCAGGGAGGGAAGTCAGAATGATGATCAGAATATTAGTTCCGTTCATGAGTCCATAAGAAATGACCAATATTATAGAAGACGCTTTAGCCATACAGGATATAGAAACGGCGAAGTTCTGTTTAGGAGTCTATTATCCGAAGGCCCTATTATGTATGACAAACGCGCTTACCCATGCTATGTACAAAAAGGCCGAGAATATAATAGATTTACTATTAAAATATGAAGTAAACTATGACTCACCGTGCAAATGGCAAGCTCCTGCTATCTACTCAGCAGTTGATTCCAAGCCGTTAGATATATTAGAGAAATTAATAAAATTAAAAATCGAACATAATACAAACACGGGGTGGGATTTTGCCGTGTTGCGGCAAGCCGTCAAGGGAAATGATATGCGATATCTAGAGTTGTTATTGTAAAGGGGATCCGAGTTAATAGCTCAGACCGAACGGGGATGACTGCATTGAGAGTAGCAATAGAAACATCCAACTACAAAGCAGTAAAATTACTATTAAACGCAAACGCAGATTTAACCAAGGACGATTATCTAGAAATTGCATGTAAGGGAGACTACGTGATTTCAGAAGAATTATTAGGGCATCTGGAGAAAGCAGGGAGTCCAGCCGCATCTAGACCTTGGCTATTAGAGAAAGCTGCCTGTGTACCGGTCACTTATTCATTAAGGAACGTTCAGGTGTTTATCCGACGCGGTATATCTGTGAACTCCCATTCACGCGAGGGAAGGTACGCAATAGAATCGGCAATATTGCAAAACAACAACTACACGCTGAGAACCCTACTCTCTTATGGAGCTAACATAGAAGTGCGAACTATAACAGCAGATCGCATATTACATGTAGCCGCTGATTTCGGAATCATCGAATCTCTACGACTAATATTACACGCGGGAACAATCGACGTTGATAAGCCAGATTCTAGCGGACGAACTGCGTTAGTAATCACCTTCTTTGGGAACAATTACAAAAAAGTAGAGATGCTCTTAATGCAAGGAGCGAAACTATATCTTACAGGAATTACACTGAAATATATACACCTCTATATAATGCCGTGGCAGGCAGTGCCATATATTATTGTGCGGATGGCTCAGGAAGCCGCGGTCGGACAAACAATAAACATTGAGGACGTCTGAACCCTCGAAAACCATTATCAAGATTTATACGAGAAACACAAAGCGGCACATCGAGAGTGGTGTTGTATGCAAAAGACCTATCATAAACAATGTAACTTGTGCAGAGATAATAGAAAAGTCGACTGAAAAATTACTCCGCTTTTCAAGGCCTCGAGCGTTAACACGATAAGCACGCATATCTAAAATACAAAATAGGTTTCCCGTTTTTGGCTCGGATATGCTAGAAGTCATGAAAAATATAATGGAAAAAGACCTACACGGCTAGGGCATGAGAAAAGACTTAGGAATATTACATATAATTCAATTCCTGATCCCATTCTAGAAAACATTGCTTAGTATTTAACGTTAGACTAACCGTATTAGTAAAATGAATGAAATAAATAAATAAAATAAACACATGAAATAGATAACATAATTCCTAGTAGTCAAAAATAAGAAAATTTGTCCTTCTCCCAAATTCAAAGTGAGATATTGATTAGTAAACGTAATCCTCGGTCTAACAGCACAATAATGGCCACGCACGTGTGGAAATTGATGAAAGAACTATTATCTAGTATATGTCCGAATTACAAGGAGAAAGTCCGAGCAATTTTAACAGGAATATCTCAAAATCAAGGTTATAGCGTGAGGAAATTAATTCATAGATGGGCAATTTTTATGACCCCAGAAGAAATAACAAGAATCATACAAATAGCTGTCGAGGTCGGTGATCCATACATCGTAAGAAAAACTTTAGAAGCATATCTTTGAACACAAGATTTAGTTTTATGCGAAGTACTTATATTTGCGATTCGTCGAAGCAACGAAAGAGCCGTGGATTCAATATTAAGATATTTGAAAAAATTATTTACAAACCATAGGATGGGCAGGAAAGTCACACCTAATAGTAGCATTAGAATATGGATGCTTGGAAATTGTAAAACTACTAAATGCAAATGCTGGAAAAAAATTATATTATGATTGGAATTATGACACTTTACAAAAAGCTGTGGATTACACTAATATCGCATATCTACGCACCTTAATAGAAGGAGGAGTTCCAGTCGATGCAGTGAATATAAGCGGCTCAACAGTCTTATATCATCCCATTTATCGAAATAATTATAAAGCCGCGGAATTGTTATTAGAAGTAAAATACACGAGAGAAACTACAAACCCACCAGCGGCATAAAAGATATTACTTAATATCCGAGCAGGAGCCACCTATTTATATTTTAACCAAAACGTGAAATTACTTCTCGACGAAGAAGTACCTATAGAGACTTTGGACAACTATGATAATAGTCCAATTGTAACAGTTATTATACATCGAATTGACAAAACAATAGAAATATTAACAGAACACATGGCGAACCTAAAAACCATCTCAAAAATCAGTAACAGCGTCTTTCACATAGCTGTCGAATTCGGTACTATTCGATCAGTAAAAATCATTTTAGAAAAGGATGACTGCGACGTCAACGCCGTAAACTTATGCGGAGATACCACACTTTACTTAGCTTCTAAAGGAGATGGATACAATAGAATGAAAAAGTTGTTAGAAAAGAAAACCCTATTATATCCGCCAGGATCAAATGTACGATATATACATCCCTGGTAAATTTATCCCGTTGTTAGCGAGAGAGACAATAGAAAAGCGAATTATAAATACTGAGAATAGGAAAACGCTGAAATAATACTACCGAGAACTGTACGAAGATTTTAAAAATGCATGCCTCGACTGGCAGCGCATGATTGAGCAACCCTCGCGGCGGGAATCTCCTTTCGAGACATAGTAGTAAAATTAACCGAATATCTTTTAGAAGCAGCACGGACATTGCTATTTCGGCATCGTGAGGACGATTTACATTACGTAAATTTCCCTACGTATGGATCAATCATAATGGAAACTATTCAAAAGATCAAAAACGATCGGCGAAGGTGGGAAATGCGGGAAAAATGGTTGGAAAGAGTAACTTATCCAGGCCCAATGATAGAACGAGTAGCCTACTTTCATTTCTAGAATAACTTAAAGTTAGTATCATTCTTATCTTCACCACAGAAGTATCCACATCAACAAAGGGCCATTAGACCAATGGGAAAGAGCGCTTATCCAGGCCCAATGATAGATGTTATCGTTTTATATAATCTAATCTTTCGTTCGTTCTTAATGTTACGAGTTTACTTATTTCTATATTGGTTCGACTTACAATCACGTTCGGACACTACTAGTAGATTGCACAGGTTGATGACTAGGCGGTGTTTAGTATTATCCTACACGGATAGTTCCGTGGCGTGTTGTGAGTAAATTTCCTTAATTAAGCTGCCGGAGCTAACGCCAGATATGTTGACGGTCCTTAAGCCTCGTACTGTACCGACTCACGTCCAGAGTATGAAGAATTCCACCGGTTAGTTCCACGGAGTTTGAGTGGTTTCTAAGCACCCAATAGACGACGCGAAGGACTAAACGGCACTCGTATGCACACACCAGGTCCAGCAGTACAACACTCGGTGTCCTTGTCAAAAGAGACTTCACTAAAGGCACGATGAGGACTGAGTGCGGGGCTTATAAGGCTTTGCGGATGATCTCAATACGTTAGGGTAATAACCAATCACCGATCGCCACCGAAAGTGTCTTACAATATAGGTTGGTGATGGTTCATAATAAGTAGGTTTTGGGATTGCTGACTCGGGAGTCAGTTGGCTTGATTAGTGGGACGCGTTTGATGTCGTAAACGCGGTTGCGGAAGTGCTTACATTGTGATTGTCGTCGTATACCTGCGCCTGTACACATACACGCCGTCATACATCATTCTGTATACAGTATATCCATACATATAAATATCCTTTATGAACATGGGACGTTACACCTCCCCCCCCCCCCCCCCCTCAGAGTATTGCTGTCCCCAGCAATGGGTGCTGGTGCAAAAAAAAAAAACGTGCGATGTCCATTCACAATATGATGTTACATAAGTATGTTGTTGAAAAACTTTTTATAAAGTTAATAATATAATGCTGACATATGCATTATCTCGGAAGATTAATAAGTGATTAAAAAGAAATTTTCGGTATTTTGATATCTAGTCCTAGTTGTAAAATTAGAAAAAAAATTTGGTTCCGATCCGATCATAATTGCGATTTTTCGTACTTTATTTACAGGATAACAATGTAAATATAAACAAGTTGGCTAACTTTTATTACATTATTAGTTCGGGGACTCTTAATTGCTAAATTACAAAAAGGTTTGGTTCGAATCCGACCATAATTTTTTTTTTTTTTTTTTTATCTCATAGGTTGATAGAGTATCCTTAACTAATAATTTAGGTACAAAAATAACAATGTTCGTACTGTAATTTTTCGAGTTACAGGCCTATAAACATTTGATTGTTGTTACTCATTTTTGGGTGTATTTTGACTTCCTAAGGTGCGGTCGAGTGCTAAAAGTCCGAAATTATTATTATTTTGTTAGATAATGCCAATTGTTGCTAAATTGTTTATTCCGCATGTTTAGTATTCATATAATATGAACCCTTATGTGGTCTTATTGTAAGTCCGCTAGATTGGAAAGTACATGTGTGTAGGTATAAGCCTGTATACAAGTATAGCTGGTCTTATGTATACTTATATATATACTCTTACCCGTCTTTATGTACATTTATATATATACTCGCATGTCCATACGTTATGTACATTTATATATATACTCGCTGTATATATATAAGTAAAGCATTGACTGCGAGTGTGACGTACTGCATTCCTGGGTGGATCGCATTCCTGGATTGGTCTTTTTGGCTCTTCGAGTATCCGCTCGGTGGCAGGAGTTACCGCGCTTTGGCGCGAACTCGTGCTTTCGTCACGCCTACGTATACGCGCGTGCTGTGTAAGTTTCGGCGCGAGCTGACAACACGTGAGCGCGAGTGCATTGGCTTCGGATGGCAGTAGCCGCAATGCTAAGTTCGCTGACATCTATTGTCAGCATTATCGGCATGATACTACTGCTTTATGAAATCATTCTTCTGTCTTCTTTTCGGCCGTACTACACGTAACTTTTTATTCCAATTATAAATCCAAGGTAAGTTGAATTTTCTCTTTTGCTATTATTGTATAATATTTGTGATTATTTTAATATTCGTATTTGTCGTTAAAGATGTCGTCTGCTGGTTCAAGCCTTCCCTGCGGCGGTGTACGTCACTCCTTTGTACAGGAGTACACCGGCGTAGGAATTGCTGGGGCTACTAGACGGATGCGTTTGGGTCTAAGCAAGGACTCGAACTTCACTGTACATGTTGTAAGTATTTGTATCTTCTCTAGTATTTTATATTAAAAATTTTTGGATATTTTTTTCAAATTTTCCTTTTTCTATTTATTGTAGTATCGCAAGGCTTTGGATGTGACCACGGCTCCAGACGATTTTGCTGATTACTTGCAGCCGATACTGTCTGCTGGTACTAAGTTTGAACGGTTGAGGCTGCAGGGATCTCCTACGGGGCCTGGTTTGTCCTACAGCCATAAGAAGACGGTGAAGTTCAAGCCTGCTGAGTCTTTGAAATTAGCTGCGGAGCTTCAGGTGAGTTTATTTTTAATTATTCTTCTAGTAATTCTAAAATAACTATTGTATCATAAATAATAAAATTCTTATTTTTCTTCTTTTATAGCGCAATGTCGTGCAATACATTCCTTGGATTTTCCAAAACCTTTGGAGGTTACCTGCCCGTTATGCGGCAGTGTTATGTTGGCTCCGAATTTAAATCGGCATATGGCGCAGAGTTGTAGAGGCCGAAAATGAACTGTATTTTCTTGTTTTGTTTGCGTAATCTTAAGTATTTGTTGTTGTATTATTTAAGTTTTTGTTGTTTTTATAATATATTTATTAATGTAATACTATTTTTTTTTCAAAATTTATATTTATTTATTACCAATCACCTTCCACTATCCGAGCGTTGAACTCTGTCAGCGCTGAGTCGTAAGATTTACTGCTGACGCGGGGTTTTACGTTGTATAAGTAGGAGCTCTTTTTATTCCTAAATTCATTGTACTTCGTTCCTTAGTCCTCTTCGTTGTTAATTTCTTTAGCTTTTTTTTTTTTTTTTTTTATATGGAGCAGCAGATCTTAGGTTTCTGGGGTTTTGGGTATCCCGTGGAGGATATTGTTGAATCTGACGAATCCGACGTTGATGTAAGTATTAATTTAAACTTTTACTAAAATTTAAATTTGTAAAAATGTTTATCATTTATATTGTTTTTACGTTTTTACGTTACGGTTCTTACTCTTGTCACGTGACGCCATCATCGAGTTTTTACATAAATGATCGGTGTGTCGTTTGTCGTAAGCTGCCAGAATCTCCGTCCTTCATACAGCTATATCGTAGTGGATCTTTCTTCCAAGTGAGTACAATTGTAGATTTTTCTTATTTAAGTTCTTTAAAAATGGTAAAAAAAAATATTTGTCTGTTCTAGGCCATATATCGTCTTAATACAAAGTTACAAATCAGGCCAATCATCCTGCTCCTGATGATGACGATGGGGTATGGTATCCCTGTCACGTGGAATCCTAGGTCGAGCCGGCTGGTGAAAGCTGTCCTATTTGTTCTGGGACAATAGATCGGCCTCCAACACTCATGAGGCTGCTTAATCATGCGGTAATTATGATTATTTACTTTTTCAATAAAATTCTTTTATTCTAAAATTTTTAATTAATGAATTTTGTTTTCTTTTTCTTTTGTTTCAGTGGATACCTATACTGAACATCCGCTTGGAGTAATATTATAAGTTTGTTGTTACGTTTTCTAAAATAATAAATTTTTTTTTTTAAATTAACCTTTAAGTGTAAAAAAAATTTCTTTCAAAAATAGAGTTTTATCCCAGTAATTACATCGAACCCACAATCCTATGCTGCTTCCTTTTGCGTAAAATTAAATACTACTGAATAATTCGGACACCGGTAAGTTTAAAATACCGTGTCTTGAATTGGCAGTGGTCTTGTCTGGTTGCGCAATAAGTTGACGCCAGCTGTTCGGCGTTTATTGGGTAATTGCAGCGTTGCTGGATTTGTCGCCGGTGTATTGTACACGATGACCTCTCTGGTGTTCGGTGGTAGCGTTGTGGATATCCTTGAAATTGCTGATTCTGCAGATATTCCTAAATCTATTTCTTCAATGTTGCAGGTTTTATATTTAGTATCGTGTTGTAATAATGGGTTGACTGTAACTTTGTTTAAACTGTCGTTTTTATAAATTTCTACTTTTCTTTTAAATGTTTTCAATTTCCTTGGCTTTCCTCTAGTACATCTGATACATGTAAAAGGAAAGCAATATTTATAAATAATATAAATAATTAATAATATTACTATAGGGGACATGATTGTGTAACGTCCCATGTTCATAAAAGATAATTATATGTATGAATATACTGTATACAGAATGATGTATGACGGCGTGTATGTGTACAGGCGCAGGTATACGACGATAATCACAATGTAAGCATTTCCGCAACCGCGTTTACGACATCAAACGCGTCCCACTAATTAAACCAACTGGCCCCCGAGTCAGCAATCCCAAAACCTACTTATTCTGCACCATCACCAACCTATATTGTAAGACACTTTCGGTGGCGATCGGTGATTGGTTATTACCCTAACGTTGAGATCATCCGCCAAGCCTTATAAGCCCCGCACTCAGTCCTCATATTGCCTTTAGTGAAGTCTCTTTTTACAAGGACAACGAGTGTTGTACCTGCTGGACCTGGTGTGTGAATACGAGTGCCGTTTAGTCCTTCGCGTCGCCTATTGGGTGCTTAGAAACCACTCAAACTCCGTGGAAGCTAACCGGTGGAATTCTTCATACTCTGGACGTGAGTTGGTACAGTACGAGGCTTAAGGACCGTCAACCTATCTGGCGTTAGCTTCGGCAGCTTAGTTAAGGAACTTACTCTCAACACGCCACGGAACCATCCGTGTAGGATAATACTAAACACCGCCCAGTCATCGACCGTGCAATCTACTAGTAGTGTCCGAACGGGATTGTAAGTCGAACCAATATAGAAATAAGTAAATACGTAACATTAAGAACAAACATAAAGATTAGATTAAAACATCTGTGTAACATCTGTATCAAAGCATTGGGCCTTCGTCTAAATAAAGTCATAACAAAGAAGTACCATAAAGAGACAGTTTATTAGAATCATAACCTACTTAATAGTAACAGAAGACTCTCGAGTCAAGGCTAGTTCACCTATACACAAATAAATAATTATTTGTATATAGAATTACTGCGCGGTTCAGCATAGTAAATCAGAACCTTACAAATGGCATCCCTTGTGGGGAACTAAGCCATTGTTACTAAAGTACCAACTGTCTCGTTTAGAATTTTTATTATTAAGAAGAAATTTAGAGTTAGTATTTTTGAAACTTTTGGACGAAATAAATCATAATGGCGTTTAATCAGACTAGAGAAGAAATCTTAAGATTACCCAACTTAGAACAAAGAATCAATGCTTTAGATCAATTTTATAGATTTAAAGAGGCAGAAAGAGAAGAACAATTATTAGAATTTTCACGTAGTATATTAGAGTCAAATAATTTTCGGGCAGTGGAAAGAGCAACTCAACATCGTGCAGATTACGATGGAACGAATATGAATCTAAAAGAATTCTTACAAGATGTTGATAACTGCTTTACCATGATTTCTACAGATTCAGAAGCACACTTTTTAAGAATCGTTATATCAAAATTAAGGGGTAAAGCCAGACAAGCCTTGGAAGGTAGCACATTTAAAACTTGGAATGATTTAAAATCGCATTTAAAAGACTGCTTTGCACCGCCCCGCACATATAGTTATTACTTACACGAAATTCAATCATCTTCCATGAGGCAGGGAGAGAATATTCGACAGTTTTACGGTAGAATAAACGCGCTAGTTAATGCCGCAATTAACGCCGCGTTGGAAGTACTGGGAAATAACGTACAGCGAGATCATTTAAAACCTCAGATCGAAATCATTGCCTTAGAATCATTTATTAATGGATTACCAGATGGTTGGAGAACCCGTATTATCGAGTTAGCACCAGAAAAACTGGATGACGCGTTCGCGTTAGCATCGAAATATGAACGGGGTAAAGTAACCATGTATAATAATCATTACTCCAATCCACGTATTCATCAAGTAAGTCATACACAAGATCGAAGTCCACATGGTTCACGGGATTCACCCCATGGTTCAGGAGAAATATATGAAAGTATACATCAAGTAAGAACATTGAATAATGAGGAAGGAGATAGAGGAGGGCAAAGAAGAGTGAATTTTCATGATTTTACGCATAATAGAGATGAGATTTCTTATTCAATAGACCGGGATGACACCTATTTCCCAAAAATGACATTTGAAGGAGGCAAGATACACGCACCACCACAATTGAGTTATAAAAAGCCAGTACCCGAGCCTATCAAACATCCAAGTATACTCCAGACGGAATATACCGAAAATACTATGGTGCCAGTAAGACCACCAGTACAAAGACATGTTATACCACCAGAGGCACCATTATATCTGGATTACAGACCCTGTAACTGTGCTGCATGTTATATATACTTTCAAAATCAACAGAGAGCCGGATATTGGTACCCACCTCAAAATGGAGGCTACCAACATCAAAATCCACCAACGTGTACGCACAGACCAGTCCCAATGCAGGAACCATGTCACCATCAAGAATCCGCAATTAACAGAAATCAAGACTATTACGGAGAAAAGCCGAAGTCGCCAATCCCGTTTCGTAGTGGAAATAAAAATCATTTAAACTGGGACAACGCTAACTGGAACAACGCACCAGTGAGCGGGACGACTCCACAGCGTTCAACCAGTCCCGGCCCCACAGCCAAGTCGGGAAACCAGCCCAAGTTATTCGACTCACGTCAAGAGTCGAATCCTCGCCCACAATAAAATTAAAAATAGAACAACTGGCAGTTCCAGAAGCCTTATGTGTAGTGGATACCGGAGCCCAAATCAATGCAGTAAAAGAAAATGCATTGGGTCCTAATGCTATAGTAGACCAAAATGACGTGATCTCTATACTAGGTATTTCTCCACAGGAGGTAAGGACTCTAGGAACTGTAAAATTAAAAATCTTAGGAAAGGACCATTTATTCCACGTGTTACCATCTAGCACGCCACTATCAGAGGAACTCATATTGGGTAACCCTTTTCTACTTGTAGAAAAAGTAAACATCATGTTTGGAGAGGGAGTACTAGTAACAGAAAGTCATCCGATAACACCCGTTCCCTTCGTTCATAAACTAATACCAGAAACTAGTGAAGATAAACATCCAGAGGAAGCATATCGAAACACGGAAGTAAAAAGAGTTCAGATTGAACCTGAGTTTGAATTTCCATATGCCGAACGCGAGATAGAACCGGAATCTATAGATACAGTAAATAGGAATTTTAATTCTAAAGGTTTTAAATCCAATGGTAAAACTGTATTTAAGTTACCGGCCAGAGCAAAAGTTCCTATAAGAATTCCCGCAACTAAACATTCAGCTAAGGGCCAAGCCTACTTAAGACGAATAAATACCGTCCCAGGAGTTTTTATAGGAGAAGCTGCCGTTAAAAATAACAAAGGCTACTGTTATGTAATGGCCACTAATACTCTACCTGACCCAGTCGAAATAGAAATTACTCCACAGCCATTGGAAGCATTTGACTTTTACGATGACTTGGAGGATGACTACGAGTTTCCGTTAGAAGGGGAACCACCAAAAGACGAAGAAGACCGCGTAAAAACAATCCTGGAAAAAGTTTTAACCAACTATCACACAAGACCAGAAAGAACGCAGATTAAGAAAATGGTAAAAGAATATTCTCATCTGTTTTATTTGCCAGGAGATGCCACCAAGAACATCATGTGTTAAGCATAAGATTAGGACAACCGATGAAGAACCCGTCAAAGTTAAGTACAAGAGAGGACCAACAGGACTAGATGACGAGCTTTTTAACCAAATACAAAAACTTTTGGAAGCCGGTATAATCAGGCATTCAAAGAGCCCATCTTGCAGTCCTATTCGAATCGTACCTAAGAAACCAGGACCAGACGGAAAGAGAAAGTACAGGTTGGTAATTGACTACCGAAAGTTAAACGCGAAAACCATCAAGGACGCATATCCACTACCTAACATCATGGAAATCCTTGAGCAGATTGGAAGAGCAAAATATTTCTCAGTTTTTGACCTCGCCATGGGCTTCCATCAAATAGAGATTGACCCTGGGGATGTTGAGAAAACTGCCTTTAACACCAAATACGGCCATTTTGAGTACCTATGTATGCCCTTCGGCCTTACCAACGCGCCTGCAACCTTCCAAAGGCTTATGGATTGCGTCCTAACAGGTCTACAAGGATCAGAAATGTATGTCTTTTTAGATGATATAGTGATTTATGCAAATTCTCTCGAAGAACATGAGGAGAAAATCGCTAAATTGTTTGAAAGGTTGTCAGCGGTAGGCTTAAGACTACAAATGGATAAATGCCAATTCCTTGTACCAGAAATTAATTATTTAGGTCATATCATCGACAGTAATGGAGTAAGACCGGACCCTAAGAAGTTAGAAGCCGTTAAAAACTACCCGCGGCCGACTAACCAAACTGAAATCCGACAGTTCTTAGGATTAGCTGGTTATTACAGAAGGTTTATTGAAAACTTCTCAGAAAAAGCAGGGCCCATCAACGCCCTATTAGCCAAAAACGTAAAATGGAAGTGGGAACTAGAACAAGAACAAAGTTTTAAGATCTTAAAAGAAGCACTTTGTGAAGCCCCCGTACTAACAACAGTGGATGAGAGTAAGCCTTTTATTCTAACTACGGATGCAAGTGATGGAGCTATAGGTGCAGTCCTAAGTCAAGGTGAACCAGGTCAAGAACATCCAATCGCCTATATGTCCAGATCTCTCAACAAATGCGAACGAAATTATTCTACCACAGAAAAAGAATGTTTAGCCGTAGTAAATGCCATAGAGTATTTTAGCCACTACCTTTACGGTAAGCATTTCACCGTCTACGGAGATCACGAACCATTGACATGGATTGAATCATTAAAAGATCCAGTCAGTAGGTTAAATCGTTGGAGAATGAGATTACGAGGTTATTACTATACTTTCAAGTATAAACCTGGTCGTCTAAATGTTAACGCAGACGCCCTTTCCCGCAATCCAGTTGATAGAGACCAACTAATTAAAGAAGATGAACAAGAACAGGGGGGGGGAGGTACGAGTACTGCCTATCCTACCTAAGCCGACTAAAACTTCTTTAGCCAGACAGAATCGTACTCAATTACAAAGCGAAAACGAAACTTCTAAAGAAGGAGTTAAACATCGAAAGAAACCGGGTCGTAAGGAAGGAATCAAGCTTGATAACCCCACTATCCCTTTAGGTATGGAGGGAGGGCAAGCAGACCTAGAAGCAAGTACAATCGCGAAGAGACTTAGAATGAGGAAGTACGAACCAGCCACTACAGAAAAGAAAACAGTAGTTTTTGCAGAACCCATAGTTTCCGAACCACCATCAATGAGTGAAACAGATAATTCAGAAATAACCAACTCAATTGAGAGTAGTATTGCGGAATCTTCCGATGCTCCACCAATACCACTAAGCAACAAATCTTTGCTTCCCAGCCTGTTGAATCAAGATACAGAGTCAGAAGAGGAAACTGATTCTACTATGGCCAAGTCAAACGAGGATCCAGGTGAAAGTGAATTTGATGAAATAATATTGAATAAACCCAATAAGAACAAGAGTAAAAATCCCAACAACAAAAAGAATACTAATTCTAGACAAACTAGTCCAGAAATTGAAACAAAATTTAGAGATTCTTCATCATCAAGTGATGACAAAGAGTTAATAAACCCAAAATTACAATCTACTATGAGACGATCAATGCCAGGTCAACTCATGGATAATTCAGAACTACAAGAATTATCTAGCATTGAATTAAACAAAAGTGCAAGGGAAAAAGAGATTAATCCTAATGGAAACCCAAGCGAGATTACAAATAACCAACCACTCTCGATGTGCTGGGATAATTTCTTAGAGCTCTATCATGAAACTCCAACTGAGAACTGGGACCTCATGAAAGATATTGAAAGCTCATCACCCTTACAACAAGGAGAGAAAGCGAGTTCAGAACCACCTACGTTACTAGGAGAAGCTTCACAGGCAGTAGTCCCCAGCAGCACTGTGAGAGAATGGATGCTAGAATACGCAGATAGTCAGTCTAATCCGATTCGTTTCAAGTCACCCATAAAACAACCTAGAGCATCTTCTACTGCTTGGACTGAAGAGATGGCCGAAAACACCAATTGGCATCACCTCTCCACAATAGAACAAGAGGATAGTGAAGAAGAATCGGAGGATGAGATTAACGAAGAATTAAGAAAAAAAATTGTCTAAACCCAAAAACCAAAATAATCTACCTAAAACGACAAAAGCAATAATAACACCCACAAGCGGAACAACTACCAACAACCATAATACTTCTTATATAAATAATAAACCGAAGGAAGACAGTACAGCTCCAAGATTAGGAAACACACCAACATCTGTATTTTTCGACTATGTAGATTCAGATGTGAACTTGAGAGAATCATTAAAAATTTTAAAAACTAGAGAATGTATAACATATCTAAAAGATAATATAGTACATTTTATTTCAAAAGATTTAAGTTTATCATATGGAACCAACAAATTACTTATTGACATAGAAGCTATTTATCGCGATGAATTATCGAAGGCCAAGATAACCATCGGTGATGTAATAGTTACCCAAAATAGAAAAAGATTCATTTTTAGTTTAGTTATTTCGGATAAAGAAAAAGACGAAATTACACCAGATAATTTATCGAAATGTTTAAATACATTAGCAAACGAAATTAGGAATAAAAAGTTAAAGTCTTTTAGATTAGCTAGAAGCGGAGAGCTAACTGACACTCTTCCACGAGGGGTACTATTAAATAAAATTAAGGAAAAACTGAAAAATTTACAAATAGCAGTAACGATATGTTACGGTGAGTGTAAGATACTAGCTCCTGAATACAAGTTAGTAGTTCTGAACGATTACCATAATAGTTTGTTTGGAGGACATCGTGGTATGGGAAAAACCTATAGAAGAATAAGAGAACGATACTATTGGAAAGGAATGAAAGAAGATATACATGATTACGTACGCAAATGTGAAATCTGCCAAGAACAAAAGCTGGTTAGAGTAAAGACAAGAGAACCAATGGTAATAACGGATACACCAAGTGAAGTTTTCTATAAAGTAGCCATAGATACAGTTGGACCTTTATGCAAATCTACGCAAGGTAACGTGCATATACTAACTATGCAGTGTCAGTTTTCAAAATTTTGTATAGCAGTACCAGTGCCCAACATCAAAGCAGTTACAATCGTAGACGCTTTGACCCGACACCTTTTTGTACATTTTGGAGTACCTAGAATAATTCTAAGCGACCGAGGACGCAGTTTTCAAAACAATCTATTGTCACAGTTTTCCGAAATTTATAATTTTAAATTAAATACTACGACTGCATACCATCCACAGTCTAATGGATCCTTAGAAAGAAGTCACGCTGTCTTAGCAGACTTTCTAAGAAATAAATCATCAAGCAAACAAGATTGGGATAAAGTAATTCCCTTTGCTATTCATGAGTATAATACATCCGTACATACATCAACGGGTTACACTCCTCATGAATTAGTATACGGCAAACCAGCCCGTACACCCAATCGTTTGCCGAACGAATTCGAATTAGAAACTTACAACGATTACATACAAGAACTAACTGAATGTTTGAGAGATGCACAAACAGTAGCCAGGAATAATCTCATACAATCAAAACATAAGAACAAGGAGTACTATGATAAAAAGGCAAGACCTTTACAGATTTCTGTCGGAGACGAAGTGAGAGTATTAAAGGAACCCAGATATGGAAAATTAGATAAATTTTATAATGGAAAATTTTTTGTAAAAGAAATTAAAGACAATAGTAATGTCATAGTAGAATCATCCAATGGAAAACTTATAGTAAAGCATAAAGATAAGTTAGAGAAATTTTATCGCTGAGTAGACCAGACAAGACCACTACAAATTCAAGACACGGTACTTTAAACTTACCGATGTCCAAATTATTCTCCTTCTTTCGACTAAATGATCTTGGTAGTAATTAATTTTTACGCAAAAGGAAGCAGCATAGGATCGTGGGTTCAATGTAATTACTGGAATAAAACTCTATTTTTGAAAGAAATTTTTTTTCACTTAAAGATAAATTTTAAATAAAATTTATTATCTTAGAATACGTAACAACAAATACTTAAGATTAGGCAAACAAAACAAGAAAATAAGCAGTTCATTTTCGGCCTATTGTCTATCTCTATCTATTGTCAGCGAACTTAGCATTGCGGCTACTACCATTCGAAGCCAATGCACTCGCGCTCACGTGTTGTCAGCTCGCGCCAAAACACACAGCACGCGCGTATACGTAGGCGTGACGAAAGCACGAGTTCACGCCAAAGCGCGGTAACTCCTGCCACCGAGCGGATACTTGAAGAATCAAAAAGACCCATCCAGGAATGCGACCCACCGAGGAATGCAGTACGTCACACTCGCAGTCAATACTATACCTATATATATACAGCGAGTATATATATAACGTATGGACATGCGAGTATATATATCAGTGTACATAAAGACGGGTAAGAGTATATATATATAAGTATACATAAGACCAGTTATACTTGCATACAGGCTTATACCTACACACATGCACTTTCCAATCTAGCGGACTTACAATAAGACCACACAGGGGTTCATATTATACAAATACTAAACATGCGGAATGAACAATTTAGCAACAATTGGCACTATTTAACAAAATAATAATAATTTCGGACTTTTAGCACTCGACCGCACATTAGGAAGTCAAAATACACTCAAAAATAAGTAGCATCAATCAAATGTTTATAGGCCTGTTTCTACTTTTCTTTTAAATGTTTTCAATTTCCTTGGCTTTCCTCTAGTACATCTGATACATGTAAAAGGAAAGCAATATTTATAAATAATATAAATAATTAATAATATTACTATAGGGGACATGATTGTGTAACGTCCCATGTTCATAAAAGATAATTATATGTATGAATATACTGTATACAGAATGATGTATGACGGCGTGTATGTGTACAGGCGCAGGTATACGACGATAATCACAATGTAAGCATTTCCGCAACCGCGTTTACGACATCAAACGCGTCCCACTAATTAAACCAACTGGCCCCCGAGTCAGCAATCCCAAAACCTACTTATTCTGCACCATCACCAACCTATATTGTAAGACACTTTCGGTGGCGATCGGTGATTGGTTATTACCCTAACGTTGAGATCATCCGCCAAGCCTTATAAGCCCCGCACTCAGTCCTCATATTGCCTTTAGTGAAGTCTCTTTTTACAAGGACAACGAGTGTTGTACCTGCTGGACCTGGTGTGTGAATACGAGTGCCGTTTAGTCCTTCGCGTCGCCTATTGGGTGCTTAGAAACCACTCAAACTCCGTGGAAGCTAACCGGTGGAATTCTTCATACTCTGGACGTGAGTTGGTACAGTACGAGGCTTAAGGACCGTCAACCTATCTGGCGTTAGCTTCGGCAGCTTAGTTAAGGAACTTACTCTCAACACGCCACGGAACCATCCGTGTAGGATAATACTAAACACCGCCCAGTCATCGACCGTGCAATCTACTAGTAGTGTCCGAACGGGATTGTAAGTCGAACCAATATAGAAATAAGTAAATACGTAACATTAAGAACAAACATAAAGATTAGATTAAAACATCTGTGTAACATCTGTATCAAAGCATTGGGCCTTCGTCTAAATAAAGTCATAACAAAGAAGTACCATAAAGAGACAGTTTATTAGAATCATAACCTACTTAATAGTAACAGAAGACTCTCGAGTCAAGGCTAGTTCACCTATACTCAAATAAATAATTATTTGTATATAGAATTACTGCGCGGTTCAGCATAGTAAATCAGAACCTTACAATTGATATAGCAAAATATGCTGCATTTGTGTATTTCTCTCTCTTTTGGGCAGCAACTTCCGAAAACTTGTCTTCAAGCTGTTGTAGCGTGATGGCATCTTCGCTTTCGGCCCAATTTTTTATTTGATGAACCTCGGTCTCGGTAAACTGTGGTACGTCAGCAAGCTTACTGTACCCTAGTATACTGCTAACGTTCATGAAATTAATATTCCATGACATTTCTGGCTTATAGTAGAATGTTTGATTTGTTTGTATTACGTTGACTCCATATAATATATTCTGATTTGTGTGTCCGTAGCACAGCCCACGGATGGTTAGAATTCCGGTTCCTTTTATGATTAGCTCTGCTTAACGCTCATCATTACAAATTATTCTCATCGGTACTGGATCAATTACTGAAAACAGCCATTCGTCTGTACTCATTAGTTTGGTCCATCTTACAGATGCTGCTGATGAAATAGCCATTTTACAACTTCGTAATGTCGATTCTTTTGGTCTTGCAAGTAGCGCAAATTCACATGGGCTTTTATCATTGTCTATGTTAAATGGTAATGTAGGTGGACACATTACTAGTCTGTCATAAGTAACACAAGTACTTACGTATGATGATGTTGCTAACAAATAACTTTGCATGTCATGTGATACAATTAGATCTGTATGGCTGGGTACGATACTCACATATGAAGTATGATTAGCTGTTAATTCTTTGGCGAAAGGTAACGAGTGAATTTTATAGTGTGAATATCTATTTTTATCTGACAGTGGAAAATCTAATAACACAATTAACCTACCATTCGTAGTAGCGACACTTGTTTTAGACATGGCATGCAACATGTCTATGGTTACCAAACTATGGTCCCATGGTAACGTGTTATTGTTAATTGACCTTAAAATTGATTGTAACTTTTCGTGTGTAAATAATAAAGGGTGTAGATGCCCTTGGGTAGCTGTCTCTATTGTGTTTACCAAAGTTTTGTAAGTACTTATACTATGTTCTAGTGCTTGATCAAATTGATAAGTCCATCTCGATATAGCTTGAATTGTGCTAGTACGAATCGCAAAAGAATCCAGCTGTTCGGTTCTATTCATAAGACTCACGATTTGCGAGTGTTGTTCACTCAGACGTTGTTCATGAATCGCCATGTCGTTATGATGATTCTCTAAGTTTGATCTAACAATATGTGTTTGAGTAGCGGCCATCGAAGATATGTTAGCTGTCCCTTCATACAGATTATCGATATCTACATTTAGCTGGTCTCTGTCGCCTGCATCCATAGTACCAAAAAGCTGTTTGTTGATCCAACCCACAAACTCGAAAAGCGCTCCACGTTTCCTCAAAGTATGAGTATAGGGGGAAAAACGATTCTCCTGAAGGACTAACGATGGTTTAAAGAATATGTGTAAGTCATCTTTTAATGATTTTAGCATTTTCAAATCTAAATTAAATTTTCCTGTCGGTATAATGTTGTTACATTCCGATTCTTCTAGTTTAATCTTACACGTGTTTGTTAATCCAAAAATCTGTTTTTCTCTCCAAACAATCGGGTCCTTCCAGCTACTCAAATCCAGAGTAACGGCAATCCTCCATCTTGTTCTTTCTATTTTTACCTCTCCCATATACTCATAGTATATTCCAGGATTTTGAGTGATCTCGGTTATCTGGTAGTAAGTAGCCTCGTCCAGCATCAGGCTATTGTTGCCGTCCGGATAAAAAGATAGAAGCAGTCCTAGCATCACTATCAATAATGCCATGATGCTGAAACAAAGAACGTAGTACTCAGCGATAAAATTTCTCTAACTTATCTTTATGTTTTACTATAAGTTTTCCATTAGATGATTCTACTATGACATTACTATTGTCTTTAATTTCTTTTACAAAAAATTTTCCATTATAAAATTTATCTTATTTCCCATATCTGGGTTCCTTTAATACTCTAACTTCGTCTCCGACAGAAATCTGTAAAGGTCTTGTCTTTTTATCATAGTACTCTTTGTTTTTATGTTTTGATTGTATTAGATTATTCCTGGCTACTGTTTGCGCATCTCTCAAACATTCAGTTAGTTCTTGTATATAATCGTTGTAAGTTTCTAATTCAAATTCGTTTGGCAAACGATTGGGTGTACGGGTTAGTTTGCCGTATACTAATTCATGAGGAGTGTATCCTGTTGATGTATGTACGGATGTATTATACTCATGAATAGCAAAGGGAATTACTTTATCCCAATCTTGTTTGCTTGATGATTTATTTCTTAGAAAGTCTGCTAAGTCAGCGTGACTTCTTTCTAAGGATCCATTAGACTGTGGATGGTATGCAGTTGTAGTATTTAATTTAAAATTATAAATTTCAGATAACTGTGACAATAGATTGTTTTGAAAACTGCGTCCTCGGTCGCTTAGAATTATTCTAGGTACTCCAAAATGTACAAAAAGGTGTCGGGTCAAAGCGTCTGCGATTGTGACTGCTTTGATGTTGGGTACTGGTACTGCTATACAAAATTTTGAAAATTGACACTGCATAGTTAGTATGTGCACGTTACCTTGCGTAGATTTGCATAAAGGTCCAACTGTATCTATGGCTACTTTATAGAAAACTTCACTTGGTGTATCCGTTATTACCATTGGTTCTCTTGTCTTTACTCTAACCAGCTTTTGTTCTTGGCAGATTTCACATTTGCGTACGAAATCATGTATATCGTCTTTCATTCCTTTCCAATAGTATTGTTCTCTTATTCTTCTATAGGTTTTTCCCATACCACGATGTCCTCCAAACAAACTATTATACTAATCGTTCAAAACTACTAACTTGTATTCAGGAGCTAGTATCTTACACTCACCGTAACATATCGTTACTGCTATTTGTAAATTTTTCAATTTTTCCTTAATTTTATTTAGTAATACCCCTCGTAGAAGAGTGTCAGTTAGCTCTCCGCTTCTAGCTAATCTAAAAGACTTTAACTTTTTATTCCTAATTTCGTTTGCTAATGTATTTAAACATTTCGATAAATTATCTGGTGTAATTTCGTCTTTTTCTTTATCTGAAATAACTAAACTGAAGATGAATCTTTTTCTATTTTGAGTAACTATTACATCACCGATGGTCATCTTGGCCTTCGATAATTCATCGCGATAAATAGCTTCTACGTCAATAAGTAATTTGTTAGTTCCATATGATAAACTTAAATCTTTTGAAATGAAATGTACTATATTATCTTTTAGATAGCTTATACATTCTCTAGTTTTTAAAAATTTTAACGATACACTCGAGTTCACATCTGAATCTACATAGTCGAAAAATACAGATGTTGGTGTGTTTCCAAATCTTGGAGCTGTACTGTCCTCCTTCGGTTTACTATTTATATAAGAAGTATTATGGTTGTTGGTAAGTGTTCCGCTTGTGGGTGTTATTATTGTTTTTGTCGTTTTAGGTGGATTATTTTGTTTTTTGGGTTTAGATAATTTTTTTCTTAATTCTTCGTTAATCTCATCCTCCGATTCTTCTTCACTATCCTCTTGTTCTATTGTGGAAAGGTGATGCCAATTGGTATTTTCGGTCATCTCTTCAGTCTAAGCAGTAGAAGATGCTCTAGGTTGTTTTATAGGTGACTTGAAACGAATTGGATTAGACTGACTATCTGCGTATTCTAGCATCCATTCTCTCACAGTGCTGCTGGGGACTACTGCCTGTGAAGCTTTTCCTAGTAACGTAGGTGGTTCTGAACTGGCTTTCTCTCCTTGTTGTAAGGGTGATGAGCTTTCAATATCTTTCATGAGGTCCCAGTTCTCAGTTGGAGTTTCATGATAGAGCTCTACAAAATTATCCCAGCTCATCGAGAGTGGCTGGTTATTTGTAGTCTCGCTTGGGTTTCCATTAGGATTAATCTCTTTTTCCTTTGCACTTGTGTTTAATTCAATGCTAGATAATTCTTGTAGTTCTGAATTATCCATGAGTTGACCTGGCATTGATCGTCTCATAGTAGATTGTAATTTTGGATTTATTAACTCTTTTTCATCAGTTGATGATGAAGAATCCCTAAATTTTCTTTCAATTTCCGGACTAGTTTGTCTAGAATTAGTAGGAGTTTTATCCTTTTTGTTGTTATGATTTTTACTCTTGATCTTATTAGGTTTATTCAACATTATCTCATCAAATTCACTTTCACCTGGATCTTCGTTTGATTTGATCATAGTGGAATCAGTTTCCTCTTCTGACTCTGTACCTTGGTTCAACAAGCTAGGAAGCAAAGATTTGTTGCTTAGTGGTATTGGTGGAGCATCGGAAGATTCCGCAATACTACTCTCAATCGAGTTGGTTGTTTCTGAATTATCTGTTTCACTCATTGATGGTGGTTCGGAAACTACGGGTTCTGCAAAAACTACTGTTTTCTTTTCTGTAATAAGCTATTCGTTCTTCCTCATTCTAAGTCTCTTCGCGATTGTACTTGCTTCTAGGTCAGCTTGCCCTCCCTCCATACGTAAAGGGATAGTGGGGTTATCAAGCTTGATTCCTTCCTTGCGACCCGGTTTCTGTCGATGTTTAACTCCTTCTTTAGAAGTTTCGTTTTCGCTTTGTAGTTGATTACGATTCTGTCTGGCTAAGGAAGTTTTAGTTGGCTTAGGTAGGATAGGCAGTACTTGTACCTCCCCCCCCTGTTCTTGTTCATCTTCTTTAATTAGTTGATCTCTATCTACTCAACATTTAGACGACCAGGTTTATAGTTGAAAGTATAGTAATAACCTCGTAATCTCATTCTCCAACGATTTAACCTACTGACTGGATCTTTTAATGATTCAATCCATGTCAATGGTTCGTGATCTCCGTAGACGGTGAAATGCTTACCGTAAAGGTAGTGGCTAAAATACTCTATGGCATTTACTACGGCTAAACATTCTTTTTCTGTGGTAGAATAATTTCGTTCGCATTTGTTGAGAGATCTGGACATATAGGCGATTGGATGTTCTTGTCCTGGTTCACCTTGACTTAGGACTGCACCTATAGCTCCATCACTTGCATCCGTAGTTAGAATGAAGGGCTTACTCTCATCCACTGTTGTTAGTACAGGGGCTTCACAAAGTGCTTCTTTTAAGATCTTAAAACTTTGTTCTTGTTCTTAATCTCACTTCCATTTTACATTTTTGGCTAATAGGGCGTTGATGGGCCCTGCTTTCTCTGAGAAGTTTTAAATAAACCTTCTGTAATAACCAGCTAATCCTAAGAACTGTCGAATTTCAGTTTGGTTAGTCGGCCGCGGGGAGTTTTTAACGGCTTCTAGCTTCTTAGGGTCCGGTCTTACCCCATTGTTGTCGATGATATGACCTAAATAATTAATTTCTGGTACAAGGAAATGGCATTTGTCCATTTGTAGTCTTAAACCTACCGCTGATAACCTTTCAAACAATTTAGCGATTTTCTCCTCATGTTCTTCGAGAGAATTTGCATAAAGCACTATATCATCTAAAAAGACATACATTTCTGATCCTTGTAGACCTGTTAGGACGCAATCCATGAGCCTTTGGAAGGTTGCAGGCGCGTTGGTAAGGCCGAAGGGCATACATAGGTACTCAAAATGGCCGTATCTGGTGTTAAAGGCAGTTTTCTCAACATCCCCAGGGTCAATCTCTATTTGATGAAAGCCCATGGCGAGGTCAAAAACTGAGAAATATTTTGCTCTTCCAATCTGCTCAAGGATTTCCATGATGTTAGGTAGTGGATATGCGTCCTTGATGGTTTTCGCGTTAAACTTTCGGTAGTCAATTACTAACCTGTACCTTTTCTTTCCGTCTGGTCCTGGTTTCTTAGGTACGATTCGAATAGGACTGCAAGATGGGCTCTTTAAATGTCTGATTATACCGGCTTCCAAAAGTTTTTGTATTTGGTTAAAAAGCTCGTCATCTAGTCCTGTTGGTCCTCTCTTGTATTTAACTTTGACAGGTTCTTCATCGGTTGTCCTAATCTTATGCTTAACACATGATGTTCTTGGTGGCGGATCTCCTGGCAAATAAAACAGATGAGAATATTCTTTTACCATTTTCTTAATCTGCTTTCTTTCTGGTCTTGTATGATAGTCGGTTAAAACTTTTTCCAGGATTGTTTTTACACGGTCTTCTTCGACTTTTGGTGGTTTCCCTTCTAACGAAAACTCGTAGTCATCCTCCAAGTCATCGTAAAAGTCAAATGCTTCCAATGGCTGTGGAGTAATTTCTATTTCAACTGGCTCCGGTAGAGTATTAGTGGCCATTACATAACAGTAGCCTTTGTTATTTTTAACGGTAGCTTCTCCTATAAAAACTCCTGGGACGGTATTTATTCGTCTTAAGTAGGCTTGGCCCTTAACTGAATGTTTTGTTGCGGGAATTCTTACAGGAACTTTTGCTCTGGCCGGTAACTTAAATACAGTTTTACCATTAGATTTAAAACCTTTAGAATTAAAATTCCAATTTACTGTATCTATAGATTCCGGTTCTATCTCGCGTTCGGCATATGGAAATTCAGACTCAGATTCAATCTGAACTCTTTTTACTTCAGTTTTTCGAAATGCTTCCTCTGGATGTTTATCTTCACGAGTCTCTGGTATTAGTTTATGAACGAATTGAACGGGTGTTATCGGATGACTTTTCGTTACTAGTACTCCTTCTCCAAACATGATGTTTACTTTTTCTACAAGTAGAAAAGGGTTACCCAATATGAGTTCCTCTGATAGTGGCGTGCTAGATGGTAACACATGGAATAAATGGTCCTTTCCTAAGATTTTTAATTTTACAGTCCCTAGAGTCCTTACCTCCTGTGGAGAAATACCTAGTATAGAGATCACGTCATTATGGTCTACTATAGCATTAGGACCCAATGCATTGTCTTTTACTGCATTGATTTGTGCTCCGGTATCCACTACACATAAGGCTTCTGGAACTGCCAGTTGTTCTATTTTTAATCTTATTGTTGGTGAGGATTCGACTCTTGGCGTAAGTCGAATAACTTGGGCTGGTTTCCCGACTTGGCTGTGGGGCCGGGACTGGTCGAACGCTGTTGAGTCGTCCCGCTCACTGGTGCGTTCTTCCAGTGAGCGTTGTCCCAGTTTAAATGATTCTTATTTCCACTGCGAAACGGGTTTGGCGACTTCGGCTTTTCTCTGTAATATTCTTGATTTCTATTATTTGCGGATTCTTGATGGTGATATTGTTCCTGCATTGGGGCTGGTCTGTGCGTACACGTTGGCGGATTTTGATGTTGGTAGGTTTGAGTGGTTTCTAAGCACCCAATAGACGACGCGAAGGACTAAACGGCACTAGTATTCACACACCAGGTCCAGCAGTACAACACTCGGTGTCCTTGTCAAAAGAGACTTCACTATAGGCACGATGAGGTCTGATTGCGGGGCTTATAAGGCTTTGCGGATGATCTCAATACGTTAGGGTAATAACCAATCACCGATCGCCACCGAAAGTGTCTTACAATATAGGTTGGTGATGGTTCATAATAAGTATGTTTTGGGATTGCTGACTCGGGAGTCAGTTGGCTTGATTAGTGGGACGCGTTTGATGTTGTAAACGCGGTTGCGGAAGTGCTTACATTGTGATTGTCGCCGTATACCTGCGCCTGTACACATACACGCCGTCATACATCATTCTGTATACAGTATATCCATACATATAAATATTCTTTATGAACATGGGACGTTACACACGAAGTCTCTTTCTTTCTTTCTTATCCCTTCTTTCCAATTTACAATTTTAAAATTTCATAAATAGTTATGAAAAATTAATTTTACCCCTGGCAATGGGGTAAGCACCCCTTTAACCGATTCTCGTGAGAGAATAAAAATTTCGTTATTTTTTCGATATCTCCAATATTTCCGGAGATATCGCAATCTTTTAGCTTTTACCTGTTTAGCAAAAATTTAGTTTTCAACCGAGAGCGATGATTTTTGGACTGTAGGTGTATCTTGACGCACTCTATTAATTGCCATTAAAAAAAAAAATTTACCAAAATTCGCGATTTTTTTCTGTCTGAATTTCGCAGGATATCAAGTGTCGTCGATATAAGCTCGAACACCGTGAACGACGATCTCAAGTATTTTTTATAGCGCTCTCTCTTTCTTACCACTTATATCAATTTACAATTTAAAAATTTCTCCAATACAGATAATAGCGAATAGTGCTTAAATATTGATGTGAAGAGAAAAAAGAACAAGAACGTACTAGTGCATGTTTGCATCTGCGCTGGGTATCAGATTGCAGTCAGTTATTAATAAAGTCATCATTACTCGTTATTCCGCGAAATTATTGCTTTCAGTTTTTTTACATGTCAGCTCTCTCCATATGTGCTGTAAATATATCTTCTACTCGACATTGTTGCAAATGTCATTCTAAGAAGTCTAGAAACAGCGAATACCAGAAAATATGTGCACACGTGCACATGAATAGCCAGTATGATCCCCGCGAGATGTATTGTCTTTTATTAGCAGTATCAGCAACAAAAAAGCGTTGCGTTTTATGCTGCATTCCCACCGTGTAGACAGAAACAATATTTAAGGAGCTACACCTACGAAAGATCGAGACTCACATATTAACACAATATGTGGCAGAGTGTGGGCCTAAGACCTACAGAACCAATCAGCCGAGGTTTTATGCAGAAAGCTGCATTTTCTCTTGTTGCATTGTAGAATAACCACGGTATATTACATGTTTACCGTCGGTCTATTCCGTAATCCAGATGTTCTGACAACTGCTCGCCAAACAATACGACAGCGCAATGATCACGGGCACCCGCTAGCTCGTGCAATGTTTCACTGTCAATGCAAGTATCAATTACTTTTTTTTCACATCTAAACTCTTAAAATTTTATTATTTATTTCAATATTTTTTCATCAACATTATTTCAGTGATTAACCAGATGATGAGAGACACCGAGGGTGATTCTTTCATTATGGTGTGTGATTAGTCGATAGGAAACGAGAATGATTGTAAGTATTGAGCCAATTAAAATACAAATATTAATTTTTCATTTTAATTAAATTATTTTAATTCTCTCAATACTTAGTTTCAGAGCCACATGCACGTATGACGGATCAACAAGACGCTGCACACTTAGTTACAGCCAATTGTAAGTGATGAATATGTTATAATTAAAATTTTTGTAATTATTATTCAATTAAATGCACATTCTCCATTTTAGTTATAGACGCTGGACCATCAACATCTGGAAATTACCACCCACAATCATCGGACCATCGAGGAGACTCATCATCATCAAACATAAATAATCGTAAGTATTAAGTCTGTCTGTATATAATTTTCATTTATTGTTTTTTCTGCAATATAAAGGCACGATCTAATACTTAAGCTTTAGAGAGGTCAAGAGAGAGACACCAACATAATCGAAATGGAAACATTGACGACGTATCTGAAAATAGCTGTAGTGATAGAAAACGCAAACGTAGAAGGCTTACCCGCAGCAGTAGCAGTAGCAGCGAGAGTGACAGCAGCAGCAGCAGTAGCAGTAGTAGTAGCAGTACCAATACCAGCAATGCTAATAGCAGTAGCAGCACTGATACAGCTGACGAAGAAGGTAAGACTCTTATTTAAATTTGTTTAATTTAATAAAGTATATGTATAAATCGGCTGATCTTATAGATGCTCATTTGCAGACCGGTGAAGCAGGAGAGCGACCTAGATTTGTGATTCAGAATGAGGCAACGTGTTTTTATCGATATTTTGGATATGAGGGTAGAGAGATCCGTGCAATCATACGGCAGCCACCAGCCAATGCCCATGATTACAACTGGTTAAAGGGTTGCATGCAGGACCTTCATCGGCAGCTTTGTGAGAGAGGTGTATTAATGGATTTTGTTGGTGTAACCATCAATCGGACCAGTTCAATCATGGCCCCCTTTGGGTATCATTCAGACTTATACAGGATTTTCAATTCGAAGATCTTTAGGAAATATTACACAGTGCTATGCAAAGTGCGAACGAGTTCAATGTAAATGAACGGTTATCCGTTAATTGTGGTGTTATCAGAGGTGTGACCGGTCGTGGACGAGTTCATTTAACCGAGGAGACAGTGAAAAAGCAATCTATATTAAACATCAATAACGATGACAATCTTTGTCTACCGCGAAGTTTAGCTGCTGCTCATGTCTATGCCGTCAGAGGTCAGGTGCGCTCAGGACTGCTTCACAAATATTGGAACCAGATTCGTCAATCACAAGGAAGAATTCAAAAAACTGCTGCCACAGATCTTATGAATTTGGCAAACATTCAAGTGCCGGTGGAAGGCTGTGGACTAGCAGAAATCCGTAAGTTTCAAGATTTCTTCGCTACTAGCGGTACGGCAATCGTTGTTTATAATTTTTCATCGTTCGCTCGTGGAAATCCACCAATCTATGACGGCACACGATATGTCAGTGAAAATCACGGTGATGTTACACACTTATTACGCATAATGTATTACGACCGGACAAATCATTATCAACCAATATTAAATCTTGTTGGAGCAAGCGGTAGCAAGGGCTACTGTATACCATGCAATATAAGTTATTGGCGAGCCGAGGAACATAGATGTTCAAACAAGTGCTATTAGTGCATGTCCGTGCCACCGTGTAATACAGCGGAAAATCTAAGAAAATGTAATGCTTGTTTAAGATTATTTTTTGGCATTGGTTGTTTGCAAAATCATCTTAAAATAGGATCATATAATAAAAGCAGTAATGTATGCAGTAAAATAAGACTCTATCAAATTTGTTTTAAAATAGTTCAAGTAAATAAAAGTCAGCCGCATGAATATAATGTATCTTTTTGTAAAAAGTGTAAATCAAGATTACCTATTAGACACCTGTGTTACGTACAACCTATCCAACAGACCCAGCGTGTAAGGCCAGTCTTATTTTTGTTTTACGACTTTGAAACCCAACAATCTCTTCGGGTGCTGGGCGACGATGAGAATAAAGTTCACGTTCCAAATTTGTGTGTTGTACAGCAAGTGTGTATCAATTGCATAGAGATTGAAGATATTTCAATTAGATGCGAGATGTGCGGTATTCGGGAATACATGTTTAATCGCGACCTGGTAAAGCAGCTTGTTGATCTGGCATTGGCACCAAGAAGACAATTTCAGCAGATTATATGCATAGCACACAATGCCCAAGGATTCGATCCACAGTTCATATTTAAGTACGTTGTGGAAAAATTCAATCAAGATCGAGTTGTGCGATCGGTATAGATGAATGGTTCAAAAATAATTTTAATGGAGGTTCTACATGCAAAGTTTATTGATAGTTTAAATTAATTTCACATGCTTTTGAGTGGTTTACCAAAAGCATATGGATTATCCGATATGGAGAAAGGTGCTTTTCCGCACTTATTCAATACGATGGAAAATCAGACTTACGAAGGTCCTCTACCACCTCTTGATTCATATTCACCAGACTTGATGGCCATCAAGGAGCGAGAGAAATTTTTGAAATGGTACGACGAACAAGTACAAAATGGCTACATATTCAATTTTCAACGAGAAATTGTGAAATACTGTAAGCAAGACGTGACAATTTTGAGATTAGCATGTTTAACATTCCGCAAAACATTCATGATATTTGGTGTGGACCCTTTCATCGAAGCTACAACTATTGCATCATCTTGTAAGCGAGTGTTTAGAAAAAATTTTTTTAAAAAGTCGCAAATAGGTATTATACCACCTTGTGGTTACAGAATGGTAGACAATCAGTCTGAAATTGTCCTACACTGGCTCTCTTGGATGGAACAACGAGTTCTTCATCGCCAGATCGAGCATGCATGACGAGTTCAGGAAAAAAGACTACTAGAGAATATCTTGGTCGATAGTTACAGTGCACCCCAAGACGGTGAGAATCACAACGGTATTGTGCTTCAGTTTCAAGGCTGTTTTTGGCACGGGTGCCCCGGATGTTACAGGATAAACAGAGATATAGATTTAAAATGTGGTGAATCGATGGATGCCAGATACAAAAGAACATTGGCCATTAGCTATAGGCTACAGATGGCAAATTACCAGTTGATTGAAAAACGGGAGTGTCATTTTAAGAACGAGATCTCACAAAATGAAGAACTTTGTCATTTTGTTTAAGAAAATGTGGTGAATGTAAAAAGAAAAATACTTAATCCACGTGATGCATTTTTCGGTGAACGCACAGGTAACACAGTCAAAGTGTTTGATTGTCAAGGCGAAGAGAAGATCAGGTAAGTCAACGTGTTCACACTGCAAATTACCAGTATTTGACTAGCTACACGGTATAGCTTTAAAGAGGAACTACACGATTTTTTTTCATCTATTTTAAAAGAAAAAGTATGTATATCAATTATAATAATTATTATTATTTAAATAATATACTAATAAAATGATGTACATTGTATGTTTAGATGGATTTAGAGGGTCTGAACAAGATTGCTAGTGGAGGTTACCTTCCAACGAAGAAGGTATCTGAGCTGGAGGTTGATCATCATCACATGGTGACGGTACTATCAGAAGTCAAGACATGTTTTGGCACGAAGATTGTGGCAATTCTCGATGAAGAATTCCAAATTTTTCTTCCTTCTCAGGTATCTTCTGCACTGACGAAGGATACTAACTTGTTCGATAAGCTGAGTGCCGAAGCCAACAAATAACAAATTGTTTGCACTTATAATTTTTTTCTAAATTAATGTATTTTTTACTTTCATTGTTTCTTCAAATTTCTTAATCCCTTATACCATACCTAATTCATATGCATGTGGATGAAAAAAAAACTTCTATTGTGTAACTATAGATGGCACTGTGTTACGTGAAAGGTGATTGGTCGGTCATCACTCCATCGCTAACCTGATTGGTTGGTTGGTTGCCTTATATGTGAAGGTTAAAGTGAAGTGTTGGTTACATGATTGTCTCAGTAGCTGTTATAGATACTAAGGTAAGGTGGAATTTCGCGAGGGTTTATCGCAGACTAGTGACTGGGCCAATAATTCCAGACCGAAACTCGTGATCATTGACGACTTGATGCGAGAATCGTCGTCGAACGGCAGTATAGTCGACATTTTCTCGAAGGCCTCCCACCATCACTCACTCTCGGTGATATTCATCAAACAGAACGTCTTTCATCAGGGTAGAAAACAGCGTGACATATCTCTAAACGTACAATACATTGTCGTGTTTAGAAATTTGCGAGATAGATCTAAGATACAGCATCTGTCGCGTCAACTCTGTCCCGAGGATCCACGATTTTTGCAAGAGGCTTACTGGGACGCCATATCGAGACCATACGGATACCTTCTGCTGGATTTAAAACAGACTACCCCGGACAACTGCCGATTTCGCACCTGTAACTTTCCGGACGACGAAGTGCACTACGTCCACGTGTCACGGAATAATAAGATGAATAGTGGCGACACGTTGAATCTGGTATCAATCGTCTCCTTGTGATGGGTGTGTCTAAGAGACGACATCCCTTTGCGCGTAAGGACGCTGTCATTTTAAAAGCGCTGTTCTATTTGAACGATAAACAGCGAAAGGCTCTCTTGCAGACGGCTGATTCGAAATTAGTGCGTCATATTTGTGAGTGTGCTTTGAATGTGTTGACCGGTAACGTGCCGCTGGAGAAGTCTCACAAATCACGCTTACACAGGCATGCAAGAACACTGCGAAAGTTAGCCGAACCCTGTGTGAGCCTGTCGAAAATGAAAAAAATCATTGTACAACGCGGTGGTTTCTTACCAGCATTATTAGCTCCTATTATTGGTACACTATTGGCTAGTATCATTAGTAAGTAGACAACATGGAACACGTTAAAAAGATGGTGCTTGTGCCGCATGAGAATGTTGATCGTCTCCAGAGTGTGCTAGCAAATAGCGGGTGCAATAATGCTGCTAATATATTAAAGACTGTTCAAACACTCGGAATAGTGATGTCTAGACTAGATGCTGAAATGAACAACATACTGCATTTATCTACTTGCACAAGTGAGCGGGAAAAATGGACACAATATCGTTATGTGCTGCAGCGTTATCTCCAACTCAGGGATGTCGATAACTATGATAAGATTAGAAAAGAGGAGGAAAGAGATAACAAAGATTGGCGTCAAATGCAAAACAACAACCATGATGATGATGATGATAAATACGATGACAATTATAATGACGAGGCACAGCAGCTCGAGGAAGAGAATCGGATTGATGCGAGCATCATCGAGAGCGTGCCTACAAAGTACAGGCGACAGGCTGGACAACTATTACGTAAATTACGTGTTAGTGGGAATATCGTCTGGGATGCAAATGGTACCGTGACAATAGGTGGTGTGCGTATACATGGAGCCAACATGATTGACCTGGTGAATGATGCTGTGAGAAATAGAAAAGGTTCTCCGCCACCTGGATATACACAATTTGCCGTTGCTCCTCGAGAATCGTTTATACCACGCGAATACATCAGCAATAATCGTGTGTGGAATACCATAGTAACCAGTACACCAGGTCGGACTATCCCGTCTGGAAATATACCACTACCACCAGGTGGTGCCACTGGTGCCGCTCCACGCCAGAAATTATCATCAAGTAACGTTGGTCATCTATTTCAAACGCCACGCCAGGCTGCTGCCGAGACCAGTAGGTCTGACACCGACGAAGGAGACGAAAGCAACGAAGGCATAGCAGCGCGAGTACATAAACGGAAAAAAGCAGCAGCAGTAGCAGCAGCAATTGGTCAGGGAAGTGCAAAACAGTCGAGGAAAAAAGTTGCTGCTGGCAGTTCTGAAATTACATCATGGGGACGATTGAGCGGGAGGTACGACCAGGACAGAAGATTGAAATCACCGACCAAGAAGAAAAAGAAGAGCAAGAACGAGTGAACGTGAAAAATAGCGCACTGGATGAATTGATCGATTTGCTACCGTTTGAAATGCACGTATCCGGATATAGATTTTGCGGTCCACGTACAAACTAGCGGAACGTATTGAACGTGGTGAAGTCGGTATCAATCGATTGGATGAGGCATGTCATTAACATGATCTAGTCTACGGTGACAAACAAGGCAACCGGCACAAAGCTGATCGAGTTTTAGCTGAATACGCATTTTCACGAGTGCTCGCGGATGAAACAGATGGAGACGAGCGAACACTGGCTATGATGACGGCCTGCTGCATGGTGAGCAATATAAACTTTGGAAAGTTTTTTTCAAGAATTAAGAAAGTACTGAAGAGGAATAAGAAAAAAGTACAGAAGAAATCCAAAGATAGTAGTAGTAGCAGCAAAGTTAATGAATCAGTGAAAAAGAGGATTAGCAAACAACAAAAAGAACGTAAGGGGTCGAAAATAAAAAATAAAAAAGTGAATAAACAACCGATGCATGATGAGTAGAGAAAGAAGAAGATTCGAGAACATTTATTATGCGCCTCTACATCCGGCAGCGTACGCTGGTATTGATAAACTTTTTCAAGCTACGCGTGAGAGAGGTAAAAACAGTAATACAAAAGAAAAAGTTAATCGTGAGGGTGTTGTAGAGTGACTCGACAGTCAAGATGCGTATAATCTACATCGACTGATCAGACATCGATTTCCGCGACGTAGTTACAATGTGCGAAATTTGGATGATGTGGGGGAGGTTGATCTCATGGATTTGAGATCCTTGAAAACTTACAACGAGGGCTACAGTTATATTTTGACTGTCATCGATGTTGTCAGCAAATATAGCTGGTTGGAAGCGATCAAGCAAAAAACCTCCAGAAATGTCGCTGAGGCTTTCTTGCGTGTACTGTCGAGAAGCAATGGACGTAAACCAAAGTGTCTCCAGACAGACAAGGGTAAAGTATTCCTTGGTCGTGAGACGCAGCAAGTGTTGCGTGAAAATGACATCAATCACAGAGTGGCTCTCAGTCTGAATACAAAGGCTGTTATCGCGGACAGACTTATACGAACTAGTAAGGAGCGAATTTGGCGATATTTCACTCACAAAAATACACGGAGGTACATCGATGTGTTGCAGAATATTATAGAGGCATACAATCACAGTATACACTCACCGATAAAGATGACACCTGCATCTGTGACCTTGTACAACGTTGGAAAAGTACGGGAAAATTTACAGCGTCGCTATAATAATAACAATGGTTGTAATTTACCCAAGTTCAAAGTCGGTGAGTTCCGTCTTTGACAAAGGATACGAGGGCGGCTGGACACTAAAGTTATTTAAAATTGTGCGAATTTCTCTGATACGTTTATCACCTGTCTACCATTTGCAAGATCTCTCAGGTGAGGACATAGATGGTGGTTTCTACGCGGCGGAATTTAGCAGAGTTCGAAAAGATCTGGTCACAGAATCATTCAAAATAGAAAAAATTTTACGCAGTAGAGGTAAGGGTCGCTCAAAGGAGTATCTCGTCAGCTGGAAAGGCTATCCAGAAAAGTTGAACTCTTGGGTGAAGGTTACTCAACTTTCGCAAATATGAGGGATCAATTTTACATTATTTTGCCTAGCAACAGCAGTATGAATTATTTCGCGGAAAATACTACAACGCATTATGTTTCACAGTTGCCACAACAGATCCGATTACAAGGTTCATGGCTGGTCGCGCTCACAGAAGTTCAAATTCCGCTAACGTTCCAACACGTGTCAGTCGACAAAGAAGAAAGAAAATTTTCCCTGAAACGAACTCCCCCCACAAGACTCGAGATGAATGAGCTAAGAATGGAAAATTTTACAATCGCAGAATCGCTGATTCGTCCAGGAAATTACAACGACACTCACACTCTTATTGAAGAGATAAATAACTTAGAATATATTAGTGGTCATTTGCGGTTTATAGTTGACCGTGGTGGTTATTTGACAGTCAGCAGAGTCTGTGGAAAGGATAAGTGCTCTCAGTTCAGTCACGAGCTTTGCTTATCGGAGAAAATGCGTAAAATTCTCGGATTTGAGAAGGATAGGCAAATTCTCTTTGTTGACGATCAATACACCATAGAGGCTGATAGACCTGCTCGAGTTTACAATGGTCTACCAGCCATGTTTATGATCTACAGCGACATCTGCGAACCGTATATGACAGGTGATGTTCAATCAAGGTTGCTACGCGCTGTATCGATGAATACCGATAATCACGAATACGGTACTACCAGAATCAAAAGTTTCTCTCCGCCAATGTATGCACCATTGTTATTCAGCTCATTTCAGACCATTGAAATAGATATAAGAGACGAATGCGGACAATCGATATCATTCGATTATGGGTCAGTGACCGTGACACTTCATTTCAAGAAAGTCGACTAGATGAATCGCTACGAAGATTACTTCAGTTGCCAAGTTGGCAATGGCTACCGTGGGGTAGAAGGAGGAGGTAGGAATCCGTACACCGGAGGAATTGGCCATATTTACATCGGTTCTCCATACCAAAGAGGTCACGTTGGTATCGGCTCCTTCTTAGCCGGTATATTTCGTAGAGTTCTCCCGCTTATTAGTCGGGGGGCCAAAGCTGTGGGTAAGGAGGCTGTACTTACGGATTTCAACATTGTGTCCGACGTTACAGCATGCAACACACCAGTTAAGGAGTCCTTTCGCAACAGTGTGAAAGAATCTGGTGAAGTTCTGAAAAGAATGGCGGAAGAAAAATTGGACAGAACAACTAGAGATATTTTTGACCGTTAAACAAAAAAAAAATGCCCGGACTGGGCATATTGCTAGCACATGTTCAATCACTCTCGAAAACAACGGCTAAATACCCTTTGACGTGGGTGAAAGTCAAAGCAATGACTATGCACAGTGGTGTACACGGTGAAACATATTAGGTCAGCTGCCGAAGAGAATTATCCTGGGTTTTGTCAATAATAAATCTTTTAATGTTGATCGGTTGCTCAATCCCTTTAATTTCGAGCATTTTCATATAAACTTTCTATGTTTGTACGTTGACGGGGTACAAGTGCCTTCGAAACCACTGCAACCAGACTTTGAAGCGAGAAATCTATATGTGGACGCATATCACACTATTCTCCGGTACAGGCATGCACTTTCTCAACGAGGGCAACCGAATAGCGCGCGAATCATACCCCCACGGATACTGTCTATTTGCCTTTGATTTGACTCCAGATTTATCGGCAAATGACTGCAGTCATTGGAATTTGATCAAACACGGTAGCGTTAGATTAGAAGTACGTTTCAGTGCGGCTCTAACAGAAACAGTCAATTGTATTATATACGCAGAGTATGATAATATTTTGGAAATTGATGCCTCACGCCAAGTCATCGTCGATTTTAGCAGTTAAAACGTTCACCTCAAAGATGTTGCTACTCTCTACTACTGTACATATATACATCTAGCGAGTTACTTTGCAAATCCAGTCTCTCTCTAACACTGTTCTTATACACTTCATCCAAGCATGGACCTGATCATTGCAATCTACATTGAAATCTTGCATTGAAATCTACCGAAAGAAGTAGCCATAGTGGCTGTGAACAGTAATTTTAATAGTTATTGGCTGGTAACACCGGCAATAGCGTTTGGTCATCTGAATGAAGACATACGGAGTCAGAACGATTGGCTCACCCAGTACCATCACGGACTCGACTACTTTGACGGTGAGGTGTCTTTAAAGGCGGTGAAAAACATTTTAAGAGTACTTTCGAAAAGTGTGCGGAAAATATACGTTAGGGGTAATGATAAATGGCTAGTGTTATATAAAATAATACCTCGTCAAATTTTTAACATCGAGTACGATCAGGATTGCCCCTCTTTCGAGAAATTATCGTCCGATGTATACTGCATGCATCACGCTGTCAAACCTTGCTACAAAAATTATCGTTGTGCACTAAATCAGGCTTGTAGGCTAAAATCGTGGCTACTCACAGGTACGATTAAAAATTCGAGCAGAGCTTTTGAAGACATTTGTAATAATGAACAGTCTTCAAATATTGAAAAACCTATCGAAAATCCGCTCGCACACTGTCGGTGTATTCTCAGCCGATCAGATACCAAAGGTGTGGATGAAACCGACAGCGTTCGTTGTAAACACGGATGATCATACGAAATCGGGTATGCATTGGGTTGCCTTGTACGCTGACAAATCTTGCAACGCATTTTATTTTGATAGTTTTGGTCTCCCTCCATTCATACCCGATCATATAAATCGGTTGCGAAAAAATTGTAAACAATTTCGCTGGAATAATATTCGACTACAGAGCGACTCTTCCAAAGTGTGCGGTCAGTATTGTATTATGTTTCTGCCTTATATGAGCGCGGATCTGGGTTACAATAAATTTCTCGAGAGTTTCTTTGATAATCTGCGAAAAAACGATGATGTAGTCCGGCGGTATGTAGACTGTAAAGAAAGAAAAAACGCTGACAAAAATTTTATCGGAAGCGGTGGTTGCATTGTCAGATGCTTGCAAAGCTGCAGATCTAAGATGTCATTGTTGTAGCACAAGATGATACTGTGAGAGACAGCGTTTTTTTTCTTCGAATGTTTGCTGCTCAATCAGTGTTAATCCACTCTCTTTGTTCCCCCTCCGATGAGTATCGCATACGTGGAGATTACCACCTCCACAGCCACCATCTCCACCATTGCCTATACTACATGCCAAGCGCTCGGAGTAGTTTAGTCGTTTCAAAGTGGTTGTAGAGGTGACAGCAACGACATGGCACACCAAAAGGAAGACCGGTTTTAGCTGCTGAATACTCTATACAATTTAGACAAGTCGTACGCAACGGAGATCATTGTCGGCCTTGAATACACCAGCTTCAGAGACGAGTACTACGAGCCTATGGTACGCCTATTGGGCGACGACTCCAATTGAATCGCTTTAACCTACGATGAATGGCTGCAATTCAGAGACTGCTTCAACGAATTTTTCAAGTATCTTGGTGGACACAGCAGCGAAGACATGAGGGGTAAACAGATTTGCGGTACAGGATGGATAGCAAAATTCACACACAGTGGGAAAGACAGGGATACCGAAATTGAGGATAATATTCCTCCTAGGACACTTGGAGTTCTCAGCAAACGCTATTGTGCAACTATTATTATGAATAAAGTTAAGTTTCTTCGTTTAAATGAGAATATTGTGAAATGTATTGATGCATGCCTAGAATAGCTTGTAGCGGGCAGTGTAAGTTGTGTTGCCAGAGAGGCTGTAGAATACATAAAGAAGTGTTGATCTAGACAATATACCACTCATGAATACTAGTGCGTATACAACGACTTTTGTCAAACAAATTATTAATCTAATTGATGAGAAATGGTTCGATATTATTACAGCCAGTGTGTAAACGCGGGCGAGAAATTTGAAAAACCAAATTCCATTAGTCGAAATGATATTGTCGATGTATTTTATCAGCTTGCGCAACAGCACCTCGATGTAATTGTCGACTTACTAAACAGTCACAACGAATGAAAACATGTTTTTTGTTTTTAAAATTTTTTATGTTATAACCAATTATATATATATATATATATATATATATATATATATATATATATATATATATATATATATATATATGTATATATATATATATATATATATATATTGTAACGGGCGGTGAGACGCGCACGTCGGCGCAGGTAGCTGAAGCGCGGGAAGGCCAATAGAGGACTCGCAATTAGAGGGACATTCGAGTCAGTTAGCTTTTGTCCGCACTCGCGAATAGTCAGAGATTACGCGCTCAAAAGGTTCCAAGTGTTTAGCAGCAGCAACAGCAACAAGGAAGTAGCAACATCAGCATCGAAGACCACAGCAGCATCGAGAGCAGCAACAGCAACCAGGAGAGGCAGCAACTGCAGCACAGCAGCAACCGCAGTAACCACTGCCACTGGTAGATCACCGCAACCGGATCACGAAAAGGTCGAGCAGGAGACTCCTTTGCCAGAGAGCGACGAGGATCAACGCGATAACAGAAAGTAGGAGTTAGTTTCTATTTTATTTATGCGCGATCGACTGGCGAGGCATTTGGACCCAGTCGTTGATCCGGTCGTAGATTTTGCGGCCATCTCGCGACGCGAACACGCGCAACACGGACGACGGATATCTTACTGAATAAACGCCTTTTTAGTAGAATCGGTAGTGTGTTCATTTGATTGTCGTCCCGATCCCTCTTCCTATTCAAACCGCCGAATACCGCCGCCGCCGCGGGCACTACACAGGAGTGTAATGCATATTGAGCACCGGAGCATCGTAGCAGGTAGGCCACCATACGAGCGAGTACAGCAACTCGCAAAAGCAAAGTGCAGGAGAACTTTGCATTTGTACGGGGTACATAGGCATTTAGCCGCCTAGAAACCACCCCGTTAAAACTGGCGCCCAAAACGTGTGGATACGCGGGATAGGAAAAAAAAAGTATTGCGCGCAAACTCGACATAGGGGATTCCCGATCCGGCGAAAAGTAAGTGAATTTCGTGGAAAGACGGTTGAATTTCCACGAGTTCGAAAAGGCCTAGGCGTGATATACAGCATTATATTTGCGCCGAGCCGATCAAAACAAATATCGGTTTGTTGGTCGGCTGAGCAGCAGCGCGCGAGCGTAGGAGAATCCGTGTGCGCTATAGTAGTGTGCAAGCACCGAGTACGAAGCAGCTGGCGCGTGTGAGTACGCTGCGTAGCGGGAGTACACATGAGCGCGCGGAGAGTGTGTGCGCGAGCCGCTTGGTGGGAGCGTCCGTGAGCGCACGGAGATTGTGTGTACGCGAGCCACTCGGTGGGAGAGTACGTGCGAGTACTACAAGTTCGTGTGTCCGCTACAGTATGTAGCGCAGGCATAGTGCAAGCGCCGTATCGCAATAGAAGCGATATATTACGCGTGCCCGAGCGTGTGTGAGTGTGCGTGCGTATAGGATAGCACAGCTGGCTAGTGATAGAGCCTACCTGTGTCTACGCAGCATAATGCGTATTATACGACAGCAAAAGAGTGCGAGATCAGAAATTTGGTGCAACGCACGCCGTCTCGCACTTAGAATCCGCAAAATGAAATCACGCCACAGTTATTAGAATAGAGGCGTTAGATTTTTTGATTTTTGTAAAGCACGCTGTTTTGCACTTATATAGGTAGCCGCTGCTGCTGCGTGAACTAGTTTCATAGAGTCAGTAAATTATAGCGTGAAATCTACGCGCGAAAGATGGCTCTAGAAAGCGAAAAGAGCGTAGGAGACTGCTGCTGTGCACTAGATGACGCCGATTTACAAGAAGCACTGATCTCGTTGGAGCTTCGAGCTAATGGCTTCAAGTTTGCCAAAGTCGCCAGACTTCACCGATGGTTAATGGGCGACTACGCTGAAGAGGACTTTATGCCAATGGGAGAAGTGTTGCCATCGGAAGCTCGCGTTAAAGGAGAGCTACTCTGGCAAACATTTGAAGATGAAACAAAGCTGGAAACGACAGGTGTTACGATTGCAGATGAATCGTATGACCCTACGGCAACGCACCCGCTAGAACGATTGGCGCACGACCAGACCGTAGCAGAACGGTTAAGGTGGTCGAGTGATACACGGGTCCCATGCGGGCAAGGCGATATAAAGAAGGTAGCGCGAGCATCAGCCAGTACACCTTGGGTAATCCCATCAATACAACTTTTTGATGAGGAGGAGGATGCAAGAAATGTTGCAGACAGAAGTAGGAAGGACGATGAGCAGCTGGATCCCAGATCTCTTCCGACTCACGGTAGAGGACCGGCTGAAGTAAGTGTACAGCGAGTACGAAGTCAGGCAGCGATACAGACGGCAAACCGGAAAGAAACAACGGAATCTGGGAAGGATGAGCCAGATGACGCTGTAAAAATTCTGACGTGCCGTGTGGAGGCAACAGACGCCAAGATAGACCAGCTAATGAAGAGCGTGGAAACGTTAATGGCGATGATGATGGGTAGCGCCGCGTCGAACACAAGAGTGGAGCAAACTCCAGCCCCTCCGAAACCAACGCGCAAGACGCCAGGTGGTTTACCCCCGCCAAGGGTCGACTTCCAAGATACGTACAGTATCTTTAGAAATGAGGACATGGCCAGCCCAGTAGCGCGGCCGCGTAACATGATGACGTTGCCGGCAAGGGGCGTTAGATGTCAACCCCTGGCAGGTGCTGGGGGGAGTAGAAACACTACAGGTCAGACGAGTAGCGTACCTGGCAGTAGAAGCACTCCAGTGGTATGACGACCTTTCACAATTCGTCTAGAGCGGCCGGTAGTGTATTCGGAAAGTGGCCAGTCCGATTCAACGGCGATTCCAGCATGAGCATAGAGCACTTCATTCAGAAGATGGAGGGAGTGCAGAGATTGAACGACCTCACAGAAGAACAGATTCTAGCCGCACTCCAGGAGGTATTCACCGGTTATGCCTATGAGTGGTTGCTAAACCGGGTTGATGAAACGGGAGGGTGGAATAGCTGGCAAGAGTTTTGCAAGTGTGCCAAGACGTGGTTCGGCAAAACTCAAGGATACTATCAGAGGCTTCAAGCAGTGGCACAGGCACGCACACAGAGACCAAATGAATCTATACGCGTCTATATCACGAGTCTGCAAGGTATTATGCGCAGGATGGTGCCGAGGCCTAGCATATCACAGTAGCTTGATGTGATATACCACAACATGCTGCCTGCTATAAAGAGAAATCTGCAGCGAAAAAACTACAGCACTGTGGAACAAATTCTAGAAACAGCTGCTGAGATAGAAGCCACCATCGAGAGCGAGTCGGTATATAGACCCCCTCCACCTCCCGCAGCCTCACTGTTGCCGGAATTGGCTTATAAGCCAGATCTCTGTCCCCATATCTCCAAGCCCAAGGTAGCGGCTTTGGGAGCAGAGGTTACGGGGGAAGAGCCGCAGCGATAAATCGCCTGCTCGACGAGGGATTTAAGAAAGCTTTTCATGATAAGTCCCCGACTAGGTCACCACAGCGGCGAAAGACTTACCGCAGTGCCAGCAGAGGGCGTAATAGAAGTCCAAAGAAAAAGGACAAGGAGACTAGCCCACCACGGAAGGAAAGTCGGAGGTCGGGAAATAAGTTGAGAAACCTCAACAAACAAAAGACAAACACCTACAAAGACGTAGAGTGTTTTAACTGCGGTAAAAAGGGCCATATCGCCAGGATGTGTAGACATCAGTCGGGAAACGCCAAGAAGGAGGCGTAGGCGAGGCCCCTACATCTCTGAGGAGGGCGCAGCATGAGACTGGGACTAGTTCAGCGCGTCAGGCCTCGCCGGATGATTTCTATCTGATGATGGAAAAGCTAGCCAAGGTTTGCAATGAGGCGCAACCCAACCTAAATGGCGATGAGTCACGCTATTGGGTAAAAGTTGGGATTGGAGAATTCCAAGTGCGAGAGCTCTATGATCCGGGAGCGGCGTTGACGGTAATGGGCACGCTAGGTTTACAAATAGCCAGCGCGTGTGGGCGCAAGATACGCCCGTGCCAAGGTCGACAAGCACAATGCGCCAATGGACAGGCTTCAACGATTGTGGGTACAGTAGACCTGCCATTTTAAGTTGAGGGAGTCTGGAGAGAAGTAACTGTAGCAATAATGCTAGATGCAGTCGAGAGCTGCCTAGTCGGATCAAACTTCGGCAGCCTCTTCGATGCAGTACATGACCCAAACGAGGGAGTGTTATACTTGAAGCGCAAAAAGAAAATAATACAGCTTCAACTGGCAACGCTCGGAGTTACGGGTGTGCTCAATATAGCCGCAGTAGGTTTAGCGACGATTATGGAGGACGAACGCGCTAAGCTGAGCAGGCTTTTGGCTAGGATTAAACCAGCCCAACCGAATGCGCTAGGTCGCACTCAGCTGATTGAGCATGACATCGACATTGGTACTGCTAGACCCATAAAGCAGAAATATTACCCGGTGTCGAGGATGATGGAAGAGGAAATGCACCAGACTTCAACGCACAGTTCGTCGTGCAAACAGATGCTAGCGATAGCGGCTTAGGCGCCGTATTGATGCAAATCGTAGACGGCGAAGAAAGAGTGTTAGAGTTTGCAAGCCGTACCCTCTCCCCGGCTGAACGTAACTACTCTGTAACTGAGCGGGAATGCCTAGCTGTGATATAGGCGATAAGGTAGTTTAGACCTTACATCGAAAGATATGTGTTTAAAGTCATAACTGACCATAGCAGTTTGCACTGGCTATGTAATCTTCGAAATCCAACTGGGAGACTAGCCCATTGGGCTTTGGAAATGCAAGGACATAGTTATACAGTGGAGCATAGGAAGGGCTCACTGAACGCCGTACCAGATGCCTTATTAAGGATGTACGAAGACAGTGTGGTACCAATTTCTGTGGTCAAATGGGCCAATGAGACTCAGGATGAATGGTATCAGGAAAGAGTCAGGAAGGTACCAACCAGACCGCAAGAAGTACCTCGATTCAAACTTCATGGGGGACAATTGTACACTTATCGCCCAGACAAAAACACGCCACCCTCGATTGAAGTCGACGAGACATGGAAAATCGTCGTACCGTGCGAAAAGCGTGAAAAGGTGTTACATGAGTGCCATGATGAACCATCAGCTGGTCACCAGGGACGTGAGAAGACGTACGCTCGAGTAGCCATGTACTATTACTGGCCGAAAATGTATAGCGACGTCGAGCAATATGTACGACAGTGCATAGTCTGCCAACAGACTAAGGTTGAACTGCGTTCTCCAGCTGGACTTATGGGACGTAGGATCAACTCGAGGCCATGGCAAATGTTGGCTAGTGATAGGATGGGTCCGAAACAAAAAACAGTACATGAGAACGAATATATCCTCGTATTCGAAGATCTGTTTACACGATGGGTTGAGTGTATTCCCGTAAAGCGAGCAAACGGTCCTACCATAGTAAAACACCTAGAGGAAAGGATAGTTTTGAGGTATGGCGGTCCAGAAGTATTTCTCTCAGATAAGGGCACGGGGTTTAAAAACCATGTCGTAGACAGATATCCGGAGTCGATCGGTGTCAAACATGAAACAACGCCGGTGTACCATCCTCAAGCTAATCCAGTGGAGCGAGTCAATAAGACGGTAACCAGTAGGATACGAGCGCTCATAGACGAAAACCATTCCAAATGGTATGAGTAGTTGAGCGAAATCATCTTCGGAAATAACACAGTTTCGCAATCAGCAACTGGGGTGCGTCCAGCGATGATCTTATACGGCAGGCAACCACCAAACCCGTCATCTGCCAGGCGCAGCCAAGATATAGCCGCTGCAGAGGAGTTACAAAATAGTGCATACGCCTACTGGTTGAACCGTATGGAAGGGCTGAGCCAAGTGCATGAGAATGCAGCTGAACGAGCCAAGCGTGAGCAAGAGAGACAAGCTGGATACTATGACGCTCGACGCAGAGAGGCGGAGTTCAAAGTCAACGACTTGGTGTGGAGACGCAATTATGTGCTTTCTTCCGCAGCGGATAATCGGTCAGCCAAGTTCGCTCCACCATATGTTGGATCATACAGGATTATAGATGTCTTGGGCACCAACACGTATCGTTTGAAGGACGAAGAAGGACAGGTGATAGACTTGATCCATGTCAATCAACTCAAACGATTTTATCCGGCGAGGGCAATATCTCGAGAAGAGGAGACTGTAGCAGGTAATACAGACTGCCCTAGGGAAGTTCGAGCAGATACGCGACGGAAACTGCGAGTGAGCGAAGACCGCTCTGGAGGCGACCAGAGTGGCAATGCGCGTAACGATAGATCGCAGCACAGCGGTGCTCGACGTGTGAGCCCCCCTCAGTGTATCACGGAGCGTCAAGGTGACGACGTAGGAGACTCGACCCCGTCCCCTCGTAGGTTGCGCGGGCAACGCAACGCTACGCAGCAGATGGGAGGTCGAGTTACAGGGCGGCCAGGAGCCAGGCCGCGCGGTAGGCCTCGGAAGGCCCAGTACGCGACTCTACCGGGGCCCGCACAGCCGCTGAATGAGGCTAGCGCGACAGGCACGGCTAAGAGAAAGCCTGGTCGGCCTAAGGGCTCACGCAACCGTGCTAGGTAGGCAGAATAATCTGTATTTCTGTTTCAGGATGGATTCTGGGGATTGGGACGGTGTCCTCAGCAGGATGTTCAAGGAGGCCGGCCTACCGGCGGACTCCTCCACGGATGAGGAGGTCTTCATGGACCTAGACCATCTGTCAGAGGAGGAGGGCCAACCAAAGAGGGACTGGGCGGAGGAGGTTCGGGAGGACGAGTTCCTGGTGACGTCCCCGAACGTCGTGGATAACCAGCCGCCGGAGGAAGAAAGTGAGGCTCCGCCGCGCCGCCTGCGATTCGCAGGCCTGCCCATCTCGGCGCGGTTGGAGTCCGCCCAGCCCGTGGTCCCAGCACCATCTGCGCTTGCGCCTGCTTCAGGCGAGGTAGAGAAGGAGTGGGCCGAACTACGGCCAATGATCGAGGAGGCGATCGAGGCGGACCTGGAGTCTCGCAAGCTGGCACGAGAGGCCTTTAGGCGCTACGATAGCGCCGTGCGCCAATATGGGTCCAGCAGCGCTTGAAAGCCTGGGTGCGGCTGATCGAGGAGGAGAAGGCCGCGCTGAAGGCCGTCGATCAGTCGCGCCGTCATAGAAGACCTGAGGGCCAAAGAGTGGGCGCGATTACAACGACAGTATAAGCACTTTAATCAGTCAATGATGGCTGGTTATTACAGTGATCAGAAAATGTAAAATATAAAATATTAGGGCTTAAGAAACCTTATAATGTCGACATTTTTTACTGAATCGTAATTCAGACTTACATCCCGGATAATGACGACATTATATGTATCGACTATTTGATCACATACTGACTAAAAGTTAGTAAAGATCTTTAGTTTAAATGCGGATACAGATAACATTCTCCGTTTAAACAAATTAAGCTCTTATGAATGCGATTAAAACGACAGTATGAGCACTTTTCTTTGTCTTTTTTGGCTAGTTATTACACTGTTAGTAAAGATCTTTAGTTTGAATGTAATTAAACATACAAGTCAAGTGAATAGAGCGGATAAGGATGACATTTTTTGTTTAAACAAATTAAGTACTTATAAACCCGATTAAAATGACAGTATTAGCACTTTAATTAGACATTCTTAGCTGGTTATTACAGTGTTAGTAAAGATCTTTAGTTTAAATTTAATTAAACATACAATTAAGTCAATAGTGCAGATACAGATGACATTAGTATCAGAACCGCCACCTTCTCCAAAGGAAAAAGAGCAATCAATAATAACTTCACCCGCGTCGGCGACGGACTAAAATACTGACACTATGTCACAAAAATAAATTTGGCAGTACCGAAGCGTAGGGGCCGAGCTCGAGGCTCTAGGATAGCAGCGCCGGCGTTGACTGAAACATGGCCTCGGCGATTTCTCCACAGCGACAAAAACAACTAACATTTTTTTGCTACGATATGCTCGCTAATTACTTGAACTGCTTAATCCTCGGCTTAAATATTTTTTTTTTGCTTTGCTTCTGCTTGATTTTTCTTAACAGATCAGTCCTAACAGTTTTATTTTTCCTCTCGTAGGAGCATGCTACCTGTTCAGAAGCCGGCAACGGTAATAGAGGTACCGGCGGAATTGCTACAGCAACTCAAGAAAATGGTAGCCCAGATGATCGTTGCGCAGATCAGCGACATTCCACCGACTCGGGGAGAGTTGTACCCCTGCTTGGAACTTCTTTGGTTCTTGGGAGCGTCCGTAAAGGAGTCCCCGGAACCCGTTATTGGCCCCGGTTTTACCAGCTCTGCTACCGTGCCCAGAAAAGCCCTCGCAAGACACCGCATCGGTGGTTGACGCTCCAAAAGAAAAAGCGGAGAAGAAAAACGTCCCGCCGTGCGCTTCTCCGGAAGCACAGCCTTCGTCGAAGAAAATTAGTCCGCTGGCAGAGGCGCGCGAGAAGTGGGCGGCGCTGGAGGCCAATGCTTGCGCCTGCCGAACGGCTCGCATAGAAGCCTGTGTTAGGGAAAAGACAGCTACCCAGGAAGTGCTCCTCTTTGTGAAACATCCGGTCGCGAAGATCAAGGCGACGGTTCCTCCGGAGTTCCTGGCGAAGGTGCAGAAGGCTCCAGGAGCACGTGGATCGGGCCAAGGCACAGTGGCAAAAAGAACAGAAGAAGGAGGAGCAGAGGAAAGCTCTGAAGCTGGAGCCGCTGAGGAAGCTTCAAGAGCTTGAGGAAATTCGGAGTCAGATGAACAACCTCGCACCATCTCAAGCTAGCAATCCGAAAGCGGGAAATGCCGGCGAGATGCCACCTAGAGGTCCTGGACCAACGGCCGAAATCTATAGAAATTCTAAGCAGCTTTGTGGACCAATGTCCGGTCCTCGGGTGGATCTACACCACGTAAGATTTTGCAATGTATACAATCTAACAGGAGTCGCAAGGACAACTAACTGTCCCAATTATTTTCCCCACCACAAGTTTAAGAACGGAATATATCAACGCTACCGCTACTGAAGCAGCTGGAGTGAAGAAAATTCATTTTTTTTATATATACGTCTCCAGTCAAGCTACGCAGCATCTACCATCAGAAGACAGAATACATTATACTTTTTTTTATTGTTTTGTTAATTGCTACTATAAAGCATAGCGATTATTATATGGCACTGACGCCTATGATTTTTGTTATTTCGCTACGTTTTCATTTGTTTAGCTAAGAGAGACGAATAGACTTTCACCTCTTACAGTACAATGGTATAGGATAATTTAGTTTTTCTATAAATAAATACTTTTCTATGCTCAAAAATATAACCCTTTATTTTTTTTTAAGATAGAGACTATTTGCTCGAGTTGGTACCCTTTGCTACCAACATCTGGGGGTGGGGGATATAACGAGTTGTCCCACGACTCATTGTCAGTGCACTCGTTGTGTCTCTCTTTCACACATTATATCATTATATATATATATATATATATATATATATATATATATATATATATATATATATATATATATATATATAATGATATAATGTGTGAAATCTTATATATATATATATATATATATATATATATATATATATATATATATATATATATATGCATATTTCATTGTAGCTATTCCAACAAGGTAAGTGTGTGAGAGAGAGAGAGAGAGAACCGCGCGCGTGTATGCGAGTATGTATGTGCCGCGCAACCATCGCTGCTGGGGCACTGAGTAACGGGCTACCAAACCGAGCAGTCACATTATTTTTCGAACACAACTTGTTGCGATTCCTATAGCTTCTTGCGTGATATTCTTGTATCATTTCGAAGTGAGATTCTTTGCGCTGCCCTGGGTGCGTGTATGGCTGAGAGTGCTACTATTCCCGGAGAAGCTGTTGAGTTCAACTCCGTCTGCGAGGTGAGCTAATCTTAGCCACCCGCTGTACATCTGCACACAGCCACACGCGCTAACCTCCGTGGCACCTCCCCGTCGCATCGCGAGCCGGTCTGCTGTCCGCCGCTATTACGAAGTCGTTGCAGCCACGTGGCATCGCAGTAAATTGGCACTAGCACCATTATAAGTACCTGCTTGAGCGATAATCTCTCTCTCTCTCTCTCTCTCTCTCTCTCTCTCTCTCTCTCTCTCTCTCTCTCTCTCTCTCTCTCTCTCTCTCTCTCTCACACACACACACACAGACAGTAAGAGATAGAAATATAGTGCTAATTGATCAAGCTTCAATCGAGGAAGATCCAGACAGCAACGTAGAATTCGAAAGTGTTAAGAGAAAATTAGGAACAAAGCTATGCTATGGCACACACGAATGGGTCACACGTCGCTTGAATATCTCAAGAAATTACAGACTAAATGTCCCGAAATTAATGATTTGAAAGAATGCAAGTTCAACAAGCATTAAAAACTGTGAAGTTTCTTTAATTTCAAAATTAAATAGACTACCCTTTTGAACGACACGTACTAGAGCTAAAGAACCTTTACAGATAATTCATTCGGATGTTATGGGAAAGATAAGTCCGTCCTCACATCCTAAAGGGTATAAATACATATCTTTATTTATTGATGATAGTTCGAGACTCGTCATAGCTTATGCTATGAAAGTGAATGACCAAACAGGTTATTGTTTTGAATCTTTTGTAAAGAGTGCTCGAATCCTCTTGGGAAGGGACGCACAGGTATGTTATGTGCAAACAGATCAAGGCACTGAGTTCAACCGAAGGTTATGCAGTTGAAATTTTGAAGAAACTAGGAGCCAAACATCAGTTTGCTTGTCCGAATACTCCTCAACACAACGATACATCGGAAAGGTTGAATCAAACCATACAATGTAAGATTCGAACGCCAATGTATAACTTAAAGCTACCTGAAAACATGTGGCATTTAGCTCTGAGTGCGGCAATCTATGCGTATAATTGGACGCCACATGTATCGAACAATAAAATTTCTTCGTTGGAAAAGTTCAATCCGCAGATCAAAGTTGACCTGACACAGATCAAACGATTTGGCTGTCTAGCATATATGAAAGTACAGCGAAAGGTAGGTCCGAAATTTCGATCGCTAGGTTTTGGAGGTTTAGGAATGAAGGAACAGGAGGAGTTGAAAAACGTAAAAGGGGGCGACTGAAAAAGTTGATTGTTGAAAAGGAACAATCTTCAGCAGAGGAACAAATTCAAGCTTTGATTACAAACATTAATGGTGATCCTGCATCCCATGCTGAAGCCCTAGCTACGAAAGACAAAAACAAATGGATAGAAGCAATCAACGAGGAATTAAATTCAATGTATAATAACAATGTTTGGAGTCTGGCAGACAGACCAAAAGAGAAAGTCAAAGAACGAAAGTCAAACATTATCGACTCACGTTGGGTATTGAAAAGTAAGACAGTAACAATCGTGAATAGTTCAAGGCTCGGCTTGTGATTAGAAGATTTAAGGATAAGAATATTCATGATTTGCAAGAAACCTATGCACCTGTTTCACAATTACCCTTAATCCGAGCAGTGCTCGCAATCATAAATAAATATAATCTGGAAGTATGTCAAATGAACGTGAAAACTGCTTTTCTTAATGGCACACTAAATGAAGACATATATATGGAAATCCCGGAAGAAGTTCAATGTTCGAATGAAATAAGATTGAATAAAGCCTGCAAGTTAGAAAGAGCGTTGTACAGTCTGCAAGTAAGTCCAAAGCGATGGAACGAAAGATTTACAGAAGCTGCTTTGAAAATTGGCCTACAGTTCCACGAAAACGAACCATGCTTATTTACATGGTAACAAGAAGATAAATGTTTGATATTGATTCTTTACGTGGATGACATATTGTTATTAAGTAACGACGTACGAAAACTGAACGAGATCAAACGAAAGCTGATGAAAGAATTCAAGATGACTGACTTAGGAGAACCAAAAATCTTTCTAGGTCTGGAAATAACACGCAATCGAAAAACGGAAGAATTGAAGCTAACTCAAACTGAATACATTGATTGCATACTTAGACAGTTTGGTTTGGATACATTGCATCCAAAGCGAACGCCAATGATTACATATCAGGTAGCAAATCGTGAATGAAAGTATAGAGAAGAAAATGAACATGTGAACGAATTTATCGAAGGAAGTAATATTGGAAATATTTCATACCGAGAAGCTGTAGGAACGTTGCTATATTTAGCAAATGCCAGTCGACCGGATATTTGCTATACGGTAAATGTACTGAGCAGACATCAAAACAATCCGAGAGAAAATGAATGGAACATGATTAAACGAGTATCCCGTTATTTGAAAGGAACTCGAACACTAGAATTAAATTATTTAAGAAGATCGAACGATTTACAAGCTTATTTTTATGCAAGTTTCGCCGACTGCAAGCAGTCTCGAACGGCTAGTGGTTTCGTCATTAGACTATATGGCGATTCAATTACATGGCGAACGCGCAAGTAAAATTATGTGGCATTTCTCAACTTATCAGGCTGAGTTCGTCTCGATGAGTGATGCTTGCCAGTAACTGATGTCTCTGAAAAACTCTTTGAAAGTAATATTGACTGACAATTTCTTTCCTATGAAATTGTGGTGTGACAACAAAGCGGCTTAATCAAGGTCGAAGATTAGCGGAGGCAATAAATGGAGACATATGCTGGATGTGAAAGAACACTATGTCAGAGAGTGTGTTGACAGAGGCTTTGTGAAAAAATTTTTTGGATAAAATCGAAAGATCAAATTGCGGACGTATTTACTATACCGTTGCCATTTAACTGGCATGCTCGTCTAACAAATTCAATAATGAACGTCCAAAGTATTACAAATTGATTGATTGGCGCTCTACTGAGCTTATCTCCGTGTGCTCCCACTCCTCTGCTGCGCGAGCTATGGGTGCGAGAGTGCGCCGCACTCACATTTTCTCAAACCGTCTGAGCTGACGGAGATCTTACATCTAGAAATATCCTACGGAAGCTTACAATTCGAAAGTGTATAGGTCAGGAAGTGGAGGAATTGTTTTCTATTGAATAAACGAGAAAGAATAAAGACTATAGTGTTGTTTAGTTCTCCTGGATCTGCCTCCACATTCCCAATACTTCATCAGTTACATTAAAAATGTCTAAACTAACTTCGTTTATCCGCAAAATGTCGTCATTATCTGGGATATAGGTTCGATAATTGCTAAAACAAAAAATGATGTCATTCACTGGTTTACATATGTAAAAATGATCTAACTACTTTAATACCAGCCAGCATTCACTACTTATAGATTTCATGTTGTTGTTGTAATCCGGCTAGTTTGTGCTTAATTTGTCAAAGCGAAAAATGTCGCCTTTCTGGCTCTTAGTTAGAAATACGTTACACTAAAAATTTCAACATAAGCCCGATTACTTAGGCTTGATACTTTCAATTTAAGTTTTTCTAACTACTTTAATATCAGCCAGCATTGACTGCTTATAGATCGTATAGTGTGTCGTTGTAATCCGGTTCGTTTGTGCTTAATTTGTCAAAGCGAAAAGTGTCGCCTTTTTCTTGGGTGTAAGTTAGAAATACCTCCACCGGGGGCTGACACCTTGTCCTGTGCCCGCTTTTTTAGGGCGGCCGATCTACCGAGATCTGAGGAAGCGCGATCTCCTGAACCTGGGACAGGGGACGGTGGGTCGGGACTATCCGAACATCTTACCCAGGCTTAGAAGTAGGGGGATCCTGGCGTGTTGGTGAAACTGGATTGATGTGGTAACACCTCTCGGGTCCAGAAGTAGTCAACCCGGCGGAATCCCCGTCAAAAGGGCTCCTTTCGTCGGACCACTCCCTGGATCTCGGTCAGACCTCGAGCAACCCCGAGAACGGCCTGCGGGCCTGTCAGAGGCTAAGGGCAGCCCCCCATTGTGTTTGAGACGAGGTACAATGGGTATTCCATCCAACCCCCAAGCCCAAGGTGTAAGCCATCGTGCCGAGGGGCTGTTAGCCGCTGGGGTACAAGCGGCTGCATACGATGCCTCGGAGAAGTCGGGCGAAATCTCCGAGTATTTAGTCTTACAATGGCATGCGGGGCTCTGCGGTTACGGACCTTTTACTTCCCTAGCTACTCTTGGGAACACAAATGGATACCATCAAAAACAAAAACAAAAACTTGGAGGGTGGGACGGGGGATAAAGGGAACAGGGACATCTCGGACGGGAACGCCTAGGATTGTCCGAACAGAAAGCCCCCGAGTAGAAAAATCAGACGTGTTGTCGGGACTGCAAAGCATCGAAAACACGTCTCGGGTTAGAAACGGTGTCCCGGTCATTTTGAATCACCCTGTATATTTTTTACGTGTCTTTTAATAAAAAATACACATGTACACGTATAAATAAATTAATTTAAGCATATACTAAAATCTTGAAAAGATCGCGCCTTTTCTATATAAGACGCACCTAACAGTTTGAAAATTCAAATTTGATTATCTACGCACTGCGTACCTCCTCTTAATAAATGATAGAGGGCATGCGCAACAGTATTGTTGAAAACTCAGTTTATCTATGCGCATGTTACCGAACCCATCTTGTATAGGCGCTATATCTACAAGTATTTTGAAATATATCTGTAATATGCTTGTCATAATTTGTCTCAGTTATTGTAGCGTTTTATTTAAATATTTAAAAATATATAACTAAAGTGTAGTAGAAAAAGTGCAGTGAACAAAATGTAGTGAAATAGTGAAGTCAAAAGGGTGTAGTAAAAAGGTGTAGTGAACAAAGTGTCGTAAGAAAAGCAGAGCAGTGAAATTTGTATAAAATAAAAAAAGTGTAAATTGTTAGTGTAACATTATTCTAACAATGGCTTCAAATAAGGAGGCAAAGGGAATATTTGATTCTACTCATCCAAGTACTTGTTTGACAGGACCAGGAAACGACTAAGAAGATTTTTAGGAAGTTCAACCGAGGATGAACCACAACAAAAATCATTCGCTTCTACCTCCTCAAGAAAACTTACTAAAACTTCAACAGCAGGAAGCACTTGTGAGGTCAGGAACAGATTTATTGATATCAATAATCTATTCCCTGAGATACAAAAGATTTTGCGTTGTAAACAATGCCATAGTGAAGTGCATCTCAATGAATCAGGAGTCAAAGGCTTAGGATTCAAGATAGATGCACTGTGCAATCATTGTGATGAATTAGTGTCAATTAATTCATGTAAAAAGATTGGACTTCGCGCTCTTGGTCATGGACACGCTGGCCATACCACTTTCAGTGGTATTATGGATACGCTGAAGCTAACAGCACAGTCAGCATTCGATTCTACAAACCAACTGTTGAGCGAAGCAAAAGAAACACCACCAGCATTATTGGGAATAAATCAAATTAATATACTTCTCTGTAATTTTATATCGTCATTACAAGTCAGAAATATTCATTAATTTTGTTTTTAAGTGGTAGAGTTTGCTACGTGCCTCTCTCTATGAATCTGACAGGTGAGGTTATGTATGTCTGAATATACACATGGATAGTATGGTGCCAAATGAAAATATTCACTAATTCATTTTTATAAAAGTTAGGTATAATTTTTTCAATTTTATCCTGATATATTAATATTAAAATAATATAGAAAATAATTAAAATGTCTTTTTAACTTCCAGGTAAAGATTGTCGTACAGACCTGATATGGTATGACCAAATATACCACATGAGTAGTCAAAATGTTAATCTTGACAAATGAAAACAGATATAATTGGGCCCACTTGATTGACTGTTTTGTAAGTAAAGTTATAACTATAATTGTAACTCCAAAGTTTAACGTTGATTTAAACTAATATTGATTTTTTCTGAATTCAGCTCACTGTCCGTAGGATTCCAGGAGAATGGATGGCTGAAATGGGCTGAAATTTTTCTTACAAGTTCTACACCTATCATTCTCATATGAATGAGGTCATTTTGATTTGAATGTGTAGAAGTTGTTTTACAAAAAAATTAGTGGCAAAAATAGTCGTCAAACAATAAAAAATATAGTATTTTTGTTGTAAAACAACTTCTACGCATTCAAATTAAAATCACATCATTCATATAAGAATGGCAGATATGTAGAACTTATAAAAAAATTTTGAGCTAATTTCATCTACCGGTGCACTTGAAATCTTACGGACAGTGACAAAATACTTTCTTGGGTGTCTGTACTGTTACCGCTACCAGATAGCAGTACATGAGGCGTATAAGGGCTCAAATTTTAGGTAATGTAACCTAGTTTTAGTATAACAAATTTCTCAATAAAAACAAATTTATATATTAATTTTTTGTATTTTTATTTTTTAGCCCATAGGACTGTTTTTTTGTCCCCTTAAGATAACAATGCGCCAGTGATGACGTAATTTGTTATGTTACGCCATAACAGCCTCTATACTACTGTGGCTGGTTATTACAGTGATACGAAAATGTAAAATATTACGCAAGACGGCTTAAGAAACCTGATTTCTCACTGAAACGTATTTCGGGCTTACAACCCGAATTATGACATTATACGTATAGAATAATAGACCACATACTAACTAAAAGTTAATAAAGATCTTTAGCATAAATGTAATTAAACATACAAGTACTGTCAATAGAGTGGATACACATGACATTTTGAGTTTAAAAAAATTAAGCACTTATGAACGCGATTACGATACTATAAGCACATTAATCAGTCAATGTTGGCAGGTTATTACAGTGATAAGAAAATGTAAAATACAAAGTATGATGGCTTAAGGAACCTTATAATGTCAACATTTTTTACTGTAACATTTCGTCGCATTTAGTACCTATACAGGCCAAAATTATATGAAGAAAATTGTCATAAATAGCATTAATTACTTAACTAGAATCCATAGATCGGAAGTTAATCACATGTATCGTTTAAACAAATTAAAACATATTAACCGTTTGACAGGGGCTCTATTCATATAAACGATCTATCGAAAATAAAAAAAAAAATGATTTTCCCGCTCTACATGAAAATGAACCTCGACGTATTGCGAGAGTCAGTAAGAAGATGATGGCGCGACGCGAACGAATTTTAAAGAGGAAAATGATTATTTTAAAAATATGTAACATATAAAATAACAAAATTCATTATGTTTATATAAATAAAGGCCTATATTACAATAATTTTTTTCTATTTTCTTTATTATTATCCAAATTAAGTTAAATACAATAAAAAAACAGCTGCCAATTCATAAGCACGTAGCTTCCTCCAAACAAATATATTGTTGCTTGTTCGTATGTATCGTTCAAGCATAAAATGAATTGCAATTTATATCACAAATAGACCCCATAACCTTACAAAGTGGATGATGTGAGATAAACTAGGCTCTGACACTTCCAGGGTGCCGATAAGTACAGGAGCCCGGGGCGGTTTAGCCGACATGCTCTAGGTGCTCTATCAGCCGGCGAAAATCCTGATGACTATGGCGGTGCCGGGTGGCGCCCAAGCAGGGCTCCGCCATGGACAGAAGGGGGGCCTCGCTACCCTCCTCCGGATGCTTTATGAGGACGACTTGCGCTGCGGCACGAGGCCAGAATACGCGCCTGCGAGGCCAGAATTTCGAGTGAAATCTGAGTGGAAAGTAGGTAAGGGAAGAGAGAAGGGCGGAAAATACAATGTGATAAGGTAACCAATAAGAAAAAACGTAGGGATACCCTAAAAAGTGTCAAAGAAACTGGGTGCCCAACCCAGAAACTAGGCAGCAACAACAGTCTGGTAAACGAGCAGGGAGTGAAACATGACAGTAACAACTGCCTGGAAAGCGCTTCAGAACGTAGAGTTGATAACCCTTCTGTCCTCTATTGTCCATGTGATTCACGCAGTCGGAAGTATGGAGAGCGGTAAACATGAAAATGGCGAGAAGAACAAAGAAAATCGATCGTTAAGGTCCCTCCAGGAGAAGGTTGAAACTCTAGTGGCGTTTATCTTGGAAAAGAAAAACATCCATACGGAGTTAAAGACTATGGCAAGGTATACTAACAGAGAGCTGACGGATTTTATGAAGGCAAGAACAGGTTCTTTGAATGCTAAAAATAGCAAGGATCGGGAAAGCCAAACCTCTCCGTTCTTTGTTCAAAGGCAGATGGAGCAGACGCCGAACAAGCGTATGAGAACATCACCGCAGGAGGGTACGGCGACCAAAAAGAAGGCAAGGAGGGAGGCAACGTCTCAGCCCCCACCGCCGAGCTCAAGCATGAAGCGGCCGGTGGCCGAAACTAGGAAGGTGAAGAAAAAGAAGAATAAGAATCACGACTAAGGTGACACTGGTACCTTAAATAAAAATGACACCAGAAAGAAGAGACCGCCACGGGCAAGACCAACCCGGCCGGATGCCCTTTTTATAAAGGCTGCGGAAGGGAAGTCTTACGCCGACATCTTGAGGAATATGAAAGCGGATCCTCAATTGACAATGCTCGGCGATGACGTAAGCAGAATACGCAAGACGACGACCTGAGCCCTGCTCTTGGAACTTTAACACAAGGTGAAAGGGAAGAGAGCAGAAATCCGAAAAGTAGTCGAAGGGGTGCTGGAGGATGGTACGAAGATTAGGACCCTACAAGGCGTAGGGGTCTTTGAAATAAAGGACTTTGACGTATTAGCCAGCAAAGAAGAAGTTTTAGAGGCACTATGCAAGGAGTTTGATAATGACGACACGCCCACGACTGAGGTGATGGTAATGAAGTCATTATGGAAGGCATACGGCGACACGCAGAGAGCGGTCATCCAAATGCTGGCGGAAATGGCACAGCGGATGCTAGCAAAGCAAAAAATCAGGGTAGGCTGGGTGGTTTGCCGGATAAGGGAGATGAAGCAGAACACACGTCCACTTAGATGCTACAAATGTCTGGGTTTCGGTCACATCGCCAAAAATTGCGCTGTAACTAATAAGTTGTGGTAACTAATAAACTAATAAGCTGTGGTAGTTATACATGCGCAATCTACCGAGCTGCAGTAGAAGCGCTAGATAGATTAAGAAAATGAAAATAGTGCAGTTGAACTTAAACCACTGCGAGACAGTTCAGGACCTACTAAACCAGTATGTCCGTGAGACAGAAGTTGACGTAGCATCCCCTCATACCGAGGATAGAAGATTGGATAAAAAGAAGACACGGGGAAGTCAATTACTATCTCACGCAGTATTTGGCCGGACATGGATATTTCCAGGCTTACCTGCACTGGTTCAAACTAAAAGACAGTCCGAACTGCCCAGTATGCTCGGACGTAAAGGAGGATGCTAAGCATGTCTTTTGCGACTGCTTAAGGTATCAGCAGGAGCGACAAGAACTCGTGGGATACTTTCAAACGAGGGTAACCCCTGAGGCGATGATAACGGCTATGCTGACCACGAAAGATGGATGGTGCGCAGTCAGCAACTATGCAGCAAACAATCTTAAGAAGGTCAGGAAAGAAGAGGAAGAAAGAAGAAGACAAAAGGCCCATCAAACGCGTGTTTCTATGCGGGGTTCGTGAGTGTTCGGGGGTATCTGAGGATGTGTGTATGATTCCGTGTGTGTCTGTTTTTTTTTTTTTTTTTTTATTGGAGAAAGAGGTTGGAGGGAAAAATCTTAATAGACCATGACATGACCTGAGCCACCGTGTGTTGGATTCTTACCAACTAAAACCCTTCGTTTTGCGACCGAATATAGAATCCAATTGCAACCCGAATCCTCTTCGCTCTCCTTACCGATTTGTCGGTGAGGAGGGCCAAGCTCCGTCTTCAGTGCCTTTTTTCCTCCGCGATACCACGGTCAAGTATTACTTCGCGGGGGAACATAGGGACATTGCCCTTGTCTCTTTGATGTGATTGTCATTCCTTATGACCTTCATTATAGGCTGCCGTCTACTTCTTACCGCATCGTCTGGTCGTCAGCTTCTCGCAGCATCTCTCGTCTTCTTCTCTCTTCGTCACCTCTCACTTTCTTGAGGATGACCGCGGCGTAGTTACTAACCACGTGCCAGCCCTCAGCGGTGGCGAACATAGCTACCATAATAGACTCAGGAGTTGCTCTGGTCTGGAGGTAGCGTTCAAACTCTTCACGCTCCTGCTGGTAACGCAAAAAACGTGCAAAAAACGTGCTCAGCGTCCTCGCAGATGTCCAAACATGCTGGGTAGTCTGGACAGTCTTCTAAATTAAATCTACACAGGTATGCTCGATAGCATCCATGTCCCGTCAAAAATTGCGTGAGGTAGTAGTTTACTTCCCCGTGTCTTCTTTTGATCCAGTCTTCAATCTTTGGTATAAGTCGGTGCGTCCAGCGCCCTTTCAGGCTACTGTCCCATCTTCTCTGCCACTCAGCTACTGTTTGTTCTCTGGCAGCGTTCCAGATTTCTGCCTTCGTTCTATCGCTGTTCTCCTGTTTTGCCCTGTATATGGCCTTCCTCTCTAGTGCTAAGAGGTCGATGGGTGGCATGCTTGCCACGACGCTTATTGCATCGTCCGATACCGTGCGGTAAGCAGACGCTACTCTTAGCGCACTCCGTCTCTACACGGATGACAGGTTTCGCGCATAGGCTTTTATTGCCATTGCATCTGCCCAAATTGGTGCCCCGAACAGCATAATCGATGTACTGACACTTGCTAACAGCTTCTTTTTCTTCTGAGTAGCTCCACCGACATTCGGCATGAGCCGAGAAAGAGCAGCAGTCGTTCTTGACGCTTTTTTACCTGCTAATTCAAGGTGCTGTTTAAACGTCAACTTTTCGTCTATAGTAACGCCCAAATACTTGATAGTCGATTTAGAGGTTATCTCATGGCCGGCTATCATTAGGGCGATCGTCTCCATTTTCTTCCTGCTAGATATCAGGATCGCCTCGGTCTTGTGTCCAGCGAGTTCAAGTCCCGTTTCTCTCAGCCACCTCTGGATGGTGGTGATCGCTTCATTGGTGATTTCAGCGACGTCTTCTTTTTCCTTCCCTACTACTACAAGAGCTATGTCGTCTGCGAATCCTACTACCATAGCCTCCCGCGGGAGTTGTAGTCTCAGCACTCCGTCATACATAATGTTCCACAATGGCGGGCCCAGCACCGATCCCTGTGGAACACCTGCCGTGACCTTGTAGGTTTCAATACCGCCATCCGTTTCGTACAGTAAAGTTCTGTCCTTCAGATAGTCGGCCATCATTCTCCTGATGTAGGTGGGCACCTCAAGCTTTTCAAGCGCTTCATGTATCTTCGTCCAATTTGCAGAGTTGAATGCGTTTTTGACATCCAAAGTAATAACTGCACAGTACTTCTTTGTTCCGCCCTTCCACCCTTTTCCACTGATGGCTGCTCGGGCTGTGTTTACCACTAGGCCGATCGCGTCCAAAGTAGATCGGCACTTCCGAAAGCCGTATTGGTGCTCGGCAAGCCCCTTGGTCTCTTCGATTATGTACTCCATCCTGCTGCTGATAATGCGCTCCAGTATTTTTCCTTGAGTGTCCATATACATAATAGTCTGTACGATGTCTCCCCTCCGGGCGCTTTGTTACCCTTAGGTAACAACACAAGTCGCTGCTTTTTCCAGTTTGTCGAAAATCTCCCTTCTGCTAGGCATGCATTGTAGAGGCCAACAAATTCTTCAGGTTTAGCCTCGATGGCATGCTTCAGCGCCACATTTGGTATGCCGTCAGGACCGGGAGCCTTATTGTTTCCTACCCTCTTGCTTGCTACGAGTAGCTCCTCAACTGTAATTGGAGGTATATCTTCTTCCCGCACTTCCTCTGCTATAGCATATGGTGCGTCCGGCTGACTTGGAAAAAGTGTTGTCATTACCCTCTTTAGTACCTCTGGGCACTTCAGTGGGGGTATATAGCTTCCTTTGAGTGTTTTCATAACTGTTTTGTAGGGCCTGCCCCATGGATCTTTATTGACCTCTTCTAGCAGCTCCTTATGACATCTCTGCTTGCTTTCACTGATGCACTTCTTGATGGTGCACTTGGCTTCTTTCATTCTTCTGCTGCATTCTTCTACAGCTTCGCTTCCAATACCGGTTCGGTAAAACTTTTTCCTTGCCCGTTATTCCAGTCTTCGTGCTCGGTGGCAGGCCGAACGCACTGATCTAATCTTCTCGTTCCACCAATATACTGGTGCCCATCTTTGATTGGGCATTTTTCTTGGCATAACTGCGTCACAGGCTCGGGTGAGCCATTTTGTCATTTGTTCAGCCTTGTGTTCTGCTGATCCCGTCAACTGGATATTTCCTAACATCATCAGAAATAGTTCCTTGTCGTACTCCTTGGCTTTCCATTCCATTTTCGTACTTATAGGGTTAGTACAGTGTACCATGTTTTGTGTGCCCAGCTCCATTATAATGGCGTGGTGATCACTATTAGTGAAGTGATCGCTTACGGTCCATTTACTCACCTCTTTTACCAGACATCTACTAACAAATGTTAAGTCGATCACTGATTCAGCGTCCACCTTTTTATAGGTTGGTACGTTGCCTTCGTTCACCAGCACCATGTCCAGAAGTGTGAATGCCTCTAGTAGGGCCTGTCCTCTTCTATTGGTTTTTCGGCTGCCCCATTCAACCGCCGATGAGTTAAAGTTCCCAGCTATAATAGCTGGTTTTTTAGCCCTGGCATCTCGTACTAGCCGGTCCAAGAACTGCTGAAACTGATCTATTGGCGCACTGGGTGGGGCATAACAGCTGTATACCTGTATACCCTCAATCTTTGCGCTGGCAAAACCTGCTTCTTTGACTTTCATCCTACTTTGAAAGGTAAGGTCTCTGCACGCTCAAATAGCTGATTTACCGGAGCCATCGGATTCCCACCTTGGCTGTTCAAGATCTCTGTACTGCTCACTGATTATAGCCACATCAATCTTCTGCTCACGGACGTACTGACAGAAAAGGGCCTGTGCTATCTCACAGTGGTTCAGGTTTAACTGTACTATTCTCATCTTCTTTGTTTTGTGGCTTTCACTGCCGCTTGGTACGCTGGGCAATTATAGCTACCTGCGGCATGGTCGCTTTTCTCTACGTCGTCCTTTCCTCTGCAGAGAATGCAGCTGGGCTGGTTTGTGCAGTCTTTCGCTATATGTCCCGCTGAGCCACATTTGTAGCAGCAGCGGCTTCTGTCGTGCTGCTCAATGCAGCTTGCAGCATTATGGCCGAAGCCCAAGCATTTATAGCACCTGAGCGGGCGGGTGTCTCGCTTTATTGCTCTTATTCGGCAGATAACCCACCCTATCTTTATCTTCTCACCCTTGATAAACTTCTGGGCTATCTGGGCAGGTAGCTGTACTATTGCTTTCTGCGTATCTCCATAGGCTTTACGAAGCGACTTAACCGCCGTAGGTTCGAAATTATGTCCTTCCTCGTTATTTTTGCGTAGTGCGTACACTATGTCCTCCTTAGTGGTCAGCATGTCAAGATCTTTAATCTCGATGGCCTTTCCACTAGTACTGCTTTCACCGCTTCCTGGAGCTCAGCTGTTTCCACCTCCTTGGAACGTCGTAGTTCGAGTAGCAGATCTCCTGCTGTTGTTTTGCGTATTCTATGTACGCTGTTTCCTAACTTTTCTAGGCTAGGCTCTGCCTTCATTTTCTTTAGGATTTCGGCGTAGCTTTTGCCACCCTCGGCCTTGATGACTAAGGCGTCAGGTCTAGGAGGTCTTGCTCTTCCCGTCCTACTTTTTCTGGTGCCTTTTTGGTCCTGGCCACGAGCACCAGTGTTATCCTTCCAGTTTATCCTTCCGTGTGTGTCTGTGTGGATGTAGATGAGTATGAGTGAGTGTGTATGTATGTTTGTATAAAAAAAAACACGCACACACATATATACACATTTGCTCACACTCACTCATACTCATCTACATCCACATAGACACACAGAAACACACACACACACACACCGGCACACACCCTCAGATACCCTAGCACACTGACGAAGCCCGCACAGAAACACGCGTTTGATCGGCCTTTCGTCTTCTTCTTTCTTCCTCGTCTTTCCTGACCTTCTTAAGAATATCTGCTGCATAGTTGCTGACTGCGCACCATCCATCTTTCGAGGTCAGCATAGTCGTCATTATCGCCTCAGGGGTTATCTCCGTTTGAAGGTATCCCTCGAGTTTTTGTCGCTCCTGTTGATACCTTGAGCAGTCGCAAAAGACATGCTCCACATCCTCCGTTGCGTCCGAACATACTAGGTAGTTCGGACTGTCTTCTAGTTTGAACCGGTACAGGTAAGCCCGGAAGCATCCATGTCCGACCAAATACTGCGTGAGGTAGTAATGGACTTCCCCGTGTCTTCTTTTCATCCAGACTTCTATCCTCAGTATGAGGTGATGTGTCCATCGCCCCTTGCTGCTGCCGTCCCATCTTTTTTGCCACTCAGTCATTATTTGTTTTACTTGTCGAATCCCAGATTTCCGCCCGAGTGTTATCGTTACTCCGATTCTTCGTCTCAAATACGTCCTTCCTCTCTATTGCTAGGAAGTCAATTGACGGCATACCTGCTATTATAAGTAAGCAAAGGCAACCCTTAATGCACTTCTCCTGTACATTCACAATAGATTTCGCGCGTACGTTTGCACCAACATGGCGTCCTCACATATGGGTACCCCGTACAACATGATCGATGTGGCCATACTGGCCAGTAGTAACCTTCGATTCTGTGTTGGTCCCCCTACGTTTGGCATTACTTGTGTCAAAGCAGTGCCCACTTTTGCTGCTCTATCGCTCAGCCATATTTAAGTGCTGCTTGAAAGTCAGTCTTGCATCAACGGTGATACCTAAGTACTTGATGGTTGGTTGAGGACAATCTCATGTCCATCCACCGTCAGTGCTATCGTCTCCAATTTCTTCCTGCTGGAAATTAGGAGAGCTTCAGTCTTGTGGCTGGCTAGTTTCAATCCTGTTTCTGTTAGACAATTATGTATTATATGGATCGCTTCGTCTGCTATTTCTTTATCGTTGCCCCTTCAGGTAGTCGTAATCTTAGTACTCCATCGCACATTATGTTCCATGTCGGCGGACCAAGTACTGAACCTTGGGGAACACCTCCTGTGACTTCATAGGTCTTGGTACCATTCTTGGAGTCATATAGTAAGATTCTGTACTTCAAATAGTCGGACATTATCCTTATTATGTATAGAGACACATTTTGCCTTCGGAGTGCCTCATGAATGTTACTCCATTTGGCTGAGATAAATGCATTCTTAACATCTAGTGTAACAATGGCGCAGTATTTCTTCTTTCCTCCTTTCCATCTTTTTCCCTGCTGATCGTGCAGTATCAATTACCAGGCCAACTGCGTCCGGGGTAGATCGCTCCTTCCGAAATCCATACTGGTGTTCAGCAAGTCCTCCTGAATTTTCTATAGCCTGATCCATTCTGACGCAGATTATACGTTCTAGGATCTTTCCCGGTGTAGCATGCAGAGTGGTCGGTATGACGCTGGATTATCAGGTGGTTTCTTTTCTTTTGGCAACAGCACCAAGCGCTGTTTCTTCCATTTGGAAGGGAATATTCTTTCCTCGAGACATGTGTTGTAGAAATCTAAGAATACCTTTGGCTGGGCGTAGATAGCAGCCTTCAATGCCATATTGGGTATCCCATTCGGGCCCTGAGCTTTCTTGATTCCTATCCTTTTGCAGGCAGCTGAGAAGCTCCTCCGTCGTGATTTGAGGAATGACTTCCTCGTTCATCCCTGTTTCAATAACACACGGCTCTTCCAGTTGTCTGAAACGCCGTGACCACGACCCGGTATAATAATTCGGGGCAGTTGGGAGGAGAACCATAGCTTCCCTTAACCTTCTTCATTACTATTTTATCATTACTATTTTATACGGTCGAAGTTTCCGCTTGGCGTCCTTTAGTATACCTTGCCATAGTCTTTAACTCCGTATGGATGTTTTTCTTTTCCAAGATAAACGCCAATAGAATTTCAACCTTCTCCTGGAGGGACCTTAACGATCGATTTTCTTTGTTCTTCTCGCCATTTTCATGTTTACCGCTCTCCATACTTCCGACTGCATGAATCACGTGGACAATGGAGGACAGAGGGGTTATCAACTCTACGTTCTGAAGCGCTTTCTACGCAGTTGTTACTGTCTAGTTTCACTCCCTAGTCGTTTACCAGGCTGTTGTTGCTGCCTGGTTGCTGGGTTGGGCAACCAGTTTCATTGGCACATTTTAGGGTATCCGAAGTCCCTATGTTTTTTCTTATTGGTGGCCTTATCATATTGTATTTCCGCCCTTCTCTCTTCCCCCACCTACTTTCCACTCAGATTTCACTCGAAATTCTGGCCTCGCAGGCGCGTCTTCTGGCCTCGTGCCGCAGCGCAAGTCGTCATCATAAAGCATCCGGAGGAGGGTAGCGAGGCCCCTCTTCTGACTAGATACCTTCATTCTGGTGTCATTCTGGTGTCGATTAGTAAAGTCTGCCTGGGTACTCATTTGTTTGAGCACGCTTCTTTCTTGTTTATCCTTGCCACCGTGAATACTTGATGTTTTGGTAATTATCAACAGAGGTGGAGTGCCAAGGACTTTCGTGGCAGCAATGTTTGCTACTGTTCCCTAGGAAGGGGACCTTTAATAAGGTGCTAGCATCCGGGCCAGATGCACCTTGGTTTTTTAAGCGAGGTTGCTACTCCTCCCCCTCCTCCTTTACCACTCTTGAGTTGTCGGACCCCTGGCTTGGGACCGGTATAGCGGAGTTTGTGTGTGTGTATGTTTTTTTTTTCCTTATAGAGTGAGAGGTTAAGGGCAAATCCATTATGGACGATATGACACCGACTGGTACCACCTGTGTGGGACTCTCACCCACTAAACCCTTCGTTTACCGTTAGCTTTTGAGTTCCAACAGCAACCGAATCCTCTCCGTCCTCCTTACCGACCCTAAGTAAGTTGGACGTGGCTCTTTTTCCAATAAGCCCCCCCGCGGTAACACCATTTGAGTATTGCTTCGCGGGGGAACTTTGGGCTACCGCGCTCGTCTGTTGATGTGGTCGTCATCACGTTTTCCGCTGCCGTCTACTTCTTACCGCATCGTCCGGTCGTCTGTTTCTTGCAGCATCTCACGTCTTCTTCTTCTTTTTTCTTCGTCCTTTCGGACCTTCTTAAGGATGTCTGCAGCAAAATTGTTTATTGCGCTCCATCCGTCGGCCGAAGTCATCATAGCTACCATAATAGACTCAGGCGTACCATAATACACTCAGAAACTGCGTTAGGTAGAAATTTACTTCCCCATGTCTTCTTTTTGTCTAGTCTTCTACACTTGGTATGAGGCGGTGTGCCCACCATTACTACTAGAGTCCCATTGCTTTTGCCACTCCGTCATTATTACTTCCCTAGCGGTATCTCAAATTTCTATCTTGGTTTTGCCGCTGTCTCGTCTTTTTTCTTCGTCGATTGATTTTCTCTCCCTTGCTAATAGGTCTATCGGCGGAAGACCTACAATAACGCAGACCGCCTCGTCCGACACCGTACGGTAAGCAGACGCGATCCTGAGTGCATTTCGCCTGTGCACTGAGAAGAGCTTTCGTTCATATGCCTTCACCAGCAAAGCGTCTGCACATATCGGGGCTCCATACAACATGATTGATGTACTAACGCTTGCCAGTAGCGTTCTGCGATTCTGTGTGAGACCACCCACATTTGGCATCAGCTGCGCCAGCGCTGCGGTAGTTTTTGCGGCTTTCTCTCCTACTGCTTCCAAGTGCTGTTTAAAGGTCAGCTTTGCGTCTAACGTTATACCTAAATATTAAATCGTTGGTTTAGAAGTAATTTCATGACCGCCTATTCTCCAAGTAATTGTCTCCATCTTCTTTCTGCTAGATATTAGGATTGCCTCGGTTTTATGGCCTGCAAGCTCTAGACTCGCATTATTTAGCCACTTCTGTATTTTAATGATAGCTTCACTAGCAATTTCAGCTACCTCTTCTTTCTCTTTTGCTACCAATACCAAAGCTATGTCGTCTGCGAATCCTACGATCATTGCTCCTACTGGTAATTCTAGTTTGAGTACGCCATCGTACATAATGTTCCACAACGATGGGCCCAGTACAGATCCCTGTGGAACTCCCCCGGTAACCTTATAATTTACCGTGCCCTCCTTGGTCTCGTATAAGAGAGTTCGGAGGGCACGGTGAATTATAAGGTTTAAAAACCATACTGGTGTTCCGCAAGCCCCTCTAGCCCCTCGGTTTGGTCTTCCATCCTAACGAAGATTATGCGCTCTTATACTTTGCCCTGCGTATCGAGCATGCAGAGCGGTCTGTATGACGACCCTTCTCCAGGTGGTTTGCTACCCTTTGGTAGTAACACAAGCCTTTGCTTTTTCCAGTTTAATGGAAACGTTCCTTCTTTGAAACAAGTTTTGTACAAGTCTATAAACTCTGCTAGGTGAGCATGGATGGCATGTTTCAATGCGATATTGGGTATGCCGTAAAGTCCTGGAGCCTTATTGTTTCCAACCCTCCGGCAGGCTGATAGTAGCTCTTCCTCCGTAATTAAGGGTATATTATCTACATCTATTTCTTCTACCATAGCACATGGAATGTCCGGCTGATTTGGGAAGAGTGTTGTTACCACCCTGCTTAGTACCTCTGGGCACTTTGGTGGGTGTATGTAACTTCCCTTGATCTTCTTCATGACAATTTTATAAGGTCGGCCCCAAGGGTCTTCATTGACCTCATCTTGCAGCTCTCTTAGACATCTTTGTTTACTCTTTCTTATACACCTTTTAAGGTTGCGCTTAGCTTCTTTCATTTTTTCGTTGCAGTTCTCCACCGCATCCATTCCTCTACCGGTTCGGTAGAATTTCTTCCTTGCCCGTTGTTCCAATCTTCTAGCTCGATGGCAAACGCTGCGCGCTTGTTTGATCTTGTCATTCCACCGAATATGCTGGTAGCCATCTTTGACTGGACACTTTTCTCGGCATTACCGCGTCGCAGGCTTTGGTGAGCTGGCCCGTCATTTGTGCAGCCTCGTCGTCTGCTGATCCCGTCAATTGAATATTGTCAAACATCGTCAAGAATAACTCTTTGTCATACTCTTTGGTTTTCCATTCAGTTCTTGTACTACTGGGATTTGTACAGAATTTCCTATTTGGCCCGCCTAGCTCCATTATTATAGCTAGGTGGTCACTATTTGTGTAGTGATCACTCACGATCCATTTGTTTACCTGCCTTACGAGGCAGTTACTGACAAATGTCAAGTCTATGAATGACTCTGCATCTCCTTTTTTGAACGTGGGGGTATCACCTTGATTTAGTAACACCAAGACTAGTAGCGTGAATGCCTCCAGTAGCACTCGTCCCCGTTTATTGGTTCTGCTACTACCCCACTCAATCGCCCATGCGTTAAAATATCATGCTATTATAGCTGGTTTTTTATTCCTAGGTTGTACCAGCCGGTCTAGTAGTTGCTGAAACTGCTCTATTGATGCGCTAGGCGAGACATAACAACTGTATACATATATGCCGCCTATTTTCGCTCTTACGAAGCCATTTTCCTTGTTTACTATCTTGCCCTGGAAGTTAAAGTCTTAGCTTGCCCAGATTGCGGCTTTACCTGAGGCGTCAGATTCCCAGGATGGTTCATTCAAATCTTTGTACTGCTCACTGACGAGAGCGACATCGAACTTGTGTTCTCGTACAAACGACAGAAAAGGTCTTGCGCAGTCTCACAATGGTTGAGATTTAGCTGAACTATTCTCATTATCCTTTCCTGATTTTTTTAAGCGCTGCTTGGTAGCCTGGGCACAAGTAGCTACCAGTGACATGGTTCGTCGGTATATTATCGCCTTTTTTTCGGCACAGCAAACAGCACGGTTCATTACGGCAGCTATTTGCTTTAAGCCCCGTCTTACCGCATTTGTAGCAGCATTTGCTTCTATCCTGCGGATCAGTAAACTTGATAGCGACGTGGCCAAAGCCAAGGCATTTATAATACCTAAGCGGCCCCTTACTACGGTTTGATGATCGGATCCTACAGTTGACCCATCCAATTTTAATTTTCTCTAGCTTTGTGAACTTGATCGCTATTTCTTTCAACAATTGCACAACAGCTATTTGCGTGTTTCCGTACGCTTTTCTCAGTGATTTTAGGGTAGTGATCTCAATCGCATCTCTTTCTCCTATTTCCCTTTGCAAGGCCTCCAGTACCTCCTCTTTTGAAGTAAGTATGTCGAGATCCGTGTTTTTATTGTGGTTCCTTCCACGAATATTGCTTTAACCGCTTCTTGGAAGTCTGCGGTTTTAACTTCATTTGTGCGTTTGAGCTCTATGAGGAGATCTCCCGCCACCGTTTTGCGTATTTTATTTACGCTATCTCCTATGGCATTCAGTGAAGGAGCAGTTCTGAATGCTGACAAAATGTCCACGTAGCTCCTTCCTTCCGACGCCTTAATGAGAAGAGCGTCCGGTCTGGTCGGTCTTGCCCGCTTTGTTTTGTCTTTACTGGTCCTATTCTGGTTGTTAACGCCAGGAACCTTATTGTTCTCCTTACTTGACTGTTTCTTCTTTTTTTTGCCTTTCTTGTATCGACCTCTTGCGAAGTTGCATCTTTAGGTCGTTTACTCTCTTTCTCCTCTTTGTTACTCCTATCCTGCGGAGTATTAAAGGCCGTAGTACTAAAAATAAAATACTCCGCCGCTGCGGAGTATTTTATTTTTTGGTTTCAGATTTGGTGTTGTCTGAGTTTCCTTGCCTTCCGTTCCTAGACGTTGGCACTGTAGTAGGTCATCCTCCGCGCTGCATAAACTTTTATACATGACACTAATGCTTCGTGCCATGTCCTTGATAGTTTTATGAACGTTATTTTTGTCCCTTACAAACTCCCTTAGTTCCTGGATCTTTTCTCCTAGACGCTCCAGCTGGTCATTTCTTATTTCAAGGTTGTAGTCCCAGTTTGAGTTACTGCCTCCTTGATTTACCTGTTCTTGTTCTATCCGTATTGCCTTTTCAGAAATAGTCTTTATTGAACTACACTTCATGGCATTCGTTTCTCTACTGAGACTGCTGTTATCGTCCGATCTCTGGGTAGGGAACCCAGTTGTTAAGACACTTTTTGGGGTATCCGAAGTTCCCAAGTTTGCTTTCTTTGTTGTACTAAGCATTTTTATTTTTATTTATCCTCCTCTTCCATCTTTAGTCACCTACCTTCCACTGAGCTCTCTCCGCGAAGCTATGCTTCACAGGTATGAATTCTGGCCTCATGCCCCAGCGCAAGTCTTCCTCAGAAAGCCTCCGGGAAAAGGTAAAGAGACCCCCCCTCTGACCACAATAGGGCCCGTTCCGGGCGCCACCCGGTACTATTGAGATCATTGGGATTTTCGCCGGATTATGGGGCAGCTGCTTAGACACAACCCGAAGATCAAACCTTGTTTCCGCTAGTGACAGATCTTCAATAAGCTGCTTGGTCCGCGGGAGATATTTTATTTCTCTCCAACCCTCTGTATGCAGCACTACGTACGTAGTACTATGCGCTTACAGTGAGCGTTCCTCTATCCGCCACCCGAAGACGTGCCACATGGGATACAGCTCCCCCTCGTGGTGTGTGTATGTGTGTGTGTGTGTGTGTGGGTCAAAAGAAGCGAGAGAGCGAGAGCGCCGATAGCCGGTGGTTTCTCGCGTAAGAGTGAGAAGAGCGAACTGTAAGAGTAACTGACATATTAATATCAGAAACAATAAATACCACCGATATACCTAAATTCTGTATTTTTCTTTCCATACCACGCTGCGGGAAACCCGACCGCACTATTCTCTCGGAACTCCCTACTAGGTAGCGGAGAAATTAGTATAAATACTAGTGTCGAGACTTCGGTACCGGAATAACATTTTCCTTTATTTTCCAAGATTTTTGGCCTCGTTACAAAAATTGTGAGAGAGTCACACATTTGGTTGAAATAACATGATAAATTCACAACCTAACCTCACTTGTTCTGTCGACAATACGTAACAGAGTCATGGAATGATACTATTTGTTGAAATATCACCATAGATGCACGCCTTTGGTCAAAAAAGATTGTTAGTGTCACAACGAAAAATTTTGTGAGGAATTCACGCTTTAAATGAAAAATTGTGGAAGAGTCATAGCTTTGGTTGAAAGAGTGTTATTTTATATACTCACACCTTTTGTCATTATTTCATCCAATTGGATCTCTTCTGTTCCTTCTAATCTTTCCTGTAAACACCGCTGCGACAAGAATAGTAATAGATATTTAATAGTATATTGTATATCTATGACGTAAAGGGGATTGTTTAGGCCGAGTGTGGAGTATGCAGTACTCATCTGCGGCTCGCAAGAGGTCGAAAAGCCCACTTATCCTTTGGTGAACACCATATTTTTTGTAACACAAGTACGGATTTTTGCACTTTTTTTTCACATATCGAGTGGGACTGTTGAAACTGTTTTTAGATGTGGCAATCACGCTCTTACTAGATTAATTTGTATATTCATTTATCAATTTTCATTTTAACTGGTTTTATACGGAAAAAAGGGTGTGTAAGTAATTTTTATCATAGAATTTATTACATAAATATAAATATATATAGAAAATTTTCCGATAAATGTTAGTGGGCATTTTTTAGTTTTTTTTGCACAGTGGTCTGAGAAAAGTTAATTTAGTACCGCTTAATAGGTCAGAAAAACGCGAAAGTCGTGGTTGTATTTAAAAAAGTAATTAATAAGCTTATAGATAGTACATATAATTTTTTATTTAAAACTACTTCATATTTTCCTTATTAATGTTTATGTATATTTTAGATGCTTCGTATAGAAATGATCTTAGTAGTGCAGTATTGAAATTACAAGAAAAGGGAATTTTGACATCACTAAAAAATAAATGGTGGAAAGAAAAAGGCGGAGGTGGACGTTGTCAGGTTAGTATTTTGAGGCAACATTGCAACATACAGTCGGGGTTGAAATAGTCTCGTAGAACGTTTTGAATTAAATGGTAATCACATCGTATGGTGGTTTAACGATTTTGGAATTGCAGGGTTATACGGTCCAGTACTGTCAAAAACCATGCATCGTTGCCAGTCGGTTCAAAGCGTTTCTGCTAGAATACCTTACCGCCATTTAAATATTTGTTACTATTCATAACACTTGTACGATGTGTGTTTTTCAAATTTGAATATGGGATTAAAGAACCTTTTTTGATCTTCCTGAAAAAATCTTGATTGTACATGCTTATAGCAACGCTCGTTCTTGTCCAACATATATTAATATTATTTAACCTCAGTGTTGTTTATTTATTGAACCATTCCAACATGGTAGCAGAGCATGGTAATAAAATGATTTTTAAAACATAGTCCAAATTTAAGTGCGATCCCAGTGCATTTAAGTCAGCAGGTGAAATACGAGGTAAAGAGCTATTATAGTGCTAGGATAGTGAACCGATGCTCTTACTTAATTGTCTCGACTTTGACTGATTTTACTTCAAAATTTTACTCTATCACCTTTTAATCTACTAGCAAGTATTTTCTACCCGATATTCAATAATGCAATTATTATCATCCTTGACCATTATTGAATTCGAGCAACAAAATTACTTTTTTCAGTAGACTAACTAATGACTTAGCACAAGAATTTAATTTTATATTTATTTAATAAAACTCTTCTATATTTTCATATAAATTTTCAAAACTTCTAAATAAAAATAATGTCACAACAATATAACGTAATTCTGACAAAAAGAATTAGGCTCTCTCTATCACGGCCATTCTCGGCGTACAGATACTAAAACATTTACTGACGAAAACTATAAAGGCATCTGTGCCGAGAGACTAAGGGTTTATCTCAGCGCATATGATTCCATTAATCGACACCTCATCACTTGACGTTTGCATCGCCACTCTCAACACTAACTTGACTAACGCCATTAACCATCTCGCTCCAGTACATACAGTTACTCCTGGACCAAAGCGTCACCCATGGCTTACCACGACTCTTCGTGACCATTTGAATGACGGAACAGACTCTACAGACGGTTTCGCAGATCACGTCTCCCGCTGGATCTATTTTTTTTTGTAGACTAGGGAATGACAATGCTCATAGGCAGGTCGATGATGCCAGGCAGAATTATTATCATTCATGCCTGTCCTCCCTGACTCAGGTCGGAGAGATCTGGAGAGAGCTTGAGAGACTTGGAACTACCACCTCCAAAGAAAAATCACCCTCTTGCTCCTCCATTGAAGACCTCAACGCGCACTTCAGCGGAATCTCAGACGACCCGCTGGCCCCTACCGTGGAGGAATATCTGCACACCCTAGAGGATCTGAATATGCCCGAACAAACCAATTTCAGGGAGATAATGGAATCGGACGCTTTAGCAGCAGTGATGCACTTTAACTCCAAGGCCAGGGGCAGTGACGGCAACCCATATGTTGTCATTTTAAAGCACTGCCTGTACTCGTTCCATTTCCACTCTCTCCACAAAACTCACTGGTGCATGCACTGAATAGAGTCAGTTCATCAACAATTCTAAGTGACTTTCGACGGATCTGTGTACAGACAAACCTCTGAGTATCTCGAGTTAAGACTCTTCCTTGATGACCTACAAACTAGTTTCCGTACTGGCCACAGCACACAGTTTGGCCTGATCAAGTTGACTGACGATGTCAGGCTTGCCATAAACAAGAGAAAGGTAACTCTTCTACTTATCTTTGATTTTAGCAAGGCGTTTGATACGGTGTATTACGTCAGGCTACTCAGAAAGATAACTTCCTTCGGCGTTTTTAAGCAGGTTAACCGCTGGTTCGTTTCCTACCTCACGGGTAGAAAGCAGGCTGCTGTTGATGACAATAATGAACTCTACACCTTTTAACCATTAAACATGGGATTACCACAGGGTTCTGTACTAGGCCGACTGTTCTTCGCATTGTACATCAATGATATCGGCTTCTGTCTGGACATTCACGTATCCCACCTCATCTATGCGGACGACTTGCCAATTTACAGCCAATATCAACTTGAGGAGCTCGATTTCTGTTCCGTTAGGATGACTGCATGATAATGGGCTGAGCAGCACAAAATCACCTAAAGCTAAACGTTCTCAAAACGCAGGCGATCGTGCTGGGTTCCTCCTATTATATAAATGCTTTACCTTCTACAGCCAATACCTACATAACATAGGAGGAGCCAGGATCGAATATCAGTCACCTTTGCGTAGCCTGGAACTGGTAGTCGACTCTAAACTTACTTGGAAGTGGACTATACTACTTTAGAAATAGCACCCGCCTTGAGCTGCGCAAGCATCTTGTACAAGCCTTATTGTTCTCCATCATCGACTATTGCTCATTAGTTTACTGTGACCTGACGCAAGAACTGGACATAAAACTACAGAGACTGGTAAACACAGGAATCCGTTACATCTATGGTGTAAGGAGGGAAGAGCACATCACCCCCTACAGGCGTGAGTTGCAATGGCTCACCACCGCCGGACGAAGGAAGTAATTTAAGGCCTGTTTCCTTAGGAAACTTTTTAACACCGCCACTCCATCTTATATGGATATCCCCACTTTCGTAATAGAGGCACTGAGGAATTGATTCCACACAAGCGCATCATATCTCTGGAATTCATTGCCCTCTCATCTTCGCAACAATAGAACACTATCATCTTTCAAACATCAGGCAAAGCTGTACTTTTTTAATCTTGAGAACATCTAAGAACTGTGCAATCACTCTCATCTCACAATCTCATCATTCATTCATTCTCTCATATTATCGCATCACCCATTCATTGATCTACAAAGCTCAATGTACTCTATTAATGTATTACTTTTAATGTTTTTTTGTAAAACAAAATGTACAGAAATAAAAATTATCTAATCTCTCTCTCTCTCTTTCTCTCTCTCTCTCTCTCTCTCTCTCTCTCTCTCTCTCTCGCAAACATCTCGTGCAAGCACTCCTGTTTCCTATCATAGACTACTGTTCACTAGTGTACTACGACTTGACTAGACATTAAACTACAGCGACTGGTAAACATGGAAATTCGTTACGTCTATGGTGTAAGAAGGGATGAGCACATCTCCCCTTACAGGCGCGAGCTGCAATGGCTCACCACCGCTGGGCGTAGGAAGTACTTCATGGCCTGCTTCTTAAGAAAGCTCTTCAACAACGCGGCACCATCTTACATCTTGGCGTACTTTGACTTCCACGTCGCACTCAGGCCTGTGAGGGCAGAGGTAATCCTCTTAGACATACCCCCTTCCGAGACACTGAGGAAATCATTTAACATCAGCGCCTCATATTTATGGAATTCTCTGCCATCTCACCTAAGAAACACCACATCAATATCACTTTTCAAATTACTAGCAAAGAAACATTTCCTGGAGCAAGAAAATCAATAGCGCTGGCCTAATCTCATGCAATCAACTCATCACACTCACACTTAACTCTCTCATACTCATTACATTCCACCACAGTCACTTCATTCATTCCATCTCATCACACACCCATTAATTCCATCTTAAAATATATAACTAATGTATATATTGTACAATATAATGTGTAGAAAAAATAAATTAAATCTCTCTCTCTCTCTCTCTCTCTCTCTCTCTCTCTCTCTCTCTCTCTCTCTCTCTCTCTCTCTCTCTCTCGTGATGTCAGTGTCGTTTTCGTTGACAATTACGACGAAGTCTATGACTACGACGACGACGTCATTCCAAGAAGTATGTAGCTGAAACTCTGGAAAATATATACATGCGTAATAACGTCTGATTGTCGTCCTCTCAGTCAGGAGTATCAGCAAAAACTGAACGTGCACCGAGAGAAATTTCGAAGGCTCAGCGCTCCATGTTATTGCGGCCGTACAGATCTCTATCGATCGAGTGTTTTGCCGTCTATTCTCGTCGTTCCCGAATCCCGAAATTTTCCGAACTCTGGCGCTACGAACATAAGCGTCTACCGCTTCGACTTTCGAGCTCCAGCCGACACGCTATAGTATCCAAGTTTCGAGGTCTGAGACTGCGAAGCGTCGAGTCCCTGCGGTACGGAGAATCTTGGAGTCCCCACTCTCGCAATTCGACTGCTATAAATACCATGTCTCGCTCCATACATGCACGAAAATCGTAGAGTATCTATACTTCGAATTCGAAGCCGTGTTCCCGTAGCTTCGAAAGTATCGAGCGCTGAGCCTTCGAAATTTCTCTCGGTGTGGGACTTTTTGATATCTCTCAACTCTCATCGGTATCAGTGTCATTGTTGTCGTCCTCTTCACATTATCGTCGACGAAAAACGACGTTATCATTCTCAGAAGTCTATGCTACAAATTCTGAAAAAGTATGGGCTGGTAAAACTCTGCTGTGTCTTATTTCTTATATCAGCAAGAACTTAGTGTCAGACTTTGTACACGAATCCTACACTACAGTCTTCTTTGATCAGTCGAGACATACTCGTTGTCGTCGGAATGGTCAGAATTAGAGCGACTGTGTCGCAATTGGCGAAAGTTTTGCGTCACGCGCTTAGTATCGCGACAGTTCAGGACCCACACATCCTTACAATGTGCGGAACAGTATGGGCCTCTGATCTGGAACAGCAACCGATGGAGATGCCGGAAACTACACTCTCTGGTGTTACACTGGATGATAACTACAGTGTACTACATGTTCAGCACTGGATTATTTTATAATCCAGATGTGCTATCGATTGTTCTAGATGCGGCACGGTAGCGTAATAAGCACGACCATCCACATGTACGAATAATGCTACGACGCCATTGTAAGTACGGTTGAACTTATTAATTTTTATTGCATTCAAAAAATTTACTGATTTTTTTTCGATTTATTATTTCTAGTAATAAATGAGATACTTCGAGATACTAAGGGAGACGCCTTCATCAGGGCATACGATGAACAATAAAAACAACAACAACAACCATCGACATCTAGATGTATTTGTTGTGACTAAAAAACAAAAGATTAATTTTTTTAATAGCAAATTTTTTTGTATTGGCTTAAACTGAAGTTTTAGAATCGAGAAACACAGGCGGCTCAGTCGATCCAGATCATCGAGAGCAGCAACCATCGGTATTGAGTCGTAAGTATTGAGCCGATTAAAATTAAAGATCAATTCTCGTTTTTTAATCGTAAATTTTAACCTTCTCAATACTTAGTTTCAAAAGCAAACCTAGGAACATCTGCAAATCATCAAGATGATATACACAATGGTGAGTGGTGAAATGTTATAATTATTTATATATTTTTTTAATTTACTTATTACACGTTCCGCACTCGAATTTTAGGAGAAGATCAAATCATATTGAGAATAAAAGAAAGCAGCCCTTTGAGAGGTGAAGGTGGACCACCATCCAATGTAAATGGTTGTAAGTATTAAGCTTGTCAATATAATTTATTTTATCTTGTTTCTCTCCGTTATAATTGTAAACTCTAATACTTAAGTTTTAGAGACAACGATGGAAAAACTCAAACACATCCACCAAGCAGTAGCAGTAGCAGTAGCAGTAGCAGTAGAAGTAGCAGTAAAAGTAGTAGTAGCAGAAGTAACAGCGATACCGACACAGCTAACGAAGAAGAAGATGAAGGTAAGACTGAAAATTTGATTTAAACATTTGTTTAATTTATAATTTAAGTAATATATACGAATTTGTCAATCTTATGGGTGTTTATTTACAGAACGGGGAAGGAGGAAAATGGTCTCGGTTCGACGTTGAAAGCGAGTCAACGCGTCTCTACAGTCGGTTTGGCTATAAAGGACAAGAAATTCGAGGAATCATACCACGACCTCCTGCAGATGCAAGGCAGCAAAAACATGTACGCCTGGTTAGAGCACTGCGTGCAAGATCTCCATCGTCTTCTTTGTCAGAGAGGTGTACCGACATACTATATTGGCGTAACCATCTTATCGGAACAATACAATCATGGACCTCTTATCGGAATAATTTAATCATGGCTGTCATTCAGACTTGTGCAAGAATTTCTCGTGAACGGTCTTTGGACCTTACTGTACAGTGCGGTGCAAAGTGCAAATGAATTGAATGTGAACAAAAGATTAACGGTAAATTGAGAGAGTAATGTGCGCAGTAAAGACAGACTTTGTGAAGTTTGTTTCAAAATAATTTAAATAAATAAAAAAAGTTAACCTCATCTGTGTGGTATGTCTTTTTGTTCAACATGTAAATTTCGAATGCCCATTAGATATCTATGCTACGTATAACCAGTAAAATAAGTGCGATCCACAAAAAAAAATTTATTCTTGTTTTACGATTTTGAGACTCAGCAAAGTATACCGATACAGGGTAATGAGGAAAAGAAAGTACACGTTCTGAATTTGTGCGTTGTTCAAAAAGTATGCACCTACTACCTGGAGATTGAAGACATTTCCATCAGATGTGAGATGAGTGGTATTCGTGAATACGTGTTCAATCATGAGCCGGTGAAGCAATTCGTTGAACTTGCTTTAGCACCAATGTAGCAATTTCATCAGGTTATATGCATCGCGCACAATTAACAAGAGTTCGACGTACAGTTCGTACTCAACTTATTGTGACAACATTTAACGAGGCTCGAGTAGTATCATTGGTCGAGATGAACGGATCAAAAATAATTCTAATGGAAGTTCTAAAAGCAAAATTCATCGACAGCTTGAACTACTTCCACATGCTACTCAGTAGTTTACCATCTATTCAACACGGAAGAAAATCAATTTTACGAAATTCTTCTACCACCTCTTAAATCACATGTAGTTGATTCGATGAGCACTGGTGAACGGGAGAAATTTTTAAAATGGTACGATGGAATAGTACAAAACAATTACACGTTTAATTTTCAAAGAAAAATTCTGAACTATTTCAAACAAGATGTAACAATTTTAAGGTTAACATGTTTAGCTTTTTGCAAAATGTTTGCCAAATTCAATGTCGAACATTTGCTGAGTGTACAACTATATCCTCTACTTGCATGAGGGTTTTTAGAAAAACTTTTTTGAAGAAAGACCAAGTAGGCATCATGCCACCTCATGGTTACAGATTGACGGATAATAATTAATGTGAAATTGCTATCCAGTGGCTCTCGTAGGTGGAGAAGCAAATTCTCCATCGTGTCATCGGGCATGCAGGACGAGGTCGTAAAAAGAGGTTGCCTGAGGACATCCTGGTTTATGGCTTTATTGCACCACAAGACAGTGAAGATTTTTGTGCTATAGTGTTACAGTTTCACGGCTGTTTTTGGCATGATTGACCTCGATGCTATAGGATAAACAGAGATGCAGATTTGACGAGTGGTCAAACAATGGACGCTAGATACGAGAGGATAATAGCTACAAGTGATAGGATAAGAACAGCAAATAATCAGTTGATTGGACAGTGGGAGTACCAGTTTAATAGTGAGATCTTGCCAAATGAAGAACGTGTGCAGTTTATTCGTCAAAATGTGGTGGAGCGAAAACCGCTCAATCCTCGAGATACATTTTTCGGCGGACGCACGGACAACACAGTGAAAGTGTATGATTACCATGGCGAGGAGAAGATCAATTATGTCGATGTGTGCTCCCTTTATCCGTTAATTTGTAAGTGAGGCAAGTATCCCATTGAGCACCTAAAAATTTATGTTGGTGTGAATGAATGTAGACAGCTAACAGGTGAAAATAACGATGTTTCGCAAGTGAATGGACTGATTGCGTGTGAGATACTACCACCGCAAAATTTATATCATCCTGTCCTACCTGTAAAAATGAACGGTAAATTAATATTTCCTCTATGCCGGATATGTTGCGAAGAGCTAATACAGGATAACTGCCCACACGAAGATCCTGAAGAGCAAATATTGCGAGGAACCTGGGTGTCGGAGGAAGCGATAGTTGCTGTTATATTGGGGTATGTGGTCAACACTGTTCATGAAATATGGTAGTACGAAATGATAGAGTACTATCAGCAAGGAGAATGAAAAGGTGGAGGTATTTTTGCCGAATATATCAATGAGTTTTTTTCTCAAAAAGTCATGGCATCGGGATTCCCACCAGGGTGTAAGATAGAAGTGGAGAAAAAGCACTACGTGAGAGACTTAGGTCGTGATGAGGGCCTGCAATTAAACAAGGATGACATTTGTCTAAATGCGGGATTGTGATCTGTTGCAAAATTGTCTCTGAATGCTCTCTGGGGAAAGTTCGGTCAACGCCAAGATTTGACAAAAACCGTGGTGGTGAAGAACGCAGAGACTTTAATGTCTTTACTCACGAGTGCGGAGATAGAGGTTATCGGTATACTACCGGTATACTATCGGTATACTACCCATCAATAACAACATACTATACGTGAATTGGTGCTACAGAGATGAGGCTCTGATATCTTCGCTGGTATCATCGTCAGTGGGTAGTGTAGTTCTTGCAGCATTTACAATGGCACAAGCACGTCTCAAATTGTGTGAATATCTACATAATTTGGGACCTCGAGCCTCTTACTACGACAGCGATTCAGTTTTCTACGTTAGCATGGGTCAAAGAGGGGGAGTATAATTTACGGATAGGCATAACATTGGGGAGTTTGACGGATGAACTAGCAGACAAGGGTCATAGTCCATACATATCAACCTTTTTGTCCGGCGATCCAAAGTTTTATGCGTACAAATATAGGAAACCGTACGGTGGAGAGGAGTGTGTGTGCAAAGTCAAAGGTATACATCTAAATTATGCCATTAGTGAATAAATGAATTTCGATTCGATTCGAGAGTTGATTACTTTACTACACATGTAAATAGTTTTGACGAATTCCGTTATACGTCGAACAATATTTCATGATGTAATAACGCAAAATGAAACAAAGATCGCAATCCGGTCTACGCCAAACGAATATTTGAGGAATTCGATAAAAGCTATCAGTACGGTTATAAGAACCATAAGTGACCTCACACACACACACACACACACACACACACACACACACACACACACCACGACCACGGGGGGGAGCTGTACCCCATTTGGCGCGTCCTCGGGTGGCGGATAGAGGAACGCTCGCTGTAAGCGCATAGTACTACGTACGTAGTGCTGCAAACAGAGGGTAGGAGAGAAATAAAATATCTCCCGCGGACCAAGCAGCTTATTGAAGATCTGTCACTACCGGAAACAAGGTTTGATCTTAGGGTTATGACTAAGCAGGCGCTCGCCGATTGCCGCAGTCCGACTCGACTTCGGCTGCTCAAGGGAAAGAATACGAGATAAACTGGGTTCTGACACTCCCAGGCTGCCGGAAAGTACAGGGGCCCGGAGATGTTTCGCCGACACGCCCTAGCTGCCTATCATCCGGCGAAAATCCCAATGGGGATTTTCGCCCAGGGGCATGAGGCCAGAATTCACACCTGTGAAGCATAGCTTCGCGGAGAGAGCTCAGTGGAAGGTAGGTGACTAAAGTTGGAAGAGGAGGATAAATAAAAATAAAAATGCATAGTACATCAAAGAAATCAAACTTGGGGACTTCGGATACCCCAAAAAGTGTCTTAGAAACTGGGTTCCGTACCCAGAGATCGGACGATAACAGCAGTCACAGTAGAGAAACGATTGCCATGGAGTGAAGTCCAATAAAGACTATTTCCGAAAGGGTAATACGGACGGAACAAGAGCAGGTAAATCAAGGAGGCAGTAACTCAAACTGGGATTACAACCTTGAAAGAAGAAATGACCAGCTGGAGCGTCTAGGAGAAAAGATCCAGGAACTAAGAGAGTTTATAAGGGACAAAAATAACGTCCATAAAACTATCAAGGACATGGCACGAAGCATTAGTGTCATGTATAAAAGTTTGTGCAGCGCGGAGGATGACCTGCTACAGTGCCAACGTCCAGGAACGGAAGGCAAGGAAACTCAGACAACACCAAGTCTGAAACCGAAAAAGGCGGATAAACCAAGGGAGGCCTTAAATACTCCGCAGGATAGGAGTAACAAAGAGGAGAAAGAGAGTAAAAGACTTAAAGAGGCAACTTGGCAAGAGGTCGTTACAAGAAAGGCAAAAAAAAGGAGAAACAGTTAAGTAAGGGGAACGACAAGGCTCCTGGCGGTAACAACCAGAGTAGGACCAGTAGAGACAATACACAGCGGGCAAGACCGACCAGACCGGACGCTCTTATCATTAAGGCGCCGGAAGGAAGGAGCTACGTGGACATTTTGTCAACATTGAGGACTGCTCCTTCACTGAATGCCATAGGAGATAGCGTAAACAAAATACGCAAAACGGTGGCGGGAAATCTCCTCATAGAGCTCAAACGCACAAAAGAAGTTAAAACCGCAGACTTCCAAGAACGGTTAAAGCAGTACTAGTGGAAGGAACCACAATAAAAACACTGCAGCAAGAGGAGACCTTTGAAATAAGGGACCTCGACATACTTACTTCAAAAGAGGAGGTACTGTAGGCCTTGCAAAGGGAAATAGGAGAAAGAGATGTGATTGAGATCACTGCCCTAAAATCGCTGAGAAAAGCGTACGGAGATACGCAAATAGCTGTTGTGCAAGTGTCGAAAGAAATAGCGACCAAGTTCACAAAGCTAGAGAAAATTAAAATTGCATGGGTCAACTGTAGGATCCGTTCATCAAACCGCAGTAAGGGGCCGCTTAGGTATTATAAATGCCTTGGCTTTGGCCACGTCGCTATCAAGTTTACTGATCCGCAGGATAGAAGCAAATGCTGCTACAAATGCGGTAAGACGGGGCTTAAAGCAAATAGCTGCCGTAATGAACCGTGCTGTTTGCTGTGCCGAAAAAAAGGCGATAATATACCGACGAACCATGTCACTGGTAGCTACTTGTGCCCAGGCTACCAAGCAGCGCTTAAAAAAATCAGGAAAAGGTAATGAGAATAGTCCAGCTAAATCTCAACCATTGTGAGACTGCGCAAGACCTTCTCTGTCAGTTTGTACGAGAACACAAGTTCGATGTCGCTCTCGTCAGTGAGCAGTACAAAGATTTGAATGAACCATCCTGGGAATCTGACGCCTCAGGTAAAGCCGCAATCTGGGCTTGCAAAGACTTTACCTTCCAGGGCAAGATGGTAAACAAGGAAAATGGCTTTGTAAGAGCGAAAATAGGCGGCATACATGTATACAGTTGTTACGTCTCGCCTAGCGCATCAATAGAGCAGTTTCAACAACTACTGGACCGGCTGATGCAAGACGCTACGAATAAAAAACCAGCTACAATAGCAGGAGATTTTAACACATGGGCGATCGAGTGGGGTAGTAGCAGAACCAATAAACGGGGACGAGTGCTACTGGAGGCATTCACGCTACTAGACTTGGTGTTGCTGAATCAAGGCGACACCCCGACGTTCAAAAAACGAGATGCAGAGTCATTCATAGACTTGACATTTGTCAGTAACTGCCTCGTAAGGCAGGTAAGCAAATGGATCGTGAGTGATCACTACACAAATAGTGACCACCTAGCTATAATAATGGAGCTAGGCGGACCAAATAGGAAATTCTGTACAAATCCCAGTAGTACAAGAACTGAATGGAAAACCAAAGAGTATGACAAAGAGTTATTCTTGACGATGTTTGACAATATTCAATTGACGGGATCAGCAGATGACAAGGCTGCACAAATGACGGGCCAGCTCACCAAAGCGTGCGACGCGGTAATGCCGAGAAAAGTGTTCAGTCAAAGATGGCTACCAGCATATTGGTGGAATGACAAGATCAAACAAGCGCGCAGCGTTTATCATCGAGCTAGAAGATTGGAACAACGGGCAAGGAAGAAATTCTACCGAACCGGTAGAGGAATGGATACGGTGGAGAACTGCAACGAAAAAATGAAAGAAGCAAAGCGCAACCTTAAAAGGTGTATAAGAGAGAGTAAACAAAGATGTTTAAAAGAGCTGCAAGATGAGGTCAATGAAGACCCTTGGGGCCGACCTTATAAAATTGTCATGAAGAAGATCAAGGGTAGTTACATACCCCCACCAAAGTGCCCAGAGGTACTAAGCAGGGTGGTAACAACACTCTTCCCAAATCAGCCGGACATTCCATGTGCTATGGTAGAAGAAATAGATGTAGATAATATACCCTTAATTACGGAGGAGGAACTACTATCAGCCTGCCGGAGGGTTGGAAACAATAAGGCTCCAGGACTTGATGGCATACCCAATATTGCATTGAAACATGCCATCCATGCTCACCTAGCAGAGTTTATAGACTTGTACAACACTTGTTTCAAAGAAGGAACGTTTCCACGAAACTGGAAAAAGCAAAGGCTTGTGTTGTTACCAAAGGGTAGCAAACCACCTGGAGAAGGGTCGTCATACGGACCGCTCTGCATGCTCGATACACAGGGCAAAGTATTAGAGCGCATAATCTTCGTTAGGATGGAAGACAAAACCGAGGGGCCAGAGGGGCTTGCGGAACACCAGTATGGTGTGGACAGGATGGAAGGAGAAAGGATGGAAAGGAGGGGCGAAAAAGTACTGCGCGGTGGTTACACTTGTCATTAAAAATGCATTTAACTCTGCAAATTGGTGGAAAATTCACGAAGCACTAGTGAGACTAGGAGTTCCTCCGTATATAAGAAGAATAATGTCTGACTACCTCAAGGACAGAACTCTCTTATACGAGACCGAGGAGGGCACGGTGAATTATAAGGTTACCGGGGGAGTTCCACAGGGGTCTGTACTGGGCCCATCGTTATGGAACATTATGTACGATGGCGTACTCAAGCTAAAATTACCAGAAGGAGCAATGATCGTAGGATTTGCAGACGACAATACTTTGGTGTTGGTAGCAAAAGAGAAAGAAGAGATAGCTGAAATTGCTAGTGAAGCTATCATTAAAATACAGAAGTGGCTAAATAATGCGAATCTGGAGCTTGCAAGCCATAAAACGCATGCAATCCTAATATCTAGCAGAAAGAAGACTGAGACAATCACCTTGAGAATAGGCGGTCATGAAATGACCTCTAAACCGACTATTAAATATTTAGGTATAACGTTAGACGCAAAGCTGACCTTTAAACAGCACTTGGAAGCAGCAGAAGAGAAAGCCGCAAAAACTACCGCAGTGTTGGCGCGGCTGATGCCAAATGTGGGTGGTCCCACACAGAATCTCAGAACACTACTGGCAAGCGTTAGTACATCAATCATGTTGTATGGAGCCCCGGTATGGGCAGACGCTGTACTGGTGAAGGCATATGGACGAAAGCTCTCCTCAGTGCACAGGCGAAATGCACTTAGGGTCGCGTCTGCTTACCGTACGGTATCGGACGAGGTGGTCTGCGTTAAGGGTCGGTGGACACACCGCCTCATACCAAGTGTAGAAGACTGGACAAAAAGAAGACATGGGGAAGTAGATTTCCACCTAACGCAGTTTCTGAGTGGACATGGATGCTACCGGGCGTATCTGCACCGATTTAAATTGGAGGATTGCCCGGCTTGCCCGACGTGCTTGAATGTAATCGAGGACGCTGAGCATGTGTTCAGTGAATGTCCATGCTATGAACAGGAACGAGAAGAACTTGAGTGCTACCTACAGACTAGAGTAACGCCTGAGTCTATTATGGTAGCCATGATGACTTCGGCCGACGGATGGAGCGCAATAAACAATTTTGTTGCAGACATCCTTAAGAAGGTCCGAAAGGACGAAGAAAAAAGAAGAAGAAGACGTGAGATGCTGCAAGAAACAGACGACCGTATGATGCGGTAAGAAGTAGACGGCAGCGGAAAACGTGATGACGACCACATCAACAGACGAGCGCGGTAGCCCAAAGTTCCCCCGCGAAGCAATACTCAAACGGTGTTACCGCGGGGGGGCTTATTGGAAAAAGAGCCACGTCCAACTTACTTAGGGTCGGTAAGGAGGACGGAGAGGATTCGGTTGCTGTTGGAACTCAAAAGCTAACGGTAAACGAAGGGTTTAGTGGGTGAGAGTCCCACACAGGTGGTACCAGTCGGTGTCATATCGTCCATAATGGATTTGCCCTTAACCTCTCACTCTATAAGGAAAAAAAAAAAAAAACAGACACACACGCGCACACAAAGGGGGAGGCTGTACCTCCATGTGGCGCGTCCTAGGGTGGCGGATAGAGAAGTGCTCGCTGTAGGCACATAGTACTGCCTGCAGAGGGTAGGAGAAAAATAAAACATCTCCCGCAGACCAAAAGCCAAACGAAGATCAGTTTTTTTACTTACCACAAGAAACGAGGGTGGATCTCCAAAGCATGGCTGACCAAGCGCTCGCTGGTTGCCGCAGCGCGACTAGATTTCGACTGTTGAGGGTGGAGAATGTGAGATAAACTAGCTTCTGACACTCCCAGGCTCCCGGCAAGTACAGGCGCCCGGGGCGGTTTATCCTACATGCTCTAGCTACTCTATCAACCGGTAAAAATCCTGATAGCTATGGCGCTGCCGGGTGGCGCCCGGACAGGGCCCGGCCATGGTCAGAAGGCGGGCCTCGCTACCCTCCTCCAGATGCGATGAGGACGACTTGCGCTGGGGCACGAGGCCAGAATACACGTCTACGAGGCCAGAATTTCGAGTGAAATCCGAGTGGAAAGTAGGTGAGAGAAGAGAAAAGGGCGGAAATATAATATGATAAAGTCACCAATAAGAACAAACATAGGAACTTTGGATATCCTAAAGAGTGTCAATGAAACTGGTTTCCCAACCCAGAAACCAGGCAGCAACAACAGCCTGGTAAACTGGTAAACGAGCAGGGAGTGGAACTAGAGGTAGTGTTGATAACCCCTCTGTCGCCCATTGTCCATATCATTCATGGAGATGGTAGTATGGAGAGCGGTAAACATGAAAATGTCGAGAAGGACAAAGAGAGTCGATCGTTAAGGTCCCTCCAGGAGAAGGTTGATGCTCTGATGGCGTTTATCTTGGAAAAGAAAAACATCCACACGGAGTTAAAGACTATGGCAAAGTCTACTCAAAGAGCGCTGAAGGATTTTATGAAGACCAGAATAGGTACTCCGTCGAATGCTAAAAATAGCAAGGATCGGGAGAGCTAAACATCTCCGTCATTTGTTCAAAGGCAGATGGAGCAGATGCCGAACAAGCGTCTGTGAACATCACCGCAGGAGGATAAGGCGACCAAAAGAAAGGCGAAAAGGGAGACAACATCACAGCCCCTACCGCCGACCTCAAGCATGAAGCCATCTTGACAGGTGGCCGAAACTAGGAAGGCGAAGAAAAGGAAGAATAAGAAGGTCGACAAAGGTAGCACACGTACCTTAAACCAAAATGGCACCAGAAATAGGAGACCGCCACGGGCAAGACGAACCCGGCCGGATGCCCTTATTATAAAGGCTGCGGAAGGGAAGTCTTATGCTCGGCAATATCGTAAGCAGGATATGCAAGACGAAGACCGGAGACCTGCTCTTGAAACTCGAACACAAGGCGAAAGGGAAGACAGCAGAACTCCGAAAAGTAGTGGAAGGGGTACTGGAGGATGGTACGAAGATTAGGACCCTTCAAGACGTAGAGGTCTTAATAAAGGACCTTGAAGTATTAATCAGCAAAGAAGTTTTAGAGGCGCTACGCAAGGAGTTTCATAGTGACGACGCGCCCACGACTGGGGAGATGGTAGTGAAGTCATTACGGAAGGCATAAGGCGATATGCAGACAGCAGTCATCCAATGCCGGCGGGAATGGCACAGCGGGTGCTAGCAAAGCGAAAAATCAGGGTAGGCTGAGTGGTTTGCCGGATAAGGGAGATGAAGCGGAACACATGACCGCTTAGATGCTTCAAATGTCTGGGTTGTGGTCTCATCGCCAAAAATTGCGCTGTAACTCAGGATCGCAGTGACCTATGCTACAAATGTGGTACCGGGGAACACAAAGCAAAATAATGTAACAACGAACCGAAATGCGAACTCTGCAAGGAACGAGATAAAAATGGGAAAAGTGATCATGCAACTAGTAGTTATACATGCCCAATCTACCTAGGTGCAGTAGGAGTGCTAGATAGATCAAGAAAATGAAGATAGTGCAGTTGAACTTAAACCACTATGAGGCAGCATAGGATCTACTAAACCAGTACGTCCGTTTAGAAATAGCGTCACCACGCCCGGCGGCGTGGTGACGCTATCTCTCTTGTGTGGACGACAGCTTTGCTGCTTTGTGCCATATCGGCGCAGCGTAAAGCGTGAGTGAGTCAACTACCTGAGCCAGTGTTTCCTCTATGTTTACCGTGGTCCCCCTATATTGGGCATCAGTCCCGCTAGGGAATTTGCAACTCGGGATGCTTTTCTACCGACCACTTTTAAATGTTCGTCGAACTTTAGTCAGGCGTCAATTTGTACTCCTAGGTATCGTATGGAAGGCGACGAGGTTATATTACTGCTTCCAACCCTTAGAGTCTCAGAGAATTGTCTCTATTTTTTTCCGACTAGTTACTAATACTGCCTCCGTCTTGTGTTATGCCAGTTTAAGACCAGCCGTCGTGAGCCAGCTTCTAATGCTGCTAATTGCGTCGTTGGCGTCTTCGGTAGTTTCCTCGGAAAAGACGTCCGCAACTCCAACAATCTTAATATTGTGGGGTACCGGAATCCTCAATACACTGTCATACATAATATTCCAGAGCGTTGGTCCCATGACAGAGCCCTGTGGAACTCCTGCAGATACTCTGTGTTTGACCATACCATCGGCCGTGTGGATACAACGAAGCAATAATTTGGGGCCAGCGTGCAGAATTAAAAGCATTCTTTACATCCAGGGCAAAAACTAGGGATAAAACCGAATTGATGCTCACATAGCCCATAGCGTCCCTCCATGAAGTCTCCAAGGCGTCCGACTATGATTCTTTCTAGAATCTTCCCTGCTGTATCTATAGGCAAATGGGCTTGTAGGATGATGGATTCTCCGGTGGTTTGTCGCTTTTTGGTATCAGAACTAGCTGTTTCAGTTTCCAACGTTTAGGAAATATGCCTTTTTGGAGACAGGTTTCAAAAACCCTCGAGAATGCCCTGGGATTAACCTTTGCTGCAAATTCGGTGTTCTCGATTGTTTCTGGCTCTTTGGGCCAGTCTTCGCGCTCGATGGGATTTCTTGCGCAACTCTGCGATTTTTCTAGTCCACCAGTATGTTTCGCTATGGCCGTTTTTTACTTGTCCAGATCGCGTCATGGAGGTATCATACGCCATTTTACGAGCTCCATGAGAGAGTCGGCCTCGAAGTCGGGAGTATCCTTCGTCAAGTCCTTCGTCTTCCATCATGACGGCAAAGGCTTCTCGATCTAGTGATTTTTCATTCCATTTGTGTGTACTAAACTTTTTAGGCCTTATCGCGGTCTTTTTTCTATCAATTATCTCACACAGTATTGCCCTATGGTCGCTGTGCGTATATTGATCACTTACCCTGCACTTTTGTATTCGTGAGGTAAGATCGTCGCTAGCGAAGGTCAGGTCTATTATTGAAGAGTTTTCGCCCCTTACGAATGTAGGCTCGGTGCCCGTGTTAATTAGACAGATCGCCCGTCTTGCAAAACTGTCAAGGAGTATTATACCTCTGTTGTTGATTGTGGTACTCCCCCTTGTGGTGGACCACGCATTGAAGTCTCCCGCGATAATTACGGATTTCTTGTTGGTTACTTCATCCCCTAATCTAGTGAGAAGCCTTGCAAACTGTTCTTCCGTGAGACTTGGAGGGGCATACACACTGAAAATGTATATTCCGCTCACCTTTACCCAGGTAAAAAGCTCGCTTGGATGGTGTGGGCGTTCCTGTATGTGATTGTACGCGTTAACCTAGATTGCTGCCCTGCTGCTGCAATCGGTGAACCATGTGTGGCGTTCCCGTCTTTGTATTGCTCTGAGATGATAGCAACATCTATAAAAGATTCACGAGCGGTCTGTTCCAGAAGATCCTGTGTAACTTCGCAGTGGTTTAGATTGAGCTGCAGTATTCTTATCCTCTAAATTTTTTTATGTACTCCTGGGTAATCGGGCATGCATAACTGTATGATGCATGCTTCGTCTGGGATTTACCAGCCTCTTGGCACAGCAGATAGCATGAATATCTCGTGCACGACATGGCTTCGTGGTCTGAGCCACCACAACGTCTGCAGGCTTTTGACCTATCCGTTCCTACACACATAGCTGCAGTATGGCCAATTCGCCAACATATAGATGTTGCCAACAGCACCTTATTTCTATTTTTTTCCGACTCTTTGCTACGACTTAACAGAACAAAAAAAAACTATTGTGATAAAAATTCAGTATAGAAAGGCATGTACGCTTTCAGGAAAAAAATTTAATGACAATTCATATAATGCATACGTGGATGTATGCGTACAACATAGCTCGTCGTGAGGAATGGGAGCAGATAGGTCGCAATCAAGAACGATTTAGACTGAGAATCGAAAGAACTGGAAAAATGATCACGCCCGTACTTGTAAAAAAATTAGAAGAATTGTCTGTAAATTAAAATTTTTTTCAAATAAAAAATATATATTTTACTTATATTAAGACTTTTTGTGATTTCTTGAATTCTATTTCTCTCCCTCTTCCTCTTAGATCACACCAAATCCCCTATTCATATAGTTACTCAATTTTTTTATGAATAATTATTATATATTTTAAACAATTAATTTTACTCGTAAAACATGGATGGCGTTAAATTATGTCTAAACTGATTGATCAACCATTACGTTATCTCTCTCTTACCTGGTTGGCTGTGTCAATGTTAGTATACATCTCTCTCTCTCTCTCTCTCTCTCTGCCTCCCCTCTCCCTCTCCCTCTCCCTCTCCCTCTCCCTCTTATATTCAACCGATCGAGCTGAAATTTTAAGCTGTCTTTTCTCACAAAATCTAAAAAAAGGATTTTTTTTATCCCGATCATCTACGTTGTTTCAAAGGGTAGGTATAATGTATTCGTTTTTCCCCTTTCGATACCCATTGCAAGAGAGGTACACGAAAAAAGCAGCCTTACTCACAAACAGTAAGTGTCCATATTCACGGCAAAGAAGATCACTACTTTGGTGACTGCAAGAAGCCCGGAGAAGCTATTCGATGCAAAGAAGTTTGACCACCTGAAATAGAGCCGAGCAGACCGGAACTATATATCCGGGGAAGGGGACATATGAAAAGCAGCAAGAAAAAGTCAGAGACGAAAAATAGTAAGAAGAGTAGTAGGAGGCGATCATAGATAATTCCATATATGGAAAAGCTTACCCTTCTTATTGGAGATTTTCGTTGAGAATGTTCTAGAGAGTCAGGGTCGCGAATGTCTTAGAACATAAGGGTCCGGATAAACTGCACGGGCCCCTCATTCGGACTTAAACTCTCAGTCGTGGTTAATCTCTTTCAATCGCGCTTACAATTATGGGGATAGCCGGGCACCTGCATTATCACAATCTCAGAAGTTCAATCGGGAAGTTAGTCGCCGTCGGACAAAATTTAGCCGAGTCGGAACTCGGTTCGGAACTTAGCATCGGTGCACATAAAATTATTCGGTTCGGGACTTAGCATCAGTGCGCGTAAAGATCATTCAGTCCGGGATTCAAGTTCGACAAGACTTATTATTGAAAGAAACTAGAACCTCGCGTCAAATTAACGCAAACCACGAATAATTTTTATATAGTATACATTTGCGCTAGGATTTTTTTATGAAAATTCTCGTCGTTCTCCGTGTTCCCTCATAATAAACTAATCATAAGAAATGTTGCAACCGACGACAGCATCATAACCGAGGACGTAACAGGTTGTTTATATATAAACTTTTAACTGCATCGGAGGCCGGGAAACGATTTAATTGGTAAAAAATAACCATTTTGAAAATACAAAAAATTCAGACATTTAAGTAGTTATCTGACAAAAAGAAAGAAAATCCTTTTTTTCGTGAAATTGGGTATAATTATGAGAACTCTATTAAGAGTATAGAAAATAATTATTTAAGGTAATATTTTATTCTGTGTAGAGAAATAAAGAATTCCCTTGATTAGCGACTTATTTTTAACCAACCTTCCCATAAAAGTAAGGGATAGCTTTAACCAGCGACTTATTTTATTATCCTTTCTGTAGAAAGAAACTTGTTTCTACATATAATCCTCTCAAATAGAGAATCGCTTCGATCAGCGACCTGTTCTCTCTATACCTCATACACATAATAAATGAATACTGAGAATGAGTTAACTAAAATCGCACAAAAAAATAGAAGGCTGGGAAGAGAAGAACCTTGTTAAAATCCGGGATTAAGAGTCAAAATCCGGATCAATTGGAGAAAAATTTAAACTAAGCATTAGAAAACTGTCAAATTACTACAGAAAAGTCCGAAACAAAACCGAAATTTGATATGGAACTGTCGGAGTTTCAAATGGAAATGGCAATCAAATTCAATGGCAAAGGAAAGAAATTGGACGCATTATTCGCATTTGCCCTGTAACGTCCCATGTTCATAAAAGATAATTATATGTATGAATATACTGTATACAGAATGATGTATGACGGCGTGTATGTGTACAGGCGCAGGTATACGACGATAATAACAATGTAAGCATTTCCGCAACCGCGTTTACGACATCAAACGCGTCCCACTAATTAAACCAACTGACCCCCGAGTCAGCAATCCCAAAACCTACTTATTCTGCACCATCACCAACCTATATTGTAAGACACTTTCGGTGGCGATCGGTGATTGGTTATTACCCTAACGTTGAGATCATCCGCCAAGCCTTATAAGCCCCGCACTCAGTCCTCATATTGCCTTTAGTGAAGTCTCTTTTTACAAGGACAACGAGTGTTGTACCTGCTGGACCTGGTGTGTGAATACGAGTGCCGTTTAGTCCTTCGCGTCGTCTATTGGGTGCTTAGAAACCACTCAAACTCCGTGGAAGCTAACCGGTGGAATTCTTCATACTCTGGACGTGAGTTGGTACAGTACGAGGCTTAAGGACCGTCAACCTATCTGGCGTTAGCTTCGGCAGCTTAGTTAAGGAACTTACTCTCAACACGCCACGGAACCATCCGTGTAGGATAATACTAAACACCGCCCAGTCATCGACCGTGCAATCTACTAGTAGTGTCCGAACGGGATTGTAAGTCGAACCAATATAGAAATATGTAAATACGTAACATTAAGAACAAACATAAAGATTAGATTAAAACATCTGTGTAACATCTGTATCAAAGCATTGGGCCTTCGTCTAAATAAAGTCATAACAAAGAAGTACCATAAAGAGACAGTTTATTAGAATCATAACCTACTTAATAGTAACAGAAGACTCTCGAGTCAAGGCTAGTTCACCTATACTCAAATAAATAATTATTTGTATATAGAATTACTGCGCGGTTCAGCATAGTAAATCAGAACCTTACAAATGGCATCCCTTGTGGGGAACTAAGCCATTGTTACTAAAGTACCAACTGTCTCGTTTAGAATTTTTATTATTAAGAAGAAATTTAGGAAACTTTTAGACGAAATAAATCATAATGGCGTTTAATCAAACTAGAGAGGAAATCTTAAGACTACCCAACTTAGAACAAAGAATCAATGCTTTAGATCAATTTTATAGATTTAAAGAGGCAGAAAGAGAAGAACAATTATTAGAATTTTCACGTAGTATATTAGAGTCAAATAATTTTCGGGCAGTGGAAAGAGCAACTCAACATCTTGCAGATTACGATGGAACGAACATGAATCTAAAAGAATTCTTACAAGATGTTGATAATTGCTTTACCATGATTTCTACAGATTCAGAAGCATACTTTTTAAGAATCGTTATATCAAAATTAAGGGGTAAAGCCAGACAAGCCTTGGAAGGTAGCACATTTAAAACTTGGAATGATTTAAAATCGCATTTAAAAGACTGCTTTGCACCGCCCCGCACATATAGTTATTACTTACACGAAATTCAATCATCTTCCATGAGGCAGGGAGAGAATATTCGACAGTTTTACGGTCGAATAAAGGCGCTAGTTAATGCCGCAATTAACGCCGCGTTGGAAGTACTGGGAAATAACGTACAGCGAGATCATTTAAAACCTCAGATCGAAATCATCGCCTTAGAATCATTTATTAATGGATTACCAGATGGTTGGAGAACCCGAATTATCGAGTTAGCACCAGAAAAACTGGATGACGCGTTCGCGTTAGCATCGAAATATGAACGGGGTAAAGTAACCATGTATAATAATCATTACTCCAATCCACGTATTCATCAAGTAAGCCATACACAAGATCGAAGTCCACATGGTTCACGGGATTCACCCCATGGTTCAGAAGAAATATATGAAAGTATACATCAAGTAAGAACATTGAATAATGAGGAAGGAGATAGAGGAGGGCAAAGAAGAGTGAATTTTCATGATTCTACGCATAATAGAGATGAGATTTCTTATTCAATAGACCGGGATGACACCTATTTCCCAAAAATGACTTTTGAAGGAGGCAAGATACACGCACCACCACAGCTGAGTTACAAAAAACCAGTACCCGAGCCTATCAAACATCCAAGTATACTCCAGAGGGAATATACCGAAAATACTATGGTGCCAGTAAGACCACCAGTACAAAGACATGTTATACCACCAGAGGCACCATTATATCTGGATTACAGACCCTGTAACTGTGCTGCATGTTATATATACTTTCAAAATCAACAGAGAGCCGGATATTGGTACCCACCTCAAAATGGAGGCTACCAACATCAAAATCCACCAACGTGTACGCACAGACCAGTCCCAATGCAGGAACCATGTCACCATCAAGAATCCGCAAATAACAGAAATCAAGACTATTACGGAGAAAAGCCGAAGTCGCCAATCCCGTTTCGTAGTGGAAATAAAAATCATTTAAACTGGGACAACGCTCACTGGAAGAACGCACCAGTGAGCGGGACGACTCCACAGCGTTCAACCAGTCCCGGCCCCACAGCCAAGTCGGGAAACCAGCCCAAGTTATTCGACTCACGTCAAGAGTCGAATCCTCGCCCACAATAAAATTAAAAATAGAACAACTGGCAGTTCCAGAAGCCTTATGTGTAGTGGATACCGGAGCCCAAATCAATGCAGTAAAAGAAAATGCATTGGGTCCTAATGCTATAGTAGACCAAAATGACGTGATCTCTATACTAGGTATTTCTCCACAGGAGGTAAGGACTCTAGGAACTGTAAAATTAAAAATCTTAGGAAAGGACCATTTATTCCACGTGTTACCATCTAGCACGCCAATATCAGAGGAACTTATATTGGGTAACCCTTTTCTACTTGTAGAAAAAGTAAACATCATGTTTGGAGAGGGAGTACTAGTAACGGAAAGTCATCCGATAACACCCGTTCCCTTCGTTCATAAACTAATACCAGAAACTAGTGAAGATAAACATCCAGAGGAAGCATATCAAAACACGGAAGTAAAAAGAGTTCAGATTGAACCTGAGTTTGAATTTCCATATGCCGAACGCGAGATAGAACCGGAATCTATAGATACAGTAAATTGGAATTTTAATTCTAAAGGTTTTAAATCCAATGGTAAAACTGTATTTAAGTTACCGGCCAGAGCAAAAGTTCCTATAAGAATTCCCGCAACTAAACATTCAGCTAAGGGCCAAGCCTACTTAAGACGAATAAATACCGTCCCAGGAGTTTTTATAGGAGAAGCCGCCGTTAAAAATAACAAAGGCTACTGTTATGTAATGGCCACTAATACTCTACCTGACCCAGTCGAAATAGAAATTACTCCACAACCATTGGAAGCATTTGACTTTTACGATGACTTGGAGGATGACTACGAGTTTCCGTTAGAAGGGGAACCACCAAAAGACGAAGAAGACCGCGTAAAAACAATCCTGGAAAAAGTTTTAACCAACTATCACACAAGACCAGAAAGAACGCAGATTAAGAAAATGGTAAAAGAATATTCTCATCTGTTTTATTTGCCAGGAGATCCGCCACCAAGAACATCATGTGTTAAGCATAAGATTAGGACAACCGATGAAGAACCCGTCAAAGTTAAGTACAAGAGAGGACCAACAGGACTAGATGACGAGCTTTTTAACCAAATACAAAAACTTTTGGAAGCCGGTATAATCAGGCATTCAAAGAGCCCATCTTGCAGTCCTATTCGAATCGTACCTAAGAAACCAGGACCAGACGGAAAGAAAAAGTACAGGTTGGTAATTGACTACCGAAAGTTAAACGCGAAAACCATCAAGGACGCATATCCACTACCTAACATCATGGAAATCCTTGAGCAGATTGGAAGAGCAAAATATTTCTCAGTTTTTGACCTCGCCATGGGCTTTCATCAAATAGAGATTGACCCTGGGGATGTTGAGAAAACTGCCTTTAACACCAAATACGGCCATTTTGAGTACCTATGTATGCCCTTCGGCCTTACCAACGCGCCTGCAACCTTCCAAAGGCTCATGGATTGCGTCCTAACAGGTCTACAAGGATCAGAAATGTATGTCTTTCTAGATGATATAGTGATTTATGCAAATTCTCTCGAAGAACATGAGGAGAAAATCGCTAAATTGTTTGAAAGGTTGTCAGCGGTAGGCTTAAGACTACAAATGGATAAATGCCAATTCCTTGTACCAGAAATTAATTATTTAGGTCATATCATCGACAGTAATGGAGTAAGACCGGACCCTAAGAAGTTAGAAGCCGTTAAAAACTACCCGCGGCCGACTAACCAAACTGAAATCCGACAGTTCTTAGGATTAGCTGGTTATTACAGAAGGTTTATTGAAAACTTCTCAGAGAAAGCAGGGCCCATCAACGCCCAATTAGCCAAAAACGTAAAATGGAAGTGGGAATTAGAACAAGAACAAAGTTTTAAGATCTTAAAAGAAGCACTTTGTGAAGCCCCTGTACTAACAACAGTGGATGAGAGTAAGCCTTTCATTCTAACTACGGATGCAAGTGATGGAGCTATAGGTGCAGTCCTAAGTCAAGGTGAACCAGGTCAAGAACATCCAATCGCCTATATGTCCAGATCTCTCAACAAATGCGAACGAAATTATTCTACCACAGAAAAGGAATGTTTAGCCGTAGTAAATGCCATAGAGTATTTTAGCCACTACCTTTACGGTAAACATTTCACCGTCTACGGAGATCACGAACCATTGACATGGATTGAATCATTAAAAGATCCAGTCAGTAGGTTAAATCGTTGGAGAATGAGATTACGAGGTTATTACTATACTTTCAAGTATAAACCTGGTCGTCTAAATGTTAACGCAGACGCCCTTTCCCGCAATCCAGTTGATAGAGACCAACTAATTAAAGAAGATGAACAAGAACAGGGGGGGGAGGTACGAGTACTGCCTATCCTACCTAAGCCGACTAAAACTTCTTTAGCCAGACAGAATCGTACTCAACTACAAAGCGAAAACGAAACCTCTAAAGAAGGAGTTAAACATCGAAAGAAGCCGGGTCGTAAGGAAGGAATCAAGCTTGATAACCCCACTGTCCCTTTAGGTATGGAGGGAGGGCAAGCCGACCTAGAAGCAAGTACAATCGCGAAGAGACTTAGAATGAGGAAGAACGAACCAGCCACTACAGAAAAGAAAACAGTAGTTTTTGCAGAACCCATAGTTTCCGAACCACCATCAATGAGTGAAACAGATAACTCAGAAATAACCAACTCAATCGAGAGTAGTATTGCAGAATCTTCCGATGCTCCACCAATACCACTAAGCAACAATTCTTTGCTTCCTAGCCTGTTGAATCAAGATACAGAGTCAGAAGAGGAAACTGATTCTACTATGGCCAAGTCAAACGAGGATCCAGGTGAAAGTGAATTTGATGAAATAATATTGAATAAACCCCACAAGAACAAGAGTAAAAATCCCAACAACAAAAAGAATACTAATTCTAGACAAACTAGTCCGGAAATTGAAACAAAATTTAGAGATTCTTCATCATCAAGTGATGACAAAGAGTTAATAAACCCAAAATTACAATCTACTATGAGACGATCAATGCCAGGTCAACTCATGGATAATTCAGAACTACAAGAATTATCTAGCATTGAATTAAACAAAAGTGCAAGGGAAAAAGAGATTAATCCTAATAGAAACCCAAGCGAGACTACAAATAACCAACCACTCTCGATGTGCTGGGATAATTTCTTAGAGCTCTATCATGAAACTCCAACTGAGAACTGGGACCTCATGAAAGATATTGAAAGCTCATCACCCTTACAACAAGGAGAGAAAGCGAGTTCAGAACCACCTACGTTACTAGGAGAAGCTTCACAGGCAGTAGTCCCCAGCAGCACTGTGAGAGAATGGATGCTAGAATACGCAGATAGTCAGTCTAATCCGATTCGTTTCAAGTCACCCATAAAACAACCTAGAGCATCTTCTACTGCTTGGACTGAAGAGATGGCCGAAAACACCAATTGGCATCACCTCTCCACAATAGAACAAGAGGATAGTGAAGAAGAATCGGAGGATGAGATTAACGAAGAATTAAGAAAAAAATTATCTAAACCCAAAAAACAAAATAATCCACCTAAAACGACAAAAACAATAATAACACCCACAAGCGGAACACTTACCAACAACCATAATACTTCTTATATAAATAGTAAACCGAAGGAGGACAGTACAGCTCCAAGATTTGGAAACACACCAACATCTGTATTTTTCGACTATGTAGATTCAGATGTGAACTCGAGTGAATCATTAAAATTTTTAAAAACTAGAGAATGTATAACATATCTAAAAGATAATATAGTACATTTTATTTCAAAAGATTTAAGTTTATCATATGGAACTAACAAATTACTTATTGACGTAGAAGCTATTTATCGCGATGAATTATCGAAGGCCAAGATAACCATCGGTGATGTAATAGTTACCCAAAATAGAAAAAGATTCATTTTCAGTTTAGTTATTTCGGATAAAGAAAAAGACGAAATTACTCCAGATAATTTATCGAAATGTTTAAGTACATTAGCAAACGAAATTAAGAATAAAAAGTTAAAGTCTTTTAGATTAGCTAGAAGCGGAGAGCTAACTGACACTCTTCCGCGAGGGGTATTATTAAATAAAATTAAGGAAAAACTGAAAAATTTACAAATAGCAGTAACGATATGTTACGGTGAGTGTAAGATACTAGCTCCTGAATACAAGTTAGTAGTTCTGAACGATTACCATAATAGTTTGTTTGGAGGACATCGTAGTATGGGAAAAACCTATAGAAGAATAAGAGAACGATATTATTGGAAAGGAATGAAAGAAGATATACATGATTTCGTACGCAAATGTGAAATCTGCCAAGAACAAAAGCTGGTTAGAGTAAAGACAAGAGAACCAATGGTAATAACGGATACACCAAGTGAAGTTTTCTATAAAGTAGCCATAGATACAGTTGGACCTTTATGCAAATCTACGCAAGGTAACGTGCATATACTAACTATGCAGTGTCAGTTTTCAAAATTTTGTATAGCAGTACCAGTGCCCAACATCAAAGCAGTTACAATCGCAGACGCTTTGACCCGAAACCTTTTTGTACATTTTGGAGTACCTAGAATAATTCTAAGCGACCGAGGACGCAGTTTTCAAAACAATCTATTGTCACAGTTATCCGAAATTTATAATTTTAAATTAAATACTACGACTGCATACCATCCACAGTCTAATGGATCCTTAGAAAGAAGTCACGCTGTCTTAGCAGACTTTCTAAGAAATAAATCATCAAGCAAACAAGATTGGGATAAAGTAATTCCCTTTGCTATTCATGAGTATAATACATCCGTACATACATCAACGGGTTACACTCCTCATGAATTAGTATACGGCAAACCAGCCCGTACACCCAATCGTTTGCCGAACGAATTCGAATTAGAAACTTACAACGATTACATACAAGAACTAACTGAATGTTTGAGAGATGCACAAACAGTAGCCAGGAATAATCTCATACAATCAAAACATAAGAACAAGGAGTACTATGATAAAAAGGCAAGACCTTTACAGATTTCTGTCGGAGACGAAGTGAGAGTATTAAAGGAACCCAGATATGGGAAATTAGATAAATTTTATAATGAAAAATTTTTTGTAAAAGAAATTAAAGACAATAGTAATGTCATAGTAGAATCATCTAATGGAAAACTTATAGTAAAGCATAAAGATAAGTTAGAGAAATTTTATCGCTGAGTAGACCAGACAAGACCACTACAAATTCAAGACACGGTATTTTAAACTTACCGATGTCCAAATTATTCTCCTTCTTTCGACTAAATGATTTTGGTAGTAATTAATTTTTACGCAAAAGGAAGCAGCATAGGATCGTGGGTTCAATGTAATTACTGGAATAAAACTATTTTTGAAAGAAATTTTTTTTCACTTAAAGATTAATTTTTAAATAAAATTTATTATCTTAGAAAACGTAACAACAAATACTTAAGATTAGGCAAACAAAACAAGAAAATAAGCAGTTCATTTTCGCCCTATTGTCTATCTCTATCTATTGTCAGCGAACTTAGCATTGCGGCTACTACCATCCGAAGCCAATGCACTCGCGCTCACGTGTTGTCAGCTCGCGCCGAAACTTACACAGCACGCGCGTATATGTAGGCGTGACGAAAGCACGAGTTCGCGCCAAAGCGCGGTAACTCCTGCCACCGAACGGATACTTGAAGAATCAAAAAGACCCATCCAGGAATGCGACCCACCCAGGAATGCAGTACGTCACACTCGCAGTCAATACTATACTTATATATATACAGCAAGTATATATATAAATGAACATATATATAAATGAATATATATAAATGAACAAGACCAGTTATACTTGCATACAGGCTTATACCTACACACATGCACTTTCCAATCTAGCGGACTTATAATAAGACCACATAAGGGTTCATATTATACAAATACTAAACATGCGGAATAAACAATTTAGCAACAATTGGCATTACCTAACAAAATAATAATAATTTCGGACTTTTAGCACTCAACCGCACCTTAGGAAGTCAAAATACACCCAAAAATGAGTAGCAACAATCAAATGTTTATAGGCCTGTAACTCGAAAAATTACAGTACCAAAATTGTTATTTTTGTACCTAAATTGTTAGTTAAGGATACTCTATCGACCTATGAGAAAAAAAAAAAAAAAAAAAAAACAGTAATAACAATAAAAAAAAAAAAAAATTATGGTCGGATTCGAACCAAACCTTTTTGTAATTTTGCAATTAAGAGTCTCCGAACTAATAATGTAATAAAAGTTAGACAAATTGTTTATATTTACATTGTTATCCTGTAAATAAAGTACGAAAAATCGCAATTATGATCGGATCAAAACAAAAATTTTACAACTAGGATTAGAGATCAAAATACCGAAAATTTCTTTTTAATCACTCATTAATCTTCCGAGATAATGCATATGTCAGCATTATATTATTAACTTTTTGAAAAGTTCTTAAACAACATACTTATGTAACAACATATTGTGAATGAACATCGCACGTTTTTTTCTTTTTGCACCAGCACCCATTGCTGGGGACAGCAATACTCTGGGGGGGGAGGTGTAACGTCCCATGTTCATAAAAGATAATTATATGTATGAATATACTGTATACAGAATGATGTATGACGGCGTGTATGTGTACAGGCGCAGGTATACGACGATAATCACAATGTAAGCATTTCCGCAACCGCGTTTACGACATCAAACGCGTCCCACTAATTAAACCAACTGACCCCCGAGTCAGCAATCCCAAAACCTACTTATTCTGCACCATCACCAACCTATATTGTAAGACACTTTCGGTGGCGATCGGTGATTGGTTATTACCCTAACGTTGAGATCATCCGCCAAGCCTTATAAGCCCCGCACTCAGTCCTCATATTGCCTTTAGTGAAGTCTCTTTTTACAAGGACAACGAGTGTTGTACCTGCTGGACCTGGTGTGTGAATACGAGTGCCGTTTAGTCCTTCGCGTCGTCTATTGGGTGCTTAGAAACCACTCAAACTCCGTGGAAGCTAACCGGTGGAATTCTTCATACTCTGGACGTGAGTTGGTACAGTACGAGGCTTAAGGACCGTCAACCTATCTGGCGTTAGCTTCGGCAGCTTAGTTAAGGAACTTACTCTCAACACGCCACGGAACCATCCGTGTAGGATAATACTAAACACCGCCCAGTCATCGACCGTGCAATCTACTAGTAGTGTCCGAACGGGATTGTAAGTCGAACCAATATAGAAATAAGTAAATACGTAACATTAAGAACAAACATAAAGATTAGATTAAAACATCTGTGTAACATCTGTATCAAAGCATTGGGCCTTCGTCTAAATAAAGTCATAACAAAGAAGTACCATAAAGAGACAGTTTATTAGAATCATAACCTACTTAATAGTAACAGAAGACTCTCGAGTCAAGGCTAGTTCACCTATACTCAAATAAATAATTATTTGTATATAGAATTACTGCGCGGTTCAGCATAGTAAATCAGAACCTTACAGCCCAAAGAGAAATAGATATCAATAAAGAAGCAAGAGAAGAAAATCGAGTGAACAAAAATTCTAATCAAGACAAAATAAATAAAAATAAGAGATTTCCGAAAATTAAGCATATTAAGTAGCGACGAATCTGATAAAACTGTTATAAACCAAGAATCACGCGTAACAACCACTCGAGGCACCCGAAGCTTGATCTTGACGACAGTTTATTAAATAAATATTTAGAGAAAAAGAAAGACTTAAAAAAGTCAAACGTTAAACGATTAATCCCAAGTTCCAGGCTTGAAATTAAAGCACGTAATAGCTATAAAGAGTTAGATAGAAACTTTGCAAAACTCAATATAGATAACCCACACTCGTGTTCCAAAAATTTCACTTCGGTTAACGGACAGATACGAAATAGCGAAAGAAGTTCCTTTAATACATACCGCGTACAAAACGAGGACGACGGAACAGAAAGCGTAAGAGAAAATTCGACAGAGAATAGCTTTAAAATTCTCCATATTTAAGAAAAATCAAACGAAAACAAAGACTACCGAAACCCCGAGTGTAGACAGTACATCCATTGTCCCGACCACTACGCTAGAAAACATTACCGAGCGGTCAAGTCCGCATGACTCCCCAGTACAAAGCGCGACGGGAGGCATAATAGATCAAAATTTAATAATAAATGCAACAGAAATTTTTAGTCAATCGACAATCAGAGTGTTGCAAATTCAGAAAAGGCAAACACAACAGTAGTTCAAAATCCGACGTCTATAGTTAAAAGTTCGATCAATTTACAAGATCCGATTGACCAAGAAATTGCCGAAGAGACTGAGGATCGAAGGAATAAATGTGATTAGATGAAAACGAGATTTAACTCCGTTTATAAAACAAGAGGCTTTAGACGACTATTTTTTAAATCAGGAAAACGTTGACGACGTCAAAGAAAAACTTCAAAGTGGGAAAAAATTTTCACACATCTACAATTATTTAAGCAGAAGAATTACGACGATTTGGGAAAATTCGACCGTAAAGACTAGCCCTATAAATAAATTAGAAGTGGCAGACAGAACCGAAGAATTTTCTACACCGACGGGAAATCTTATAAATACATTGTCAGTATTAGATCTCCCACGCTCTCAATTGCAATTTGAAAAATACGACGACATAAGTAGCGACCCCGAAGAAAACGACTATATAAGCAAAATGGCTCCGAAAATCAAAGGTATATCCTTAAAGGACGCGATAGACGTCATTTCGAGATTGAATGACTCAAATGTTCCGCTCACACGGACGTACTTTTTACCGACGGCTGCATTAGAGCAAAAGCGATGCTCCCCAACGGAGTAGAAGAAGAGTTAGCGCGACTAATACACATGAGGCTTTATGGAAAGGCCTTGATATGTGCAATGAGACACACTTTCGCAACAATGGATGAATTTATACAATTTTTGGAGAAAAATTTCAGATCATCAAAAACGTATCATGATATTACAGGAGAACTAGCAAAAGCGAAACAAAAATCGACGGAAAGTGTCGTGTGAGCGAATCGAGTATTTGAAATAAAGAAAGAATTAGAAAAGGCATCAACGCGTGAAAAAAGCAATATCGACGCAAATCTTGTGAAAGACTGCATAAAATTTTTCATACGGGGACTGCGATGGGAAATTTAGGCAAGAATGGGCATGCCATTAACATTAGAAGACGCACAAGAAAAAGTTATAGAAATAGAGAGAGATTTTACATATGGTACTTTCTATAAATAAGTGCCAAAACGGAAAGGAAAATATTTTTTGAGAAAATCTTTAAAATGTAAAACTTTATAGTTGTATTCCATTAAGAACTGTATAAGAATGAACATACTACCTTTGGCTAAGCTTAAATTAGTTTTTTTTTTCATTTTTTAATACATAAAAAACGAATTGTCGACGGAGTTACATTTTTTTTCGAAAAATAGCACAAACTATCTATTGGTACTAATGCACATAATAATGTTATTAGAAATGAAACAGAAATACATTTAAAATAATAAAACAAGACAAAAAATAAAATAATAATAAAAAATTATATAAATAAATAAAAATTTTTATTTTTTTTAAATAATAGTACACAAAAGAATAATTACATAATTTATTTGCCGTGGTTACATATGATAAATTTATAGAATTTTTATTACAAACAACAGAAAATAATAATAAAAAACAAGTATAATATAACTATTATAAACAAAAACAAAAATTATAAAGAAAACGATCTATAAATTTATTTTTTCTGAAACTGAGCATTTCTGTCGACGGAGTTACAAAATTTATAATAAATTAATAAAATTTACGTTGAAAAAAAAAAAGTATTATCTCGTAGTTTTACAGTAATAAACATAACTTCCCACATATTTTTTAACCATTTTAGTAAGCTTATACGTTATTGCTTCCGTAAAAAGTACGTGTCGACGGAGTCACATGTAATTGAAATACGCATTTTTTTTTTAATATTTGATATTAATTTTACTATACGCGCTTTATAATATTAAAACATTAGACTTTCAATTGAAAGTACTGAACAAACAAAAACTTTTGATCCACCCAAGAACCTTTTTTTATATTATTAAACGCTTTTTTTATTAGAAAAATGAAAGTTTTTCATATCTCCGTCGACAAAATTGTTACTAGGCGGAACGAAGCTTATAGTTACGCAACGGCGGCATAGGTTTGAATTCGATTAAATTTCATGGACAATTGATTTATTTAGACCAAAATCAAAGTTATTTCAGCTATAAAGTTTAAAATAAATTGTAAAGTAGTGTATAAAGGTAGACTTTAATTTTTCATTTTTAACTAAAAGTAGTCGACGGAGTTACACTTTGAGCTGTTTTAACGCGGTTTTTTAGTGTACAATAATTAATATTTTTCAATATTGCTTCAAATTCTATTAGAACTATGTTATAACAAATATATGACGCTTTAGTTTTTGTTTTTTACCATATTTTCAAGCGTTAAATTAGCTAAAGAACGAATTTGGCACTTATTTATAGAAAGTACCATATACGGGAAAATCGGAAGAAGACGTAAGGAAACATGACTCCCGCTCAAAAACAAAAGAGTCACGGTGAGTTAGTGTAGTCGAAGTCGAAACAAAAATAAAATCTAAATTTTGTAAGGAGATAGGACATGCTGCAATGAATTGTTTAAAATTTTGTCTGAAAAGAAAAAAAGGTGAAAGGTAATAATAACGGTAATAATTATAGTAACGGACAACAACCAAGAATGAATAATTATAATGGACCTAGACAAGGTCAAGGGTACAACAATGAGTTTAGGTGTGTTATTATAATAATAACACGCACCCTAATAATTTTTGAGAGGGAAATAATTTTTTTAAAACATGCGATCGAAATAATGATACCCGATTAAATAGTTTCAATAATCGAACAGATCCATCAAGATATCGTAACAATAATTACCAGAACGGGATTAATAATAATAGTCATGATCGCGGAGGTGGATATAATTCTAACTGTAAATTTAATAATTGCAACAATAACAGTAGTGGAGAAGCCAGTGCGAACACCCGCCCGAACCTTGGGACGCAGGATAGGAACGTATTCTCTACGAGACAACAGTCCACTTAAATCAAAAGAATTGTACATCAAATGTCGAGATTGTATAAAAGAATTGACAAGCACCGCAGTTTTATAATAGATACCGGATCTTCACCCAATTTATTAAAAGTATCTCATGTTTCGATTTATCTGCCAATAAATACACAAGAAATAATTATTTTGAGAGGTATTACCCCGTTATCAATAAAAACCTTGGAAACGATTACTGTAAATTACGACGTACTAAATATTTACTTTCACATAGTTCAAGATGATTTTCCGATAAAAGAGGTAGAAATTATAGGTAGCGATTTTTTTAAACAGACAAGTGCAAAAATTTGTTATGAACAAAATTGTCAAATTCTGGCTAACGTGGAAATTCCATTTCTTGATAGTTTACAATTTACGCAAGACGATGAAAATGATTATGAACTCGCATATTATTCTCGAAAGACGTCACAGGAAGTCGTATCAGAGAGGCCTTCTGTAGGTAACTCAAGGGTAGAAAGACGAACAGAATATGAGGACAATATACATTCAAATAATGCATGTGCATTTACGGAAACCTAAACAGAAGTAGGAAATATTTTTAAGAAGGATTTAAGAACAAGTGATTCTATTGGGACCGTAAGTATGGCCGCGCCACAAGCTAGGAGAATCGAACTTTCACCGCAACGGGAGAGTGGGAGAAGGAGAAATTCAATAGGATCACAGTTAAAAGACAGAAATGAGAGAATTTATGGAATCGAGCTCGAAGAGAATATTACAAAAAATATAGTTCAAGACAAAAAAGCGAACGAAAATTACGATTTAAAAGGAGCTACGTCTCAAGAAACTACCGCAGAAATTGATTACTTCGAAAATGAGCATTCGAAAAATGATGTTAAAAAATGTGTAAACTACAAGATGATTGTGAAGGAAAAATGAATAATGCACGTTTATATTATGAAAATGAAAATAGAAGTGTCTTCGGTGAAAATTTGGATAACGTTGAATTTTGTGCATTGACATGTCAAGAGAGCATATATTGAACAATATGTTTTGATACAGGGAGCGCAAATGCGATTTTAAAAAATTGCAAAGTACCTAAAATCGCATTTTATGCACACTGTATCAAAAATAAATTAATTAAGGAAAGGATCTGCGCGTTTACACGCCGAGAGAGCGATGATGAAGGTGCAGGTATAATTGATGAAATTAATGAAGTCAAAATTCGTGCGCTTACACGCCAGAAGAGCAATGAAGGCAATGAAATAAAAAAACTGATATTTTTGCGATTGTTCGACAAGTGAGTGTTGATCATAATACAAGTACAATGCGCGAAAGAGAACTAAGTGAACATTTTGTTGAAGACGAAAAATTTGAAGGAGATGAAATTAAAATAAAAGGTATTGAAATAAATATTAATGAAAATAATTATATAAAATGTGAAAATGAAGATAATGAATGCTCGTATACAGCCTATGAAACTATAATTACGGACGACGAATTCGAAATAAGAGAAGATCAGAAAAATGTTAATGAAAAGATTATTATAAAAGAAGGAATGCTTAGTCACACATAGTCACACAGATGGAAGGCTGCAATGAAACTAAGAGTGCAAGCGATGAAAGTAAGGTAAGACAAGTCGGTTGTATGGAGTCACACGGCGAAGAGGCTATTGAAAGAAAACTACCTACGCACAGCAGAATGGACTATTTACCTGATTTTGTATACGATAGAGGAAAATAGTATAAGGAAAACATGTAAAAGCATATAAATAAAAATACGACATTGCAGGATCCGCAGGATAGAGGAAAATCGAAAACTGAATTAACCTCAATTATACCCTTAAATATAAAAATTATAACCACAATTACGCCCTTAAAGAAGTGCGTTTTTGGGACGATAATTTACAAGAAATTTATGAAATTAAAAAAAGTTCGTCTAATTCAAGTGACAAAGAATATGATATAACGGATAATAATGAAGATATCCTGACTTCTGAAATAAGGAGCTGGCCAAACGCAGACAATAAAGGTATGATTTTAAAGAGGAAGAAAATAAAAATAAACTCAAGAATAAAAGTAAAAAAGTCATATCCTAAGAAAATTAAATTGAATTCAGTAACTAAAATGGCACTTAAAAAATGACGCAGCTGAGCGATAATTACGAAGATTTTATAAATATATCAGATGAGGTCACAAATTTAAACAAAAGCCAAGAAAGCGCAAAAGTATATAAATTCGATGCAATGAAAGAAGCATTAGAGACAATCACAGATGGGCAACAATACTCGCGTAAATGCAGAGAGATACAAGATTTATTGGAAAGTCACTAAAGACCATATAATAAACGAGAAGGTGAAATAAAAGGGCTTTGGGTTACAAACAGCACTCCAATGTGTGAGTACATAGACGAGACCTCCAACTGTGTCTTACTAATAAATTCTATTGATAATCGTCCTATAATTGTCAAGCAATATCGTCCCCCGAATGCGCATCGAGAACCAGTAATGGGAAAAGTTAAAGAATTTTTAGATGGAGGACTCATTGTTCCACCTCACTCAGATTATAACAGTCCACTTTGGTGTTTGCGAAAAAATGATGACAGCAAAGGAAACCGGAGATATAGAATTGTATTAGATTTTCGATTATTAAATGAAATCACCTTGTCGGATAACTACCCTTTGCCAAATATACAAGATATTTTCGATCAATTTTGATAATATCTTAATGATACAATGTTGTTTAACTAAGTATTCACTAGCGATAGCACTTCTAGATGCCACGGCAAGATCCGTCGCCGACGTATTAATAAAACATTTCATTTGTATATTCGGATCTCCAATAGCAATCCTAACAGATTAAGGGACGAATTTTCTAAGCAAACTTATGAAACGCGTAGCGAAAAGATTTCATATTACTCGATTCAAAACGACTGCATTTCATCTGCAGTTAAATGGGTCCCACGAACACAGCCACCACGTTCTCAGTGAATAGCTGAAACAATTAATTTCCCAAGACGCGCAATGGAATCAATGGCTGGAAATGGCAACATTTTTATATAATACGTTGGTACACGAGGAAACTAAGCACACGCCGTACGAGCTCGTCTTCGGCAGGCTAGCGCGCGCCCTTCGAACGACCCTGAAAAAGTTGTATATATGAGAAATTAACCACTAGTAACTAATGTAATCACTGCTTAAATTGCTACGGCTTATATGCACGCAACATAGAATAGAGTAAATATAAAAATAAAATATTTTCTGACAAAATTAATGAAATGTTGAAATTATACAAAGACACACACATACGCGCAAACACCTTATGGGATTCCTTTGGCAATGGACACAGGACTCTATTTTCTCCTACTGACCTACTGCGGTATAGTGTAGGCCATAAGATACTAATTTTCACTATAACTGTCGTAACGATAGGAGCGATAGGATTCGTACTCATGCCAATAATAGCACTCACATGCAGTACGGAAATGAGAGAAAATAGTAGAAATCGTGAAAACGAGAGGTCTAACAGTGATAACGCTCATACGGGTGAGGTAAATATACCAATCGACGAAATTTTCGATCACTTATATAAATCAACGATCAAGGGAAGAAATGATTTACCAGCTATTACCGTATTGAAAGGAAAATAGAGTCCAAACATCACAACAACAGTATAATACAAACAAAACACATGACTCAATATATAAGAAGGAGTAGAGAAGTTTGCAACTTGGAAGTTAAAGAAACTAAGACTCCTTATTATATGTGAAAGCAATCATGCGCGAGACGACATTATTATACGAACACAAATTGCGGTAAAGTACAATTAAACAAAGAGTCAGAATAACTAACTCAAATATGTCGTAAGATTATAATACACGAAAGTTAAAACCAGACTGAGATTTGAGCATATCGAACGTCGCTAGAAGCATTTCAATAGCGAGTGTAAAAAATACAGCGAGTGTAAAAATGTACAAACATCATATCCACAACGAGGAAAATCAAGAACAAATTGGGAGACGCAGACGCTAGAAACGCAATACTCCACCTATTACTGGCGGACCGCTTTACCTACGCATCGCGGGGCCTACGCCAACAGCGGTCTCCCTCTCGATACCCATTGCAAGAGAGGTACACGAAAGAAGCAGCCTTATCTACAAACACTAGTTGTCTATATTCACGGCAAAGTAGATCACTACTTTGGTAAATGCAAGAAGCCCGGAGAAGCCATACGATGCAAAGAAGCTCGACCACCTGAACAAACATAGAGCAGAGCAGGCCGGAACTATATATCCGGGGAGGGGACATATGACAAGCAGAAAAAAAAACAAAACACGAAAAATAGTAAGAAGGACTATATAATGGTCCGGATAAACTGCACGGGCCCCTCATTCTGACTTAAACTCTCAGTCGAGGTTAATCTCTTTCAATCGCGCTTAGAATTTTGGGCAGAGCCGGGCACCTGCATTATCACAATCTCAGAAGTTTAATTGGGAACTTAGTCGCCGTCGGACAAAATTTAGCCGAGTCCTTCTTTCAAAGAAATTACAAAATAAGAATTGTAGAATTATATACTTCTATCTATAAATATACAAAGTATATTTTGTATATTTATAGGTAGAAGTATATAATTCTACAATTCTTAAAGTTTAATCAACTAAGAAATGGTATCCCCGATGGGCCTAATCCACTATTAAAATATACAATTTTTTCATCATTGAATGCAATATATTAAATCATTTTGTTCATTTCATGGAAGTATAAGTATCAATAAGTATTTTTTTAAATCTTGAATATTATGACTTATCAATGTGCTCTTTTATGTTCAACATTCATAAAAGTATAATTTGTAAAGTTCAATGAATTAGAATTTGTAAATTAGTTATATTAGAAATTTAATTGGATAAAAATAATTTTATAATATGAAAATAAAAGTATATTATAATTATAATAATATAGTACAATATATGAGCTTGTTCATAAACTTTACAATTTATACGTTAAATATTTCTTCACCAAACAATATTCTCTATTTTAGAAGAATTTGTTATTTCGTTTTGAATAAATGATGAAAAGTGTCCCGTATTTCACGCTAATACAGAAATAAAAACTTTATGTCCAATGTTTTCGGCTATTATTATTTCTCCTTCAATAGTCTATTTATATCAGTTTGTTATTTTTAAGCGAGTATCATTACATAATCTATTCATAATGTGTGAACGGGAAATCCTTTTCTAATATTATTTAATATTTTTATTGGGTAATCTAAATGAATATTTTTATCAATTTGATCAACTCCCTTGTGGGTTGTATAATCTATTCTACAATAAGTAAACCATTCATTATTCAAAATGTTCAAAACATTGTCATCAATATTATGTATGTCTTTATAATGAGGAGCTAAAATAACACGATCAAATAACATATTCTGATTAATATCATTTTTCCTTCTCCTAACTATAATAAAAAAATAGAAAATTCTAAATTTTTTAAACACATATTTTTCGTTAGTTTCAACACAATGAATAGAGGTCATAATATTGACGATTATATTATTTTTTCTGCTATAGAATTTCGACAACCATGTTTTGATACTGGAAGGATTTGTCTAAAATCGCTGCCCATGATAAGTAATTTTCCACCAAATGGATAAATTATTATTACATACATTTTTAATACACTATCGACAATTTCTAAGGCTTTTTTGAAATCATAAAACCTTTATACCAAATTATTACATTACTTCTCCTAAATTTTTTTGTGAGAATTAAATTTTAAATATGCAATTTCTTTATCATTTAAATGTAGAGGTAGTCTTAAAGATCGATGACTTATCACACCTTTCGGTAATGAAATAGATGCTATTCCAGTCCATGTCATTGATAACATTTTTTTTTATTTTCTTTATTTTCAGAAAAAAACATGTCTAAAGTATGTTTTAAATTTCGTTCAAAACAAAATTGAATATTTTCTGCTAAAATAAACCAAGCAAAAAATTTTCGTAATTGATTAGATTAGATACCATGACGTGACAAGCATTTTCAAAAATATTTTAAACATAAGAATCATTTTCTACTAAACCCATGCCTAGAACTACATTTTTATAAGTTTTATACCTTATAACATTTACGAATACATTATCATGTGTTCATAAATCTACAAACGATCGAGGGCCTTTCACACGATTAATTATTAGTTTTAAAACAAATCTTGCTTGATCTTTTGAAGAAACAATATTTAATCTTCTAAAAGTACTGTATTTTCGGGTACGTGTTCGTGTTATCGAGGACATAGTTCTTTTAGAAAATACGAGTACGTAGTAATTAGAAATATTGACATATTTAATATTAGTAACAAAATCGTTCATTTTATTTAATCTAAACCATGCTGTCAAAGTAGTTTCTTTATTATTATAGACTCTGATTCTTTATTCTCTTCAAAAACTATGTGTTGTTTATATGGTATCTATACTTTATAAAAAACTTTATATAAAAAACGATCATAGAATTATGAACTAGAATTATCATATACTGGATAACCGTTTTCCTTGATAACCATGTGACAAATTCAATTAAACAAAAATTTATTTCAGATTCTTTTCAAAAAGATATACGTTCAACACATTATATTTAATTAAAAATATATTTGGCAGATATTATATTGCATGATTCATAAAATTCATTAATTTAAATAAAAATTGGGAGTTTGCTAGTGGAGTGAGCAGGGGGAACTCCCCCTAATATAATTAATATATATATATGTATATAAAATAACGGGTGCTGAAACGAGTGTCGAGATTTACAAAGATCATCGTCATGGAAAATACTGTAAGTATATTTGTACGTCTTTTTACGCTCTCTCTCTCTCTCTCTCTCTCTCTCTCTCTCTCTCTCTCTCTCTCTCTCTCTCTCTCTCTCTCTTTCACAAGCTGTATCCCTGCATACCTTCTCGGCTTAGTTTTTACTTAAATTGTTAATTACCGAGCTTATTCTCTTGCGCTTACATTATATATTATATTTCATGTACGTTCTTATTACACAAAATGATTTTTGCTTTGTTTTGCTGTATTATAAAAATATTGCCATTTATATGCGTTTTATATTATAATCTTGACTAATTTTTTGTTACTAAACATTACTTAATTTATCATTTTGTATTGATAAGAGTATTATTATATTACTTTGTATTATTTAATGCACCCTGGCATACGGTCTTAATAGGCCTTGTCAGAAATAAGTGTTCAAGTCTCTCTCTCTCTCTCATGCTCTCTCACTCTCATATGCTGACTAATTTTTTTATTTGTTTTACAGAAAAATTTGGACCTCATGTGGAATGAAGGATGTGCAGTGACATCCAAACATGCTGTAAGTATTAATAGAACTATTTTAGTCAGTTTTATTTATTTATTTTTTTTTTCACTGTTTTAAATAATTTATTTATTTATTTATTTATTTTTCAGAACGATCTCGAGTATTCAATGGGATTGAATTTTGTATTAAACATTCGTGATACTGAGGACCTTTGACATCAAGGTGTATCGCAAATTATTGGAAGTGTAAGCAATGCTCAAGGAGAAAGCACACTCCAGGATTTAGGCATAGACATTACTGGAGGAGGAAACGATGGACTATTTGCGCTCCAGGATTTAGATATAGATAGTTTATTACAAAACGATAATTTTATTACATTTACTGAGGATGAATTAGGAAGTATGTATGAAGAATTAGTCACTTCTTTAGAAGGGTTTGAGAAAGAACGGCATCCAGCTCAACAAATTATTGAGAAAACTCAGCATGAAGAATTACATCAATTAGAGGAAGAGGTTATCGGTTTAACAAAACCTGCTTCAAAGGAAAAGCAAGCCCCAAAAGAAAAGCTTGAAGTTATCCATGGAAGAAAGCATCGTACACAGCTGGAGCAACAGCAAGAAGTAAGACCAGTGATGTCACAGCAATGCATCCCCTTTTTTTACATGAGCAATCCTGCAGAACTCTCCAAAGCCACTGAAGTTTTTGAAAAATTATTAAAAGATATTAGATGTCAAAATAAGAACATTGTAAGTGAATTAAAAAAAATGAATAAAAACTTAGAATTATTTCATAGAATCTTCACAACACGAGAGTAGAATGAGAAGAAAAGGAAAATGCACTGCACAGAAACCAAACAAACTAAAAAACTAAAAGAATCCAATAAAGAGAGTAATTCTGAAGAAATAATAAAAGAAATTACAAAAATAGCGCTAAGTGTTACGTCCAAGAACAATGCTAAATTTAAAAAACGGAAAAATTGATATTATATTATAGAATATTTGTATATTTGTATTTTGTAATGTGACGTTCTCTAATAAAAAAGGAAGAAAAAAGTTTAAATATCACATGCTTTTATTTTTATTAAAATTTACCTCTAGGGAGAGTATATCAGTGTATTATACATATTTATATACTCATAATAAGGGTATTATACATATTACGCACACACACACACACAATATAGATAATATACCCTTAATTACGGAGGAGGAGTTACTATCAGCCTGCAGGAGGGTTGGAAACAATAAGGCTCCAGGACTTGATGCCATACCCAATATTGCATTGAAACATGCCATCCAGGCTCACCCAGCAGAGTTTATAGACTTGTACAATACTTGTCTCAAAAAGGAACGTTTCCACGAAACTGGAAAAAGCAAAGGCTTGTGTTGCTACCAAAGGGTAGCAAACCATCTGGAGAAGGGTCGTCATACAGACCGCTCTGCATGCTCGATACACAGGGCAAAGTATTAGAGCGCATAATCTTCGTTAGGATGGAAGACAAAACCGAGGGGCCAGAGGGGCTTGCGGAACACCAGTATGGTTTCCATAAGTGCCGCTAAACATTAGACGCTATGGGCTTAGTGGTGAATACAGCACGGACAGCCATAAGCGGGAAAAGATGGAAAGGAGGGGCGAAAAAGTACTGCGCGGTGGTTACACTTGACGTTAAAAATGCATTTAACTCTGCAAATTGGTGCAAAATTCACGAAGCACTAGTGAGACTAGGAGTCCCTCCGTATATAAGAAGAATAATGTCTGACTACCTCAAGGACAGAACTCTCTTATACGAGACCGAGGAGGGCACGGTGAATTATAAGGTTACCGGGGGAGTTCCACAGGGGTCTGTACTGGGCCCATCGTTGTGGAGCATTATGTACGATGGCGTACTCAAGCTAGAATTACCAGAAGGAGCAATGATCGTAGGATTCGCAGACGACATAGCTTTGGTGTTGGTAGCAAAAGAGAAAGAAGAGGTAGCTGAAATTGCTAGCGAAGCTATCATTAAAATACAGAAGTGGATAAATAATGCGAATCTGGAGCTTGCAAGCCATAAAACGGAGGCAATCCTAATATCTAGCAGAAAGAAGACGGAGACAATCATCTTGAGAATAGGCGGTCATGAAATTACTTCTAAACCGACTATTAAATATTTGGATATAACGTTAGACGCAAAGCTGACCTTTAAACAGCACTTGGAAGCAGTAGGAGAGAAAGCCGCAAAAACTACCGCAGCGCTGGCGCAGCTGATGCCAAATGTGGGTGGTCTCACACAGAATCGCAGAACGCTACTGGCAAGCGTTAGTACATCAATCATGTTGTATGGAGCCCCGATATGTGCAGACGCTTTGCTGGTGAAGGCATATGAACGAAAGCTCTTCTCAGTGCACAGGCGAAATGCACGCAGGATCGCGTCTGCTTACCGTACGGTATCGGACGAGGCGGTCTGCGTTATTGTAGGTCTCCCGCCAATAGACCTATTAGCAAGGGAGAGAAAATCAATCGACGAAGAAAAAAGACGAGACAGCGGCAAAACCAAGATAGGATTTGCGATACCGCTAGGGAAGTAATAATGACGGAGTGGCAAAAGCAATGGGACTCTAGTAGTAATGGTGGGCACACCGCCTCATACCAAGTGTAGAAGACTGGACAAAAAGAAGACATGGGGAAGTAAATTTCTGCCTAACTCAGTTTCTGATTGGACATGGATGCTGACGGGCGTATCTGCACCGATTTAAATTGGAGGATTGCCTGGATTGCCCGACGTGCTTGAATGTAATCGAGGACGCTGAGCATGTATTCAGTGAATGTCCACGCTATGAACAGGAACGAGAAGAACTTGAGTGCTACCTACAGACCAGAGTAACGCCTGAATCTATTATGGTAGCCATGATGACTTCGGCCGACGGATGGAGCGCAATAAACAATTTTGTCAATTTTGTCAAACATCCTTAAGAAGGTCCGAAAGGACGAAGAAAAAAGAAGAAGAAGACGTGAGATGCAGCAAGAAACAGATGACCGGACGATGCGGTAAGAAGTAGACGGCAGCGGAAAACGTGATGACGACCAGATCAACAGACGAGGGCGGTAGCCCAAAGTTCCCCCGCGAAGCAATACTCAAATGGTGTTAGCGCGGGGGCGCTTATTGGAGAAAGAGCCAGGTCCAACTTACTTAGGGTCGGTAAGGAGGACGGAGAGAATTCGGCTGCTGTTGGAACTCAAAAGCTAACGGTAAACGAAGGGTTTAGTGGGTGAGAGTCCCACACAGGTGGTACCAGTCGGTGCCATATCGTCCATAATGGATTTGCCCTTAACCTCTCACTCTATAAGGGGAAAAAAAACACACACTCACATCTCTCTCTCTGTCTCTCTCTCTCTCTCTCTCTCTCTCTCTCTCTCTCTCTCTCTTTCTCTCTCTCTCTCTCTCTCTTATACATAATAAAGATAGATTGTCTCTCATGCGAATACACACGCGCGCACACACACACACACTCACACTGCTTTAATGCACTCACACGCTCTCTCTCTCCCTCTCTCTCACGAGATGCCACAGCAGCTATCTCTCTCACACAAACATCCCTCTCTCTCTCTCTCTCACACTAGTCACAATGCAGCCTTTCTCACGCACACATCATTCACGTTGTTAACGCAGCCGGTAACTAACGGAATCTGTTTTATCACCCTGCTCTCTTATAACTGAATTAGAGCTGCATACATTTATGTTAGTTTAAAAAATATAAAACATTTATCATATTGTAGTATAAATTAACGTATTTTTTAAATTTGTTATGATTAAATATCAACCATTAAAAATGAAGGATATCATGGATGAATGCTTGCAGCAAGTTAAACTCTTAGAAGAGGTTGAGAAATTATTACATTCTACTACTACTGCAGTTGATTTATTCATCATAACTCGATGGAAAAAGCAGTTTCTCCTTTCGATAAAGACATTTCAAAAGATCTTAAGAAACAGCAAACTTTCTGTTCAACAAAAACAAAGCATTTTATGCAATAATGCCAAAATAGAAGGTATGAAAGTAAGGCTTGAAAATATGGCTAAAAAAAAAGTGGTGGAGGAGTACAAGTAATACAAAAAATACTATCATCAATAGTCTACGTTGGATTGATATGGACAGCGCTTTTGAAAATCGTATGAGGACTGCTGCTATAGCAAATTTAACACACATCGATTTAAACTCTTTTCTACAGGATTCAGCAGTATTATTTTCACGAAAAATAAAAAGTATATTGCGCACGAATGTCAAAGCTCTCAAGATTAACACTGTTTTATCGTGTAAATTTAGCAAAACATGTGTAAAGAATAATGATGAAGAAGAAGAAGAATGTATTGCGAGTAAATATTTCAATACACAAAACCATGAAATATTATCCGCAACATCGTTAAACAAATGGTTCAACTCTAATGTTACGGAACCTCTACTCGCAGCTATTGAAGAGTTTCAGGAACGTGACCCTGGTTGGTCTCTACATTCTATTGAAAATATTCAGATAAATAGAATCAAATTCAATCCAATACGTACTGGTAATTCTTATATACCGTTACCAACATTTATAGAGAAAAGAAAAGCATGTATCAACGTTAAAAATTATGATGATAAATGCTTTGTATGGGCAATTTTATCTGCATTATACCCTGCACAACGTAAAAATCATCCTAACAGGTTGAGCAATTACATTCAATATGAGAATAATTTAGATATGCAAGGAATCGAGTTACCAGTATCCTTGAAAAATATTCCAAGATTCGAGATACAAAACACTGGAATCTCAGTAAATGTTTTTGGATTAGATAATACAATTATTTTACCTCTCTATCTGACGTCGGATAAAAAGACTAATCATATAAATCTTCTGCTTATTGCATTATGTGTACATAAAGAATCTATCACGATTAATTAATAACGATTTGAGTAAAAAAAGAAGAAAACTACACGTGTGTGACAGATGTCTGAATATTTTCTACACAGAAGATAATTTGACAAGGCATGAAGAACATTGCAAAACATTAAATAATTGTAGAATTCGTCTTCCTAATAAAGATAATGATGTCATAGTATTTAGAAATCATCGCTATAATGAAAAGTTGCCTTTTATAATCTATGCAGACTGTGAGTGTCTGCTTAAACCAATGAAATATGATGAAAAAATTAACACTCAATCAGTACAAAGTCATGAAATTAATAGCATAGGTTACTACCTTAAATGCAGCTCTGACGACTCGTTATCAAAATATGAATTTTATAAAGGGCTTGAAGCTTCAAGATGGTTTACTGAGCAGTTAAAAAATATTGAAAAACAGATAACTGCTTTACATGAAAATCCTCTACCTATGCCAGTTTTATCTCAAGCTGAAATAAAGCATTATTATAATTCAAAAACTTGTCATAGTAGTAGGGGCTGCACTGCTCCTGCGCCACACAGCTCCCACGCCACCGAATACCGACCGATGGTAACTTATATTAACAGATCCCTGTTTTACCGACCGTGTATCTGTTATCGATTGAGAATTTACCACAGGTCCCACATGTTACGGGTAGTAGTAGGGGCTGGTACTGCGCCAGGCGGGACCCGCGCCACCAAATACCGGCCAAAGGTAACTAGTATTAGCAGATTCCTGTTTTACCGACCGGGTCCCACACGCCCCCAGCCCCATGCCCCGGCTGCTGCTGAGGCCCACGCAGCCTCCTACATTACCGACAGAGGATTATTCTTCGAACATGTTTTTATCGATTGACATATTGGGACCGTCACGCAGCCTCCTACATTACCGACAGAGGATTATTCTTCGAACATGTTTTTATCGATTGATATATTCAAGGATCTCATGACCTGACCTCTAGCGACTGAAATTCCGCAGATCCGTGATTGGCTATGGCTGATCCACAGAATACCGCATATTACTATATATAGGTTACACTTCTGTGGGTGAGATCGTAATAGGATGATAAAGGAATAGATGGAAGGAATAAAGGTTAGGATTAATAGTTAAAAAATAACATATGATTTTTTATTTTGTTTCTTTATTCAAAAACATAAGTACATAAAACATTTTTTGTAAATACATGATAAAATATTTCAGAACTTCTTATAACCTTGATGTTCTGGCATGGACTTTGTGTTAGTGGAATATTTCTCAAAAGTATTTTTCCACTGTTCACTTTTATTAATAGGAGCAGAACAAGGTTTTCCACGATACGTATTACATTGTTTATCATCTTGCACTCTTCTAGCGCTTTTGTCCTCCTTGAGAGGAGTGTACGAAGCGCTATATCGATTCATTTTTGAGATCTATCTTGACTGATGGTTTATAACAGTACTGACTAATTAATTGTTCACGCAAACTTTATATAATTTTAGACGAGTTTCTTAACATCACCGCTTATAGGATTATACTTAACAATGCGATCATGTAAAATTAGACAATACGCAGTTGTATTTGCAGGCATATTATTCTTACATTCAAATTCAAGGCGTACATCGACAGCTGCTTGTTTAAGAGACTCGTTTTGTTTTGAACAATCTATGACTATGAGTGGTGCATGTAGAATAAAGTCTTCTTTCCTCAAAAGAGGATCTATTACAATTTTATCAGAATAATATACATTTTGGAAATTTGCATACATATCATAGAGTATGGCAAACTCATTGTTTGCAATATCAAGATTGAGATTACCGTATGGGTAACTCTGAGAGTTGAGGAAAAGTTTTACATTACTAATATCGCAGTGATCAAAATAACTAGCATTTTTTCTTCGTACTCCTATCCTCGCTGTTTGAAAACCTAGAATGATAAAACGTGGCTTTTCCAGTTGATTCGATGTTTTCACTGTCCATACATGTTGTGTGGTTGTTGGAAGTACTGGATACTCATACAATTCCCATGAAAACTCATAGCAATTCGTCGATCTGATAGGACGAGGTAGGGCATAAGCCATTCTATACGAGTGATTTCAATTTTAAAGTCTTTGTATGTAGGTCTTCCATCTACCATTACAGGCTCTTGTAAAACAGCGTTCAAATCATTTCTTGATCTTGTGAGAATCAGTTCATGCTTAACGTTTACAACGATTTTTCGATAATCCTCAGCAAAACAGAAAATCAATGATAGAGGAACTGTCACATCAAAGTTTCCATTATTATCAGATATATTTCCCGCGTCAGTAGTAGGCGTCCAGCCGGAATTTTCCAGATACTTTAGCTGACTGGGTGAGAAAGAAGTGTAGCCTTTCATCAAAGTTGTTGCAGCAACATTTTTGCATCGATCAATTTCTATAGCATTCATCTCGTATCGAATTTCCTCAAAGAGATGACTAATAGCATTGTTCACGAAATTAGTATGCTCTAAAGCAGTACCATCCTGCTTTGTAATCTTTTCACAAATGTGTAGAGAACTTTTGGATGGTAGCACACACAAATCTTGATGCTGAATAGCTATTCGAATTTCATCACTATTGTTGAATGTAAGTGCGGTGTAGGGTTGATGTGCATGAACCTCATAATGTGAGACAGATTCACCAAAGATGACTCGAGATTGTACGTTAAGAACTGCCTCCATCTTGGCAGCAGCAGCAGATAAATGTACAAGTTATTTTTTCTGTATTTTTCTCACTCGTTGACCTATTTTTTCTCCACCACGCTTTACTGTGAGACCGAGACTTTGAAGAAATTGACTGTTCCGACGTGTTAATCGTTTGATCGCTCGTTGCAGACTGACTGTCTGATGACATACTGAGCTCTTATTATAGCTTTTGTCAGCATTAAAAACAATACCCATTTCAAGTGCTTTTCTGATTCAAACGAATTGTAATAATTTCACCTCGAAGATTGATCAATTCACCATCTTCATCAACTAGACGTAGTTGTAAATGATCAATCACTTTCACAGATATCGGTAAGTATATTATTTGTTTAGGAGCCTCGATTATCTTGTAACCTGGTGGAACTGCTGGGAAAAATTCATGTATTGTATGAACTTTTTGTTGATTTATGTATGCTCCTGCTGTAATATTACACTCAACTCGTAGAGCGTTCACTTTGAGAATAGCTACTGGTAAATTAGAGTCGTGGCTTATATAAGGTCTTAAGAGTCTTGGAGTGAATCCTAGTAGACGACCAATCGAGTCACTCGGTCGAAAATCAATTTCATGACTGCACCCAATAATACTGCGCAGTGTATTATTATTTGGCTTGATACTAACTTTTATGTCTCGAGTATCAAGGATCCCTTGCAGAGTTCGATCAATATCCTCAATCTCATAACTACCCGTAGGAAGTTCAATAATTTCTTGACCAACATAAAATTTATTACAGTTTTCATCAACGTTCGGTATAGAATTAAAAGTCAGTAACTCAACAAGTCCAAGACTGTATTGCTTATCCGGATCCAGTTCTATTGGAGGAAAATAGTGCGTCTCAAGGATTGATGACGTGCCGGAAAGGCTGAGAGTCATTGATTCGACAACCATCTTGAGCAGACTAATTCAAATCAATAGTCTACTTCTTTTTATATAGACAAAAATTATTCTTACGATTCAGCTGATTACAGAGAAATTTCAGACAGAGATGACCACAGATGAAAGTTGAAAATTCTTGATACCTCTGATAATTGTACTTAACTTGAGATACTTTCCAATAGTTCATTAGATCTTTTGGTGGTTGTAAATCACCGAAACTATCAAAATATGTAACTGTATCACCAATTTTTCGATAAGCTACCCAATGCGTACCAGATCCACTTGTATCATCCAGATTAATGATTGCCGATTCTCTAGCTCGACAACCATTTAAAGGCAGACCATTTCGCATAAAAACTCCACGAAAGTTTGGTATTTTCATTAATTACATATTTGAGTAAATCATAGTCGGTGAGTGCACGTTTTGGCAGTCTTATTTCATCAAAGTTATTTTTTTCCTCCTCTACATTGTTCCTTTTTTTTCAGAACAATGCCGAAACCTTTACGATGAGCTTTCAGAAACAGTCCTTTACCGACTGCCAACATTTCCATTCTCTCATTATGTCTTTTTTGCTCTTCCATTTGTTTTTTTGCAGCACTTGCTTTATTTATTGCTTTAGCGATTCCTGCAGCTCCTCCTGCAAGTGAGCCTACTGCACTGAGACCGGCAAAAAGTGGAATAAGCGCTGGAAGAAAGCCACCTACTTTACTGGGAACAGGCAATATGCGCGGAACACTAACTTTACTTTTTCCACCATTTTTTTTCACATGTTCTCCAGCCATCTTCAATGCGGACTTAATCATAGAGCGAGAGTCATTGCCAGGAATGACTGATTTTCCAGTTGACTCAATCAAATTTTTTAGCGTGATCTTTTTCTTTTTAATCGTTTTCTTGAGTTTATTAGATTTTCGAGCCTTTCCTCCAACACCCATACCAAGCTTTGATTTTAACTTCATGGTACTTGCTACAGCAAAAGCTGCTGCTCTTTCTTTCAAACCAGCGTCTTTAGATTTCACTCTCTGCCACGCCTTCTCTGCTAAAATTTTATCAGCTGCGTTTCTCTCTTGAATGTTATCGGGATTCTTCGAGTAAGCAATATCGTGTTCTTTGCAAGCAGCGTCTAGAGGATTTATTCCAGGATCACCACGAGCTCGACGTTTAGCTAGTTTAGTACCTGGTCCGCAGTACTGATAACCAGGCACATGAAGTTCAATGGGTAATTTGTGAATCAATGTATTAACTAAACCTGTACCTTTTTTCTGTTGCATGATGCTAGCTCCTAACAAGCTCATGCGAGACTGACTAAAGAAACTATAAATGCTCATATTTATAATGTTTCGAGTCAGTCATGATATGAATTTTTAAGAAGCATGATGGATCTTAAGAAACATGGAAAATTGCTATCTAACAGTATAAGAGCAGTATTTTGTGGCCCATCTAATTGTGGTAAAACGAACGCTCTCTTATCTCTAATCATTCATCCTAATGGTTTGAGATTTGAAAATATTTATGTATACTCGAAATCTCTGAATCAGCCTAAATATAAATTCTTACAACAACTTGTTGAGCCTTTAGAAGGTATCAAATACTTATCGTTCGGTGAACACGATCTTGTAGTATCACCTGATGAGGCTCAACCAAATTCAATTTTTGTTTTTGATGATATTGCATGTGAAAAGCAGGATGATGTCAAAGCTTTCTACTGCATGGGTATACATAAAAGCGTGGTTTGTTTTTACTTGTGTCAGTCGTATGCACAAGTACCGAAACACTTGGTGCGTGACAATGTCAACTTGTTGGTAATTTTTCGACAAGATGATATGAACTTGAAACATGTTTACAATGATCACGTTAATACAGATATGACATATCAACGCTTTAAAGATGTTTGTTCAATGTGTTGGAATGATGGCAATCACAGTTTTCTCGTTATAGACAAAGACCGAGATATAAATGATGGTCTCTACAGAAAAGGTTTCGATCAGTTTGTAATAAATATACAGGCTACCGAATAGATTTAGCACTCGATCGTGAGACGCTTAGCTATCAAGATGTCTGATTTTAATCAGCAAACTGTAGTCCTACGTGAAGTTGAATAAGCTCGAAACGCTGTGAAAAGAAAGTATGATTTGATAAAGTTACATAATTTAATGGTAGAAAAAGGTTTGGAGGACTCATTGAAGCCGATTGTGAAACCATTGGAAAAATTAATCGATGTAAGTGAATATAAAATAAAACAAGAAAAAAGTTTGTCATCAGTTAAAAAAGAAAAAAGAAAGAAGAGAAAATTAAAATCTGAGCGGATTGAAAACTATAAAAAAGACTCTGATGGTGGTGATGATGGTGGTGATGATGGTGGTGATGATGGTGGTGATGATGATGATGATGATGATGATGATGATGATGATGATGATGATGATGGTGGTGGTGATGATGATGATGATGATCCTGGAGAATCAGCGTTTGAGTCAGCTGTAGGTGATTCAGATCAAGAAGAAACTGTCAATAAAAGTAATGTATCAAATTTTTCAGATCATGAAAAAACAGTTGTGGGTGATAGTGTTGATGAAATCGTTCAATTGTTGCATAAGGGACGAACACAAACCTTAGATACAGTATATGGAGTGCGGAAAATGCGAGATGGTAAACTAATGATTGGAAATAGTCCTATAAATTTTAAAAAAGATAAAATTATCGTTAGCGATAAACAGTATGACAAAGATCCAGGTCTAGTGGAGTTATTGTTCATGAAATATCCTGATGATACTTTAATCACTGACAATGATAAGAAAAATTATGATCACAAAAATACTATAATACAAGGGAAGATATTCGTGAAAATTCAAGTAAAAAGTATACTGATTTTGTGAGTAAAATTCTCAAGATTCCGCAAGGTAAAAGTGGAAAAGGACTTAGTAAGACTTTGTTATATAAGAATGCTCGTAAAAATACATATACTGATTACATTTATTGGGATGATCCAAACGAGCTTGTAGATCGTTTGAGATTACTTATAGCTGAAACATCTGCTGGCAATAATAACCATGTCAATGAAATACAATCAATCGTTGAAGAGCTTCGTGAAGTAGGAATTATTTTGTAACAACTCAGTATCAAAATGAGCATCGATGTGTTTGGACGTCGACTGCTCCACGCAGGCACATCTCGAGGACCGCCTGGACTAGGATTCAAGCTGACTAGTGATGGAAATTTTGATTTAGAGAACCGAAAACTATGTCATGTTGGTGATGCTGTGGATCAAGATGATGCCGTAAATTTAAAGTCTGTAAAAAAGTTGATTAAACGAAGAGCAGAAAAAATTGTACAAAAATTGGAGAGTTTAGTAAATGATAGAGTTATAAATACTGAGGCTGAATTTCCTAGAATAAATAATACGTTAAGAGATTTACACGAGAAATTACAAATCTTGGATTCCACAGTAAATAAACTTGTAAATCAGGATGAAAGCAGCGCTAGTAGAAGAACTTCATAAACCTGCTAGACGTAATTATCCACGTCGCTCTGTTCTCGTTAAAGATATCGATGAAACTTGGCAGGCAGATCTTGTTGAAATGATTCCATATGCTAAACAGAATAAAGGTTTCAAATACTTGCTTACAGTCATTGATATACTATCAAAGTATGCTTGGACTGTGCCAGTGAAACAAAAAACTGGAAAATGTGTAACTCAAGCTATGAAATCAATTCTGCTACAAAAAAGAGTACCTAAGAACTTGCAAACCGATCGTGGCAAAGAATTCTACAATAAAGATTTTGAGAAACTAATGAAAAATTATAAAATTCATTTATACTCCACCTACAGTAATCTCAAAGCATCAATTTGTGAACGTTTTAAGCGCACTTTAAAAAGCAAGATGTGACAGTTATTTAGTCTGTGTGGTACCTATAAATGGTTGGATATTTTGCCAGATTTAACTTTACAGTATAATAATAGACGGCATCGGACAATAGGAATGAAGCCTGCTGAAGTGAATCGAGACAAAGTTAATGGTATACTTAATCGAATTAGAAAGACAAACACTGTCAGAAATGTATTCAAACGAGCTAAGTTTAAAATTGGAGATAAAGTACGTGTAAGTCGAAACAAGGAGGTTTTCGATAAAGGTTATACACCCAATTGGTCAACTGAAGTCTTTACAATAACACAAGTTTCTCAAACAAAGCCTTACACCTATCATCTAAAGGATTATCAAGACAAGCCGATAGCTGGAGGATTCTATGAGGAAGAACTTCTCAAGACTAAACGTCCTGATGTATATTTGATTGAAAAAGTTTTGAAAAAAAGTGGTAATAGAGTTTATGTAAAATGGTTAGGTTTTGATAATACTCACAATAGTTGGATAAATAAAAATGATATGTAAACGAAAATAAATTATAATTAATTAAAAAAATTTATTGTTTATTTAATTTACATTTCCTTTAGTTTTTTAAAAGTACAGGCATTATAATATCATTTATTTGCATGATTCTTCTCCTGAAACGTTCTCGATCGCGTGCAGTCTGCTCCCATTTGCCACATCGAGCTTCATGATGCGCAAATCTCCAGGTATACATTACGTGGATAGTTGGTTCATCCTTGAATCGCACACACTTCTTTTCACTGCAATTAAACGTTTCTAAATTAAATTGGGTGATATATATATATATATATATATATATATATATATATATATATATATATATATATATATATGCATGCTTAATTTGAACTTACCCATTTATTTTGTAGTGTCCCCAGGCGAGCGTATCTGTACTGTCGTCTTGCAAGAATCGTTTATCATCGTAAGGACTGAGAGCAATCTTACTCTGCCGAATGGTTTCGACGTTATAAAGTCTTGATCTTATAGCAAACTGCTCTCGACTTTGAATGCAAGAATTTCGTAGACACTCTAAGTAGTCATTAAATTCAATAGTTTTCTTTACAACAGAAGCCTTAATACCTTTAATTTTTTTCATACTATCTTGATTATTGACGCGTGTACTGTACATTTTGCTTCTCAGTCCAACAAATTCAGTGAGAATCTGGCCATTACACTCATCCTTCATAAGTCCTACTACTTTTTTATTAACACGTGGTATGTTAAATATATTATCTACAGAATAATCTGAAGTATCGAATCTGTGAATATTCTTTTTCATATCTTCGTAAAAATCATTACATTTAACAGCATAGATGAAACTATCGGTATCTGTGTAAAGTAATTTACAATTATCTTTATACATTTTTTGCATATAATTATAATGAAAATGATATTATCCTGCTTTTCACAAGCAATATCATCAAAGACAAAAATTGAATTTGGTTGAGCTTCGTTGGGTGAAACGACAAGATCGTGTTCACCAAAGAGTAAGTACTTGATTCCTTCCAATGGCTCAACAAGTTGCTCCAAAAATTTATATTTTGGTTGATTTAGAGATTTTGAGTATACGTAAATATTTTCAAATGTCAGACCATTCGGATGAATGATTAGAGATAAGAGAGCGTTCGTTTTGTCACAATTGGATGGACCGTAAAATACTACTCTTATACTGCTGGGTAATAATTTTCCGTGACGATTTTGCTGTTTTTTCTGTTGCGTCAAAAGATCAAAATTAATCACTGGCAATTTTGCTGACTGCTTCTTAAGATCCATCATGCTTCTATTTCATATGACGACTGAGCCAAGCTACTATAAATGTGAGCATTTATAGTTTTTCTCAGTTAGTCTAGCATGAGCTCGCTAAGAGCTAGCATCATGCAGAAAAAAAGAGGTTCAGGTTTGGTGAATAAATTGATCAACAAATTACACATTGAACTTCATGTGCCTGGTTATCAGTACTGTGGTCTAGGTACTAAACTCGCTAAACGCCTAGCTCGTGGAGATCTGGGAATCAATCCTTTGGACGCTGCTTGCAAGGAACACGACATTGCCTACTCGAAAAATCCTGACAACATTTAAGAGAGAAATACAGCTGATAAAATTTTAGCAGAGAAGGCGTTGAAAAGAGTAAAATCTAGAGACGCTGGTTTGAAAGAGAGAGCAACAGCTTTTGCCATAGCAAATACTATGAATTTAAAATCGAAGCTCGGTATGGGTGTTGGAGTAGGAGGTAGATCACTAAAACATAAGAAAAAGATTACACTAAAAAGATTGATCAAGTCAGCAGAAAAATCTATTATTCCTGGCAAAGACACTCGCTCTATGATTAGGTCAGCGCTAAAGACTGCTCGTGAGCATGTGAAAAAACTTGGTGGGAAAAGTAAAGTTAGTGTTCCACGCATATTGCCTATTCCCAGCAAAGTAGGTGGCTTTTTTCCAGCACTCATTCCACTTTTTGCTGGTCTTAGTGCAATCGGCTCACTTGCAGGAGGAGCTGCAGAAATCGCAAAAGCAATAAATAGGGTAAACACTGCTAAGAAGCAAATGGAAGAGCAAAAAAGACACAATGAAAAAATGGAAATGCTGACACTTGGTAAGGGACTGTTTCTGGAATCTTATTATAAAGGTTTCGGTATCTTTGTCAAACAAAACAAAAAAAGACAATGTGAAAAAAAAAACTTCGATGAAATAAGATTGCCAAAACGTGCACTCACCGACTATGATCTACTAAAGTATGCAAAATTGATGAAAATAACAAATTTTTGTGGAGTTTTTATGCGTAAAGCTCTACCTTCAAATGGTTGTCGAGCTAAAGAATCGGTAATCATAAATCTGGATGATGCGAGTGGATCCGGCACGCACTGGGTAGCTTATCGAAAGAATGGTAATGAAGTTACATACTTTGATAGTTTTGGTGATTTACAACCACCTCAAGATCTTATGAATTACTGAAAAGTATCTCAAGTCAAGTATAATTATCGGAGGTATCAGGAATTTTCAACTTTTATCTGTGGTCATCTCTGTCTCAAATTTCTCTGCAATCAACTTAATCGTAAGGAACAGTTCTGTCTGTATAAAAAGAAATCTACACGAGTGATTTGAATTAGTCTACTCAAGATGGTTGTTGAGTCGATGACTCTTAGCCTTTCCGGCACCTCCTCAAACCTTGAGACACACTATTTCCTCCCATAGAGCTGGATCCGAATAAACAGTATAGCGTTGGACTTGTTGAGTTGCTAACTTTCAATTCCATACCAAACGTCGATGTAAACTGCAATAAGTTTTACGTTGGACAAGAAATAATTGAACTTCCTACAGGAAGTTATGAGATGGAGGATATCGAACGAACTTTGCAAAGCATCCTCGATACGCGAGGTATAAAAGTTAGTATCAAGCCAAATAATAATACATTGCGTAGCATTATTGAGTGCAGTCATGAAATCAATTTTCATCCAAGTGACTCGGTTGCTCGTCTACGGGGATTCACTCCAAGAGTCTTGAAACCCTATATAAGTCATGACTCTAATTTACCAGTAGCTATTCTCAAAGTGAACGCTCTACGAGTTGAGTGTAATATTACAGCAGGAGCATACATAAATCAACAAAAAGTTCATACAATACATGAATTTTTCCCAGCAGTTCCACCAGGTTACAAGATAATCGAGGCTCCTAAACAAATAATATACTTACCGATATCTGTGAAAGTGATTGATCATTTACAACTACGTCTAGTTGATGAAGATGGTGAATTGATCAATCTTCGAGGTGAAATTATTACAATTCGTTTGAATCAGAAAAGCACTTGAAATGGGTATTGTTTTTAATGCTGACAAAAGCTATAATAAGAGCTCAGTATGTCATCAGACAGTCAGTCTGCAACGAGCGATCAAACGATTAACACGTCGGAACAGTCAATTTCTTCAAAGTCTCGGTCTCACAGTAAAGCGTGGTGGAGAAAAAATAGGTCAACGAGTAAGAAAAATACAGAAAAAATAACTTGTACATTTATCTGCTGCTGCTGCCAAGATGGAGGCAGTTCTTAACGTACAATCTCGAGTCATCTTTGGTGAATCTGTCTCACATTATGAGGTTCATGCACATCAACCCTACACCGCACTTACATTCAACAATAGTGATGAAATTCGAATAACTATTCAGCATCAAGATCTGTGTGTGCTACCATCCAAAAGTTCTCTACACATTTGTGAAAAGATTACAAAGCAGGATGGTACTGCTTTAGAGCATACTAATTTCGTGAACAATGCTATTAGTCATCTCTTTGAGGAAATTCGATACGAGATGAATGCTATAGAAATTGATCGATGCAAAAATGTTGCTGCAACAACTTTGATGAAAGGCTACACTTCTTTCTCACGCAGTCAGCTAAAGTATCTGGAAAATTCCGGCTGGATGCCTACTACTGACGCGGGAAATATATCTGATAATAATGGAAACTTTGATGTGACAGTTCCTCTATCATTGATTTTCGGTTTTGCTGAGGATTATCGAAAAATCGTTGTAAACGTTAAGCATGAACTGATTCTCACAAGATCGAGAAATGATTTGAACGCTGTTTTACAAGAGCCTGTAATGGTAGATGGAAGACCTACATACGAAGACTTTAAAATTGAAATCACTCGTATAGAATGGCTTATGTCCTACCTCGTCCTATCAGATCGACGAAAAATACAACTATTTAATTACATACAAAAAGATGTGCCTATTGCTATGAGTTTTCGTTCATGGGAATTGTATGAATATCCAGTACTTCCAATAACCACACAACACGTATGGACAGTGAAAACATCGAATCAACTGGAAAAGCCACGTTTTATCATTCTAGGTTTTCAAACAGCGAGGAAAGGAGTACGAAGAAAAAATGCTAGTTATTTTGATCACTGCGATATTAGTAATGTAAAACTTTTCCTCAACTCTCAGAGTTACCCATACGGTGATCTCAATCTTGATATTGCAAACAATCAGTTTGCCATACTCTATGATATGTATGCAAATTTCCAAAATGTATATTATTCTGATAGAATTGTAATAGATCCTCTTTTGAGTAAAGAAGACTTTATTCTACATGCACCACTCATAGTCATAGATTGTTCAAAACAAAACGAGTCTCTTAAACAAGCAGCTGTCGATGTACGCCTTGAATTTGAATGTAAGAATAATATGCCTGCAAATACAACTGCGTATTGTCTAATTTTACATGATCGCATTGTTAAGTATAATCCTATAAGCGGTGATGTTAAGAAACTCGTCTAAAACTATATAAAGTTTGCGTGAACAATTAATTTGTCAGTACTGTTATAAACCATCAGTCAAGATAGATCTCAAAAATGAATCGATATAGCACTTCGTACACTCCTCTCAAGGAGGACAAAAGCGCTAGAAGAGTGCAAGATGATAAACAATGTAATACGTATCGTGGAAAACCTTGTTCTGCTCCTATTAATAAAAGTGAACAGTGGAAAAATACTTTTGAGAAATATTCCACTAACACAAAGTCCATGCCAGAACATCAAGGTTATAAGAAGTTCTGAAATATTTTATCATGTCTTTACAAATAATGTTTTATGTATTTATGTTTTTGAATAAAGAAACAAAATAAAAAATCATATGTTATTTTTTAATTATTAATCCTAACCTTTATTCCTTCCATCTATTTGTAATGTAATCACCGATTCCATTACGCATCCAAAACCCTACTATTACTATACATATCATATCTACACACACACACACACACACACACACTTACTTTCTAGTACGTCATCGCAGCACTCAAGAAGTGGATGTGCAAAAAACCAGGAGAGAGAAAAATCTACTCATACGTACAAGCGGCACATAAGAAGTGGATGTGCAAAATCTACTCATACGTACAAGCGGCACATAAGAAGTGGATGTGCGAAATCTACTCATACGTACAAGCGGCACCTAAGAAGAAAAGAATGAGAAAGAGAAAGAGACTCACTTGTAAGAGCAAGCGACACATAAGAAGTGGATGTGCAAAATCTACTCATACGTACAAGCGGCACCTAAGAAGAAAAGAACGAGAAAGAGAAAGAGACTCACTTGTAAGAGCAAGCGACACATAAGAAGTGGATGTGCAAAATCTACTCATACGTACAAGCGGCACCTAAGAAGAAAAGAACGAGAAAGAGAAAGAGACTCACTTGTAAGAGCAAGCGGCACATAAGAAGTGTATGTGCAAAAACCAGGAGAGAGAAAAATCTACTCATACGTACGAGCGGCACCTTCACGAAAATAGGCTATATTCCAACGAACCAAGCAATAAATTCAAAGGGGTCAAAAGAACGCTAGGAGATATTTTAGATTCAATGAGAGCTTCATAAGAACCGCGTATTCGTATTTTTAAACACGAGAACAACGTGGCCGTTTCCACGTAATGCGACGGCAAACCACCGCGGGAAGATAAGCATAACTATGAGAAAAAAAACTAGCGAGGAGAGAAACCGAAGCGCAATATTCGACGATCTGGAAATCCATTGGAAACACGTGTACGATCTCCAGTAGGGAAAAAGAGACCGCGGGAGAGTTCTAAAAGAGACAAATTCTCAAGTGGTAGTCATAAACTATGATGTTTATGACTTGACCTGCCACGATCCCCTTCATGTTGAGAGAGGAAAATAGCAAGGTGACCCAATATGGAAATCCCTAGCCCGAGAAAAATAAGGGGATATGCGAGTATATAAAGCCCGGGAGCAAAGGGTAATCGTCGTCAGATCAGTCAGTAATCTCTCGCAGAACGTTACTCTGCTCGTCGCCAGACCACTCATATAAAAATTAGCAGTATACGCTACTCGTGAGTTGCGAAAATAAGAGTATCGGACTTAGTCGCTCAGTCGAGCGAGTGCATCCATCGGCATCTTTTCCGAAGACCACCCCCTGCTGAAAAGAAGAAGCAACAGAGGCAGTTGACTCCCTACGATCTACACTACGCACATCAAAAGGACGAGCCGTCACCTCTAGTGCATCTAGCCACCGCTATAACCTGAACCACCGAGCCTAGGCTGGAAGGCGCCAAGGATTGACAGCTGCAGACACTCAAGAATCTCTTCACACATATATACAAACAGCCACGCACATTCACACATTAAGGTACTTTTCTCTTTTCATAGAAATAAACGTGTGTCGATTTTAAAAGAAATAATGTATAGTTTAAGTGACTTCGTATCCGGCTCCCTTCCCCGGTAGGCAGTGACCGCGTCCGCGGTAGCCAAAAGGGATTTCCTATCATTCATTCATTTAATCATTTAAATTATTATAACTTTCACGTATCGTGAAGTTCGACTATTAATTCAGGTAGGAATTCATGTAAATGTATTAATGTGTTAGATTTTGGTAATTTAAATTTATAATCTGGACGTAACATATTCCTTTATCATCCTATTGCGATCTCACCCACAGAAGTGTAACCTATATATAGTAATATGCGGTATTCTGTGGATCAGCCATAGCCAATCACGAATCTGCGGAAATTCAGTCGCTAGAGGTCAGGTCGTGAGATCCTTGAATATATCAATCGATAAAAACATGTTCGAAGAATAATCCTCTGTCGGTAATGTAGGAGGCTGCGTGACGGTCCCAATATGTCAATCGATAAAAAAATGTTCGAAGAATAATCCTCTGTCGGTAATGTAAGAGGCTGCGTGGGCCTCGGCAGCAGCCGGGGCATGGGGCATCGGGCATGCGGGGCCCGGTCGGTAAAACAGGAATCTGCTAATACTAGTTACCTTCGGTCGGTATTTGGTGGCGCGGGACCCGCCTGGCGCAGTATCAGCCCAGCCCCTACTACTGATGGATCTAATTTCATTACGCGCACATTGGTTGAAGTATACAAATAAAGTGAAGTATATGGAATCGATATGAATAATCGCGAGTTAGGGACGGATCCAGAGGCGTTCTTAAGAAGAGAGAGGGGCGATTCTTATTATATAATAAAAAACTGGTCACAAGCTCCAAATCCTCTTGCCCACGTACAGCCATCTGTTACAAACATACGACGTAAAGCCTAAGTCGCTAAACCTATCTACCTCTCCCTTACCGAGTTACAAAAGGTAAACGTTAAAACCTGAACTGCTAAACCCACCTACTTCACCCATGTGAGTTATAAATATACGGTAGACTCATATTTCATAGAGATGACTGACGATTTCAACGGATGGCCTAATTATATTGGCGTTCGCTGTTAAGCGATAGTTATATCTTAAATATTCAAAATATATAGAAATTTATTCACTTTTTTTAATAATTCGTCAAGGTACCTTTGAACGAGGAAGTTGAGTTACATGTACTCGAAGTGTATCAGTGCAACTTCTGTTGTCAAGACCTGACATTTGTCTTCGACGGTAGACCTGATTTTATTGGTGATCGCTGTCGGATTGTACGGTGGGCCCACGTTTGATGGAGTTGAACATTTAGAAATTTTGCGCAATCGAAAAATACGGAGTAAATTATAACCAGGTGGCATAAATTATTGCGATGATATCAATAACTATATTATTGCTCGCGGCGCCTTGCCTAATGTATTGGTCGGTGGACCTCATTTCATTAACGTTTGCTGTCGGCTACAACGGTGGACCCACATCTGAGAGAACTGACTGACGACGTCGACGGTTAGCCTAATTTCGGCTTTCGAAACGCTGCATCAAAAAGAATTATAAAAACGATATTCTTCCCATGCGCGGCAATAACTTATTTCGTGGCAAACAATGCAGTAGGCTTTCGAGGCGCTGCATCAGAGATACTTATAAACACGTTGATGTTCCCATACTCCGCAATAACTTGTATTGCGGCAAACAGTACACTAGGCTTTCGAAGCGTTGCATCAAAGACAATTATAAAAAAGCTGTTTTTACCATACGCGGTAATAACTTGTATTATCGAGGCCACCAATGCAGTAGGCTTTCGAGGTGCCATCAGAGAGACTTATAAAAACGATGATCTTCCCATCACAGACGCTCATAAAAACGATGATCTTCACATACTCGGCATTAACTTGTATCACGGTAACCAATGCAGTAGGCTTTCGAGACGCTGCATCAAAGATAATATTAAAAAGACTGTTATTCCCATAAGCGGTAATAACTTGTATTATTGAGGCCACCAATGCAGTAGGCTTTCGAGGCTATGGATCAGAGAGAATTATAAAAAAGCTATTCTTCCCATATGCGGTAATAACTTGTAATAGCGAGGCCATCAATACAGAAAGCTTTTGAGACGCTGTATTTGGTAGGATTAATTTTTGTAATATCTGTAAATATAATTTTAAATATCTGAACTGCATCGAGGCAACCAATGCAGTAGGCTTTTAAGGCGCTGCATCAGAGAGACTTATAAACACGATGATTTTTCCATACGTGGCAATAACTTGTATCGCGGAAACCAATGCAGTAGGCTTTCGAGGCGCTGAATCAAAGAGAGTTATAAACACGATGATCATCACATACGCGGCAATAACTTCTATCGCGGCAACCAATACAGTAGACTTTCGCGCCGGTGAATCAGAAAGAGTTATAAACACGATGATCTTCCCATACGTGGCAATAACTATTAACGCGGCAACCAATGCAGTAGGCTTTCGAGGCGCTGCATCAGAGAGAAATATGAAAAAAGCTGTTCTTCCTATATGCGATAATTACTTGTATTTTCGAGACCAACAATAAAGTAAGCTTTTGAGGTGCTGTATTTGGTAGGATTAATATCTGAACTGTATCGAGGCAACCAATGCAGTAGGCTTTCGAGGCGCTGCATCGCAGAGACTTATAAAAACGATGATCTTCCCATACGCGCCAATCCAGGATTTACGTACAGAATCAATAACATATATTGTGTGGATCAATAAAACATACTTAGTGGAGATACAGCATCCCTCGCCGCTATATGCATAGAATAGCATTAGTTGCTTCTCTCCTCTATATAATTCCGGTAATATATATATATATATATATATATATATATATATATATATATACATCAAAGATGGTGGCGACAAAGTCGCTTTCACTACAGGGTGTATGACAACTTTAAATTTCCAATTTTGCGCTGAACTTTCTAAGCTTTCGACCAATATGTAGAACTCTGCGCTTGTCGGATATTTGACAAACGATGTGCATGACGTTTTAGTGTACAATCCTGCACTCACTTAAAAAAAACGCATACAAATTAGTAGGGTTCTTTTGTGTAGAGTCGTGCATTTGTTTAAAAGTTGTTATTAAGAGGCAATGTGTAGGGTTTCTTTGTGCAGGATTCTGCACTTTTAAAAGCCGACGGATACAATGTGTAGGATTTTCTTGTGAAGGATTCTGTACTTGTTTGAAAATCAACTAACAATATGTACAATTTTTTTGTGCAAAATTTTGCTTTTTTAAATTACAAATTTGTTTATTGTGTACAGTTTTATCGTGTTAAACTTTTCGTGTTTAAGAGTTTAATAAAAATAATAAAAAACGATAGTATTTAGGTTAGTATTAAATTTTGAGATTACTTTTGTGACAATTAATTATTATGCCATAAAATAAATAGCAAATATCTAATCTCAAAAGTGGAAGAGCAAATAACCTACATTGCACTGGGCGACATATGATTTTTAGAAAGATACAAAATTAACCAAATACATACATATGTATTATATTATAGAGTGTTAACGTTTGAGTTCTTTTTAGAATGTACAGAAATTTTAAAATTTACAGAAAGACGTGCGTAACGATATTAAACGCGCGAAGTGCGGTCGATTTTCCTAGTAATGCTAAATATTACGGTGCAAAATTTTCAGTATGTTTTATCAGTTGTTCCGTTGTTCAGTTGTTTTATCAGCTTCATTTTTTATAAAAGCAATGTGTAGAATATTTTTGTATACAATTTTTCTGTACACAATATTTTTGTGTAGTATTACAACACCGTGTACAGTTTGAATGTGTAGGATATGTATAAGTGCCTATTTTGCGGTACACTCTACACACACCTGACTGATATTTTTTCTATATTATTAGCTTATAAAAATTTAAGTGCTTACATTTATCATTTGATGAATTTAAAAATTTATTGCTGGTCAATTGTATAGAGTAAATAAATTAAACGAGTGAGAATACTTCCCACAGTAATGCTGAACCACATGTAAATAACGCTGATCAGTACTTTAAACAAAATTACACACTATTATTATGTACTAGGCAATATAGAGCCAGAAAAGAATGGAAAAGGAAAAATCCGCTTAGCCCTTTTTTAAGAGTGCTCTACAATCCTGAACGACCAATGAGAATACAGGATTTTTCTCGACAAATTACGGCTTTATTTAATAACAAAGTATAAATGCGTTCATTGCAAAATATTCTTTAGATTTTTCTACAGGTGCGATGTTACCGAAATTTTGCAAAATAATACTCTGACGCGTTGAAATAAACAATGTAAAATTACACCGATACGTCGTCTGCTCGTGCAGCATGAGCACAGACATTTGGCTCGCGAAAAGTATATAATGTCGTGTCCATATATCAAGTATATATATCAAGTGTCCATAAATGATATTGCAATTGCTTTCCGATACCTCAACAATAAATAATAAAGTCGTAGTTTGATGAGCCAAAACATGTACGACGGCGCAGAAATGTTGCTACAGATTCTGCCTTCTGTGTCAGTAAGAGTGGTAAGACTGAAAGAAGTCATGCGTTTGCGCGTGACCAGGGATGCCAGATCTGGCACCAACCGTGCGGGAAATTTAAATATTGATTCCAAAAAATTGTTCGGAAAATTGTTTTTCACTATTTCGTGATTCATTATAAATCAAAAGATGAAAAGTTACTGTAAAAGAATAATTTTTTTTTAACTATACCAAAGGTTGATGGTCTGCAATAATTGTGATTTTTTTACTATATATATATAGTCCTTAAATACTTTAACACAATGAATCATAGCTAAAGCTTCTTTCTCATATACTACATAAGACAATTCAGGACCTCTGATTACTCGAGATGTATAAGCTATTGGGAGATCTTTGCCAGTTTTTCCTTGAGAAAGTACTTCTCCTACTGCTATACCCGAAGCATCGCAGGTGATAATAAAATATTTTGAGAAATCAGGATATTGTAATATTGGTGGATTACATAAAGCTTCTCTTAGTGTAATGAAAGCTTTTTCGCAATCATCTGCCCATATAAATTCATTCTTTCTGTAATAATCGAGTTAATGGTTTGGTAATTTTTGCAAAGTTCTTAATAAAACGGCGAAAATATCTAAAAAGACCTAAAACTTGTCTGATATTTTTAACATTCTATGGACGTGGAATATTGGCTACAGCCTCAAGTTTCCTAGGGTCTGGTTTTAAACCATCTTTACTAATAATATGGCCTAAATAACTAACTTCTTCCTTAAGAAATTCACATTTCTTTAGGTTGAGTTTAAGATAACGCTACTCTAATTGTTCCATGAGTAAATGCATCTTTTCCTCATGTTCTTCTAAAGTATTCGCAAAAATAATAATATCGTCAATAAATAAGTATAATATCTTTCCTTGCAAAACTCTCAACGTATCGTCCATAAATTGCTGAAAAGTAGCAGGAGCGTTACGTAAACCAGATGTCATTCTAACGAATTCATAATGACCATAAGGAGTAGAGAAAGATGTTTAATGAGCACGACCCGCGTAAAAAATATTTAACTTTGCCCAACTTGTGCTAAACTTTCGGTTTGGCTAAACTTCATATAAACTTGTCCAATGAGACTGTGAAGGTTATAGAAAAAGATAAATGCAAGTCTTGAAAAGTTTAGTTAAAGTTTACATAAACTTTAGCACAAGTTTTGCAAAACTTTATGTTACTACACATTTTTACGTGAAAGTCCCGATAAATTAAGATGCAGTTTACATAAAGCTTAGCACGACTTTGTCAATACTTTAGGAGAACATAAATTTTCAGTATTGTTATGTATAAGTTCGGATGAATGTTTTTGAGAACTAATGCTCAATTTATTATTAGTGTATTGTAAATTAAAAAAAAGGATAAGTTTGCACGTTCTCGAAACGCTAAGTTCGAATCTTACAATTCGGACAGCCTTAAGTGCCATTACATTGTTGCATATTCAAGAATACAGCTTTCGCACATAAATCGCAAGTTCCTCCGATAATGAGTGCTCGAACACGCAATTTATCTCTTAAGTTTGCTATTAAAAACTCTACACCTTGAAACAATTTTTACAAATCTTCTCTAAAAACATCCAAGAACATATTAACAAAAGGTTTATGCGGACCAAACCACAGACCGGCAAAAACCATATTTTCCTTTTTAATGCGCATTTGTAAGGTAATTCATTAATCATAAGGTATAACGGCCAGATACTAATCTTACTAGATTTAAATAAAGGCACTCCATCAGAATTCCAAATAAATGTTAAATTGTTAGAGTTCCTCAAAAAATCGGCAGGTCAGGATTTATACATATACGGTGCTGTCGTATACATCTTCAAAATTTATATTATTCTCTTTCAAACGTGAATTACGGTCTATTAATTTTTCCCTAAATCCTGGCTTTTTATAAAAAGATGGTAACTGATCTATTATTGGTATCTCATTTTGACATTTGTTACAAAAGGTTTTTTTTAATCGAAGGCGAAGTAACGGCACGCTTACATTTATAAAATACTTTTTCAGTTTGTACAAAGTTTTAACGTAATAATTTGGTGATTTGCAGTGCAGTGCTATAAGTGATAGTACGCTCGCTAAGAATTTGCCTCTCATTTGAAAGCGCATAGCTAACGTAAAAATAGACAAAATACTCTCTGCGACTGTAATTGGAGCTCCTTCGTAAATGTATTTGTTAGCATTAATCCATGAATCATCATCAATTTCATCCTCAGTCTCCGTTTCATTATTCTCCGACTCTTCTTCCGATGAACTGCTGCTATTGTTTGCAATATCATCATCAGAAGTTTCTTGTTCGAGATTGCTTTCGTTTGCTTCCTCAGAGTCGTCTACATTAAAATATTCAAGATAAATACTTATAAGATTTTATAGTAAATAATTTCGTTAAATTTTATACATCAGTAAAAAGCTACTGCGATAAGTTGAATAGAATATAAGACGACGTGTTATAATTATTTTACGATACCTATATCCGAGCCAACACCTTGTATATCAGCTACATCGCTAAGACTCGACAATCTCGAGGACGACCTGCAGTTGACATCAGTATTGGACCATATTTCTATATCGGCGAAAATTTTGTTTTTATCAATAATGCGACTGATAAATTCAAAACCAAACAATTGACGCAAAAGTATATAGATTTTAATTCAGTGCGTGACTGATGTGTTTTAATTTACATGTTGGAGAGAAATTTCAAGCAAGAATGCAATAATAGCACGAATACGACTTATGCGTTCACGGTGAGATGTCTCGAGATCGCTCAGAATTGAGATTCTATAGTGCGGTAAGATATCAGGCAAAGTGCACGTTGTATCTGCTTCATGTGTGCGTTGGTAGCTCATGCGCCAAGCGATAGCCGCTCGGAGGAAGCTAAGCTGAATTTGCTCGGCGGGACATGGCACTGCTGGCTGTATAGTCTTTGCTACGACGCCGAGCGATGCAGTCATGTGGCCGGTGAAGCGTGGCCTATCGCGCGGTAGCAAAGAATGCAGTCCTTCCGAGCAGTTTCAGCTTTTAGTAAGCTATATAACAGATCGGCTAACCTGAGCTATTTTACTTGGAATTTCTCTCCGTGATATGATCAAGCTTTATAGATAAATGCTCTACCTGTCTGTGCCTCATCCGAATCGCCACGAAGATGTCTTGATGCACACGAAATTGAAAAATGTTCCGTCGATAAATCGCATGAGTGAAATTGAAAAAATGTTCTGTCAACAAACCCTAAAGGTTAGCAGTTCAAGCAGCCCAGTCATTTTTTCAGTCGACTTGAATGAAGTTGCCGCTAAACGAACGTTTTTTCGTTACTCGGTCAGTTCACATCTTCTTTCCAGGAAAGGTTAGATGCGAGAAAAATGTTCGCTCTTATTTTCTGGATGGAAACCAACGAATCAGACGTTATAAGTTTAGATAAAATTAAAGAAAAAAATGGCAAAACGTTCGCTAAATGGGGATCTAATTGGTTTCCTGCGCAAATTCTGAAAAAAAGCGGTAAGTATTACTGCATGACTATGTAATAACGTCGGTAGCAATAAAGATAGTTTTTCGTTAGCAACTGAATGCTTTGCAGTTATAATGAATTGCAAACAATAAATTTACTTATAAAATAATTTCATTTCATGCTTCTCTAATTACTTCAACATTGATTTCCATACTGTTTATTCTAGAAAAAAAAGATTGGTTAGAGTCCCTTCATGTTACCACGGAAGGCAAGATAGTTACTCCAGAGAAAAGATTATCCATCACACACGATCTTTTAGTGGAAAAGCGTAATCGACGCTGTAACGGTCGCGTTTCCCTCACGCCGGATATAGTCAGTCGGGACCAGGATTCGAAGAAGTAGGTTAAGAATAACTACGTTCTGATTTGGTTTTAATTGTTTATATAGTTAATTACTAATAGGGCGTGTTGTCATTCGCCACCTGTAACCAAACAAGAATACGCTTATTTAGAAAGACTTGTCTCTTACAATTAATCCTTATATTCTATTCGGTGTGGCTAGTTTATAATTCCCTCCATCGCTTACAATGGAACCGTGTACGCACGGCCTGGAGTTCCCAAGTGCGGTTGTTCGGTTGTTCCTATGTCCTGTATGCGCAAAGTGACAGGAGGAACGGCGGAATACCCAGGTGTGGGTCTGATATCACCGAGTCCTCACAAGAACGTATGCGCACGATCTCGCGCGGCCTCCGTGCCGGTTCCTGGCTTCCTCCTACCCTGTGTGCACAGAGCGGCAGGCGGAACGGAGGAACGTCGGAACGGTGTCGATGTGTGTTTGCCTGTGTTTCACAGGATCTGATTGAGACGTGTGCGCACGACTCAACCTGATACTGTGGCTGCTTCTCGCGGCTCCTCTTGCCCTGTGTGCGCACATCGGCAGGTGGAACGGCGGAACGGTGGAGGTGTGGGTAATGGATGTGCAGAGTCTGACAGAGACGTGTGCTCACGTCTGCAAGTCTCTGCAGTCGGTTTCTAGTTCCTATTGCCCGGTGTGCTCCGAGCGGCAATAGGGACGGAGAAACGGTGGGACGGTAGTTGGCGGTAGTACCTGTAGTTGCGCCACGTGTGCTCACGAAGGCGCTCCTCCAGGTACCTAGTGGCTGGGTTACCCTGTGTGCTCACAACGGTAATCCAGATAGCGGTGCGGTATTTTTAGATATCTGCGCCGTCACATGTGCGCACGAAACGGCCAGATATCGGTGGTTTTTTTAGTACTCTCCCAACGGTGTCGTGTGCTCACGGCAACGCTCGGATCGGAAGCTCTAACTGAACTGCCCGCTGTGCTGTCGCGGTTGCGCTTATATAGCCCCAGTCGCTGGCGCCAACGCCCTCTGGAGGTGAGTGGGTAGTGTAGTGTGTGTGTATTCGTGTGGTGCTTTGTCTGTTCCTTCGCTGGTGTGCGTGTGGCGATTTGCGCTCATCGTCGGTTTTACCCGTGGCTGTATTCACGTTGCTCGAGCACGTGTTGGTGTACATGAGCATTCGGTTTGTGCTCGCTTTGTTTACGTGCGGGTTCGCCCTTCGCTCGCTCATGTGTGTGGCTGTTTTGTGTGTGTTTTGTACGAGACTGACGTCTCGTTGCACATATATAATTTTTGGAACTGAAACTTATAAAATTTTGTGGAAACAGACTACGATAACAGTTTTTACTTAAATGTTACCCTATGGCATGAGCGTTCAGTTTTGCATTTAAGCGCCTGATATGAAAATCAAAATTATATCAGATAAGATATAATTTTGATATATTGCTTGAACATACCAAAATAAATTTACATATAAAATTTAAGCTCTTTAGGTATGATAGTTTTTAAATGAGAGCCAGAACAAGATTTTTAGTGATTACTTGTTTTATGATGACTTGTTTTACCATTTCGTATTGGTTCTTATTTAACCCTTAAAGTACCGGTATGACGCATATATGCGTTAGAAAATAAACCATTGTAAAACACCTTTTTTGTACCAAATAATGATTAAGAATGATGGATAGATGTTAAAAATAATAATTAGCAATAAATAATAATTATTATAAATAATGAATTATTATTATATACAAATACATAGTTACATTATCAAAATTTAAAATTAACTAAATAATTTATCTCAAAAATATCATAGATCATAGATTTATCATATTTTGTTGCTCAAAAAGTTCAAGTTCAACTTTAGTTATGAAAAATTTAACATGGGTATTACCGTTTCGGACCGGCATGCCGCACATATGCGTCATGCTCCGACTCTCATACATTTAGTCTTAGTTTGGCTGAAAATTGGGGACCTATAATCACTTTTTCATGCAAATGATTCGCATTGAAAATTACTAAAATCCTGGTACTCTAAGAAACTATCATAGCTAGAGAGCTGAAATTTTATATTTAAATGGGTTTTGGCATGTTTAAACAATATATCAACAATATATCTTAACTGATATAATTTTTATTTTCATATCAGAAGCCTATATGCAAAACTGGACGCTCATTCCATAGGTGTGATGCAAGAGACCTAACGACAACATTTAAGTAAAAACTGTCATTGTAGTTTGTTTTTACATAACACTCTGTTCCTATTTGAAAAGTTAAGGTCGTTTAATTAAAAAAATTGGTACTGTTAATTTGTAGTATAATAGTGATAGATACAATACAGGGTTAGAAATGGTATGCAGTCTATAGATTTACTCTAATGTTTGCGCAGTTATTAATATTAATAATTATTATTTTCTACGCATGCACCAAATTTTCTATAAGATGCCAGCAGAGTGATATATTTGCTCAGTTTTGCTTCACACGTGGATGAAGTAAGGTCGATGATTTTTAATACTAGCAAAATCCAGCTCGCTTCGCGCGCTTATTCGTCGTATAATTTAAACCTTAAAAACATAAGGCTATATTCGAAACAACGGGGATTATAATGTATTCTAGTTTTTGAGGTTCAGAGGTCAGTTTTTTAAGAGAGGATTCAATCTGAAAATCGCATTTTTTATTTGTGTTCCTAAATTCTTAAACCAGGCGATCAAATAGGGCATTAAATGCATCACAACAAAGATGGCCAAGATGGCTGCGGTGATCGGAGGCTTGGTGAGTGGTAAAGCCAAAAAAACTTACAAAAATCATCCAAATAGAAAAGTTACAGTAGTAGTGTGTATTATTTGTGAAGATGTATATTATACTAGTGATTTTGTGAGACAAGAGAAGGCAGTACTATTGAGTGATGTTCTAGGAATCTGTCTAGAGTACGAGGAACTAGACTTAACCTCAAAATTGGACTCTAAAGTGCCAAGTAATGATGCGAAGATTGTCATTGCTCAAGTAAAGCACTTTGAAAAACAAGAAATTAGAAAACAGATACTAGATGACTTTCAAAATGATCTAACAGAAGATGACAGTGAATCAATCGATGTCAATTGGAAACGTGAAAATGCTCTTTTAAAGGAAATAAATACAGAATTAAAAGAAAGAAATGAACTTTTAAAGCAGTTACTAGATAAAAATAGAAATGAAATACCGACGGTTAAAAGCAAAACTTTTGCTGAAGCTATTTCGAGTACTAAAAATATCCAAAAGCCTAAACGTGTTCCTAATATCATATTAAAAAAAAACTGCTGACGATGAAACTATTGATGATTTAAACAGAAAGGTATTTCACTATTTGACAAAGGATAAAAGAGATAGTCATAAACTTATTAAATGGGGAAAGTGTCAGCAAAGCACATAAATTACTAAAAAGTAAACTTGCAGAGATATGTGAAGGAAACAAAGTACAAGTTGAAAATCCTAAAGTTAAAGTCGTAGGAATTAATAATTTTGAAAACATGGATAATAGAAGTATTAAACTAGATATCAATGAAAGAAACTTCGGTAGTTTTTAAAAAAAATGTGTTGTTTTGAATTCTTATAAGAACAGTAAAACTAGATTACCGTCTGTAATATTGGAAGTGCCTGCTGAGTTATACCAATACATTAGAGAGAGCAAGAATGGACTCTTTGTAGGATATCAAAACTGCAGAGTATATGATTATTGTAATGTTAAACCTTGTTTTCATTGTGGAAGGTTTGGTCACAATGGCATTAAGTGCAAGAATAATGCTGTTTGTCTAAAGTGTGCTGGTAATCATAAAACAGTAAATTATCAAGAAAATAAGATCAAATGTCCAAATTGTGCATTCAGTAACGAGAAATATAAAACAAAGTTCAACGTGGAGCACGTGGCAATAGATAGCCACGAATGCGAAATCTTGCAATTTAAGATAAGGAACTATATTGATTATACCGACTACACAATTAGACCTACTTTGCCAAGATATATCGGCAAGGTAGGAACGTCAGATAGAGGTCTAGTGGCTAAAGCTTCTGGAATTTCGTCAACGTCGCTTCAAGCAATGAATACAAATATAGCAGACAGACTAAGGAGCGGGAAATAACAATGGATCAAGATATCAGTATCGAAGACATAAGCAAGTTCGAATGTGAAGTTGATGACATAACAGAACTGAATAAGTCATCAATGAGAAAAAAGAACTTTATTTTATGCGTAAACGTAAGAAGCCTAAATGAAAATTTTATAAAACTAGTTTTTATTGAGTCTTTAAAAAGAAAACCGTGTATAATTGTATGCACAGAAATATGGAACTTACAATACACTCAATACTATCAACTACAAGCATAAAAAAGTTTGTACAATGAAAGTAATATTAATAAGGCGGATGGCGTCATAATTTATATAAAAAATAATATATATATATTAACACTATAATCGAGGTAGTAGATAGAGTGAGTGTGGTAAGTACTGACATAAAACTTATGACAGGTGAATCGATCAGAATATCTGCTATGTACAGGTGCCATGACATACCAAAGTCTGAATTTGTTAATAGTGTAAACAAATTTTTGGTAAGACATAGGAATGTTAGAAATCACTGTATTTTTTGGTGATTTCAATATTGATATACTAGAAAGTAATGTAGTAAATCTAGAAACTAGTGACCAACAATTTGTCAGGCATTTGTAATAAACTATCTTGAACGTGAATATGTTCCGTACTTCAGAGGAATTACACGGCTTTTATTAAATTATGAGTAGGGAACTTGCATTGATAACTGTTTCGGTAAAACTAAAAGCATAGAAATTGAATCTATTAAATTAAATACTCCCCCTTTAACGATAACTATCCGTTAGTCATAAATATAGACCAGATTAAGATACAGAAACCAAGCGAAACAGTTAACAAATGCACAAACTATAGGAAATTAAAATATACAGCGGAAAATTTTGACTCGAATACAGTTTAGACAATGCACTATCCAAATGCTGCATTAAATAAACTCATACAAATTATACACAACTGTCTTGAGATAGCTACATATTCCAAAAAATGTAAGAAAAAAAAATGAATCGCTACCAAAAAAACTGGATGACTAAAGCAATCCAAGACTCATATCAAACTAAAGAAAATTTGTATAAACTGTGGAAAATGAACCCAACTAATTTGGAATTAAAATATGAATATAAAAATTACGAAAAAAATCTTAGATAGAGTCATTAAAGATGCAAAATACAAATTTGAGAATAATGAAATAAAAAGAATTGGTAATAATCCAAGACAGCTGTGGAATATTATTAATATTAAGTTTGGTAAAAATATGCATCAAAACAAGTCACCTGATTATTTAGTTGTAAATACCCAAAAAATTGAAGATAAAGTTGCCATAGCTAACTACATGTATGATTATTTTTGCAAGATAGGAATAGACTTAAGTAATCAAATTCCAAATTTAGATACAGATCACCAGAAACTTCCAGAAAGAAATAGCAAATCGATTTTTATATATCCTACTAATTGTTTTGAGATCCGAAAAACTAAAATACATAGTAAAAAAACTAAATTACATAGTTAAAATAACGAAATATCTAGTTTTTGTTTTTGCAAAAATTAGTAATAGAATGGACAATAAAACACTATGATATACTATGCATTTTTTCAAAGTTTAGTTAATTATGGCTTAATTGCTTGGGGTGGAGCGTACAAATAATTGTTTATACTTAATACAGGGAATACAAAGGAAATTATTGAAAATTATAAACAAAAATCAATTTCAACAACGAGACTCTCGACTTACCGTAAAGCAATTATTCCAATTAGAGTTAATATCGTATCACTATAATACGTTAAGGAATAAATATATGAATAGCAAAAGCAATACTAGAAATAAGAGTCTTCAGTTGCCAATGATCAATAAGACTATAAGCAAAAAAAAAACAGCTACTTTGTAGCCATAAATATATTCAATTTATTAACTAATGATCTGAAAACACTAGTTATTAGCAAAGTCTCGATTAAGAAGAGATTAAAAATATTTATAAGAGAAAAATATTTATAACTTAAAGAGAAATTTATATTGTACTGTTACTTAACTTTTGCGTGAATTTTTAATCAGATTCCAAAAAGGATGTCTCGACATCTTTTTGTATATTATTTAGTTTAAGCTTAGTTTTTAAATTTTTCTATGCTGAATGCCTCATGAATTTGAAAAGCATTCTCATTCTCAAAATCCGCATAAATTACAAAAGGTACTTTTTCACTCTTATTATGATCTTCAAATTTGAGAATACTATTCTTAGAGTCGGGTAAATTAATTCGACCATTATTCAAAATTTTACAATTATTTTCATGAGTCTTCAATCTTTCTTTATTGCAAAATATTTGTAAACATTTATCACAATTATAAGATTTAAAGTGGGTTTTAGATACTTGCAAACTCAGAAGGCGGGACATATTTTTTATCCAAACGCAGTGGTGTTTAGGCAAGCTTCCATTATTCTATATTATTAAAGTTCAATTTGTTTTCATATGCATAATATTGAAACTTTATTCGTATTAGTTTCACGGGGGAAGAATGCTGAAAGTACAGCATACTCGAAACCCTGAGTGATATTGTTCCGAACATTGACACAAGCTTTTTTGTTCTCTATAATCTTCGGAAGAGGAATGAAAGAACTCCCCTTAATTGGTGAATTTTTTTTCATGTTTATGCATAAACTTATAACATAATACTTTTCAGAGCCCAGCCAAAATCCTTCTCCTGAAATTCTTCTAGTTGTGAAAGATTTGGGTCTTTGATATGGTTATTTAAACCATTCCTCGAAATTCGTTGACATGTATATTGTAGCACATTCACTAGTTAAATATTTAATATCTGTCGATTCCTCATCATTTTTCTGCATAGAAAATTTCGAGATGAAGTCGGAATTAACTTTTACCGCATTATATTCTTCCAAACTTGACTGCACCTTGACTTTGAAGAGCTCATGTGCATCATTCAAGTAACTTAAAATGTGCACATGTTTTATATTAACAACTACACCAGTTCTAATATGATTTTGGACAGCTGACTGCACATCTCGCCACTCAACTCTAGCTTCATTTTTCTCAGATTGTAGACTTCTTCCATACTGTACATGATTTTCAAATTCAACTTGAAAACATGAGAGATGTGTCATAAAATTCTGACATTTTTTATTTTCTCCTCTTGTAAGATTAGACTTGGAAATTTTTTCGCTTAATTCCTTTATTGTGGAATTACAAAAATCCAAACAATAATGTTTATCATTATTGCTTATTTCATGAATACTCTACAAAGTATCACTAAGTATTTGAACAAGCCGTTCAAAAAAATTGATTGAAGCCATATTTACTTTTTCTTTCACCGAACTAGCACTTCACAAACTTGCACGTCACTTAAGGCTATACCTTCTCAGCTGCAATTGTTGAATTGTGCTCGCCCGGGAAATAGCTTTTCTCTTTTAAAGGAAAAGTTAACGTGAGAAGAGGTCGAAAAATTGAATACTTGGTCAATAGTAAAGATGAAAAGCACGTTTATAGGAAGCGAGGAGAGATTTTTTCAGGAAGGAATTCCTTCGAATCAACCAAAATTTGTCTTTTTGTCAAATCAATCAGGATAGAATGAATCATTAGCTAGTTTTCGGGAGATTTTCCTAAAAAGAAAAATTTTTTTGAGAGGGATAATATTTTCTTCTTTTTAAACCAATCAAAACTCGACTTTTAGTCGAACCAATAACAAATGTGCCTTGTTTATAGAAGACCCAACCTAAAAGAGCATAAGGCGCAGTTTCTTGCTATAAAATGAAGATGAGAGAGTTTTCGTACTTATTTTTTAAGATCACTTCTTACTAAACTAACTACTAAATGACTAGAACGCATGACTATGAATTGTTGTTTAGAAATTCTATGTTGAATTGTCAAGAAGAAAACGTATATATTTGTGATATCCAAGGATTTCGAAGAGTTGCAGAGGATACTTTTATTTTTAAAGAAATAAGTTTTATAAATTTAAGAAAACAGATCTACCAACTGTATACCTATTCAAATCCTCTATGGCTTGGGAAGAAGTTACACAAGAGGAAAAGAGATGTTCTACAAATCTACATGCAAGGTGTTGAGAAATTATCTGTCAAAAAGTCCAACGGTTGAAAAATATTTTACCAAACATGTAAGTTTTTGATACTACTTTGATACCTTTTGTTATTCTTTAAATACTTCTAATGGTTTTTTTAATATTATTTTCAGATGTATCTCAAATATCGAAAACTTTGGTTGACAACCATTACTTCTACTTTAATCATGACCTCTGCATTAGTAGAAGACCAGAGTGTACTGTTCACAATGCTGAATAGATTCGAGCTTAGCTACTCAATTACTTAGACAATTCATTAAGTCAAGAGGAAGTTGATAATAAAAATACTAAAAATAATGTATGTTCTTGTCTATATTAGAAATAAAAAAGAAAACACAAAATTTGTTTATTCAAAATGAATCTTTATTTAATTATTTAATTTTTTTTTCATAAAATATAAAAATAAGAAAGCATGGTTTGAAAATCCAAAATATTCTTATAATGCCAATTGATTATCGTTAATAAAAATACTAAAAATAATATCTTATGTTTATATTATATATGGAAAATAAAGAAATCAACATTTATATAGAATATGAATATTTATTTATAAGTTAATTTCATTTATTCAAGTATTATTTATTTACTTATTTATTTTTGTATTTATTTACATAAAATAGAAAAATATAAATTTATTATTTAAAATACAAAATATTATTTAAAAATATAAATTGACTTGAGTATTATTAGTCGCTAAAAATAATTTCTTCGATGATTGGTTTCAGCTTGGAGCTAGGTTGAGATGTAGCCCTGTCGAGCACCAGTAGTATATGTGCAAAGATAGAAAAAGATGGCGGCCGAAGCCGAGTAGTGGGGTAGAGCCGGTGAAAGCGTGCAAAGATAGAAAAAGTATGGTCGGCCCTAAGGTGTAGTGCCTGGGTGAAAAACCAACATGGCCGCCGTAGAGGTGGTTGGTTGGTGGGGGGGGGGGAAGATCCTGTACGGATATAGAAACTCTCCCTCTCCCTCAGTAGCAGCCGACGTTGTACCGATATAGAAAATCAATGTGGCTGGTGTTGAGGTGTAGAGTCAGTGAAGGTTAGGAAAGATGGCCACCATAGAGGTGGTGGGTTGGTGGAAGGGGAGAAAGGGTCTGTACGGGTATAGAAACTCTCCCGCCCCTTCAGCAGCTGACGTCATATATATATATATATATATATATAACGCCTGTGTGAGTATGGAAAATTTCCCTTTCTTGAACGGCAGGTTATGCGTTGGTAAGGAAGATTTCTGTACTTGGATCTATCCGTGTGTATGTGCGTTTATGTGTATACATAGCTAAGCACAGGTGGGATTTTTAGGTACGTGTAGGTGGAAATTAATTTGATAAACAATTGAAAATATATTTATATAAATTTATTGATAAAATAAACGAAAATGGTGTACAAAATTAACATATTAGTAATAAATGAAAAGTTATATATATATATATATATATATATATTTATTTATTTATTTATATATATTATTCTAGGTTTACATTATTGAATACAACATTTTAAACGTCGCTTATGGTCATTTCCTACATGGTATATTTATTTTCGTGTTTAAATTTTGTTGTGAAACCACGAAGTTTGCTATAAAAACACTCTACAATTTTATCGTTCCTCCTATAATCTTTTGTGAATAATTTACAAAATTTCTGTAGTGAATAACCTCGTTTCATATAATCTAAAAACATTAAACAAAAATGGCCACATACTTTAGAGTTTAGACTTTACAGTTGTGTAGTGTTCCATTCATAAAAAATAGTATTTCGCCGTACCGCTCTTATGTGGTATGGAAAAACGGGTGGTAATCCATAACTGTCGAAAAAGATTCCACGACCTCGTCTGTCTATATATATAGCTACCCAATGAGATCCAGGTTGTGTGTGTATATCTGTATTAAATACGCACCCCGTCGGTTTCGTCAATGTCCGAGGAATCCTGTCCGCAGGGAATACACCCGCTGAAGGTATTCTTAATAAACGTAGAGCATCCCGTATCTGATTCGTGTTCAACTTGTATATACGTAGAATGTGTTTTAGGCGATGATGTTGCGGATGTATAATAACCAATGCTTGAAACTTCGTCGTATATAGGTTCATCTAAGGCATGCCCTGGTGTTGGTGGTTTTAAATATTTAATATTTTTCTTTTGCTGTTTTGAATAATCCAGAGCACTAGATGTTACTACAGGTACACTTGTTGAAGCGCAATCAGGGACTGCTCGATCAGGACTTGTGCGGTAAACGAACCTTGGGTCTAAATAATCGTAGTGTTAAAGCAGCCAAAAGAGCAATGTTCTTGTTTACCCACGATTTTATTCTGTAGGCGTTGTTTAAAGCACAATTGTGAACGCCTCGGTGTAGAGAACCGTGATAGCAGCAGAAAATAACCCGCTTTGGTAAATGATGTGTAGCCGTGCAGTTGTAATTCTCCATTTTAAATTTTCTATTCATCGTGTAGTTATGCTTTGTATAAGATGTATCTCTTCCGCACCATGTACAAAAATTTGTCTGGCTGTGCTTGCTAATTCTCAAAGATTTGCGTGTAGTTGGCGATAGGATATGTCTCCTTCGAACCACTCGATACCATGGACGTTGCTTGTAATCCAGTTATTGTGTACTTGTATTTTAATAGGTAAGTCTGAGAATGAATGAAGTGCAGCTGCGATCCAGTGTGCGATGTGTTCTTTATTTAAAGAAACTACAGCAACTTCTTTGATTATGAACTTGTCGGTACCATTGCGAAAACCCAAAACGTCAACTATATAATCCATAATTTTGTGTTGCAGTTGTGAAGAGAACTGAGTACACAACCTTTCTAACTACTGCTCATGCAAGAGAGCCGTAATTTATACCCAACACCACTCAATGTAATGAGTTTTGTCATCAGCTGAGTCAATTTCAAGAATGTTATCGTATTCAGCATATACGATACAATTAACTGATTGTTGTAGAACACTTTCGAATCGTAATTCTAAACGAATAGCTCCCGTTTTCACTAAATTCCAGTGTGTATTACAGTTTGCTGATAAATAAGATGTAAGGTCAAACGCATATAAATAATAACCGTCGGGATAGGCTTCTCTTGATATATTATTACCAGCGTCTGCAAAATTAATGCCGGTACCACTAAATAATGTATGATAAGCATCTACATATCTGTATGGATAGTTTGGTTGTATAGCCCTGCTCGGTACTTGTACTCCGTCTACACTCATTGCTAAATAGTTTAAGTTGAAATGTTGAAAATTGAATGGAGTTTCTTTTTTACTACAGTTAAAAGCTTTATTTGACACTAAACCTATTATTATACGTTTCGGAATCTGTCCAAGAATAATGTTGTCTAAAGTCTCGCCAGTTATACCAGTGTGTAAGGTGAAGGACTTTACTTCAATACGGGTTAATGGGTATTTAGCTGTACCTTTAGATAGCGCTTTTGTGTGTGCAAGTAAAATTCCGGGATTGATTTTAGCACGACGTACTCGTAATGAAGCGTCTAGAGTTTTCACTTTTATATTTTCAGTTTCATAGTTTATTAAACAAAAAGCGTCTTTGGAGCGTATAAGCCGTACTCTAACCTCCACTCCATTGAGGAGGAATTTTTCCTGATTAAAAACGTCTGCGTGCAAATGACCAAGTAAATCAATGATTTTAGCGCTTTTGGTATAGTTACGACGAACACACGCTCCGATATTAGTGGAAAAAGAGGTTTTACCATCATCACTAGGTTGTCGTAGAGCAGCATCCATCTGTCCAGATGTATCATTATACCATAGAACCGCAAGTCAAGTGGGATTTTTTAGCTTCTTCTGGATAATTAAGTAATGTTTCTATGTATGCACGATAAGCATAAGCATTACTCGGTGGTGAAACAGTTTTTTGATTGAAAAACATGTCTACTTGGTTAAAAATACTATGTAGGAAGTTGTTAACAGGGGCAACTAAAGTTTTATCTTCTATAGGTGAGTCTCCTTTTTCAAGACGTACAGTGAGATTTATCATGGTATGGGCCATATCAATATAATCATCCGAGTTTCCAGGGATAAGAAATTCTAAATACGAGTCTTCTAAAATACTAGTTACAGGTTTATACTCAATCCATTGAGTACTTTCTATAGATGTCTGAGTAGGAGGAAGTGTAAATAAGTCAAGCTCGGATTTTGCACACTCGTAAGAGTGAGAGTGAAGAAAAGCCATTTTTATTAAGCAGGTCCAAAATGTCACGAACTGAACGAGTTTTCTTCTTAATATTTCGAGTCTTCCTTTTCTTATTTGATTTTTTGTTAGTTTTCCTTGTCTTTGTTTTTCCGGCCTTTGTTTTACGTGTAGTGCGCTTTCTACCACGACTAACTTTCGACTGACGCTTCTGCCGTCGTTGTGATCTTTTATAACCAGAACCCTGCATAAGACTTTCTATTTTTTCTTCGGCTTTTCTTTTCAAATTTAGACCTGATTCACGTGCTCTCGTGCGTAGAGCTTCTTTAAATGTAGATTTATTTTCGCTTACGTCATCTATTATATGCATTCCGGCTCTGAGTGCTTTTTTCCGTATAGCCGGTGCACCTCGTTTTAGAAATGGTAACGCCCTACGAAAGAGACCTCCAAGAAAACGACCTATACCACCATGGCCTTTCTGATACGGTGCTCCTACGTATACATGTTCGACGCCGCCGCTACCAACTTGTGAATCATAATATTGCTCGTAATGACTCATAGTGAATGTCGTCACGTAGTTTGTCTAAAATGAAGTGTCACCGTTGACGTACCACACTCGAATGGTATAACAAGACCAAGATGATCTCTTGTATCGATCACTATGGTTCGAAAACAATTCCTTATTAAAGGCACATAGTTTACAGGTGTGAAAGTTTGATGTTGATTAGAACCGAATACGTAATCTTTGTAATTTACAGGTGCAATACGTAGTAGAGCTGTTTGTACGTCCCAACGATTGTTGTACTGTTGTACAACTGTCTCGGAAGAGCATTCAAAATATTGGCAGGGCGAGTTGCGACAGCAGGATTACTATCTACTTTGATGTATTCAGAAACTTCAGAAAAACCTAATATGTCTAGGGCAGCACAGCTCATTTTCACAGAGTGTTCAAAATTACAAAGTTCGTCACTGCATTGAAAATCTGAAAATCATATGTGAATCATTTACGAGTAAAACTTCGTTCAAATGATCTAAGAATTCTGTAAATGTATTATAAACGCCATAGGGAAGAGAGGCTATTACTTCCAAATTATAGGATGTTTGATCACCGTATATATCTCTGTGCACAGGTGATATTATCGAATGCATTGTTATATCTCTATCTTCTTTTCGTAAATGTAAAAATGATCGTGGAAAATGTATTTCAGATATTCCTACTTCACATAATCCATGTAAATTGATTTCTTGAGGTAGTTTAGTGACATAACACGACGTTGTGTTCTCGGGGTATACGTTCATACTACTATTGCTTGGTAAAATCATATAAAACTGATTTTTTTTCATCGTGTTAAATTTCTTTTATATTTGAAACAGGTACCCAAGAATTAAATTTAGTTGGGTAGCCTACCCAACTAACAAAATATTTTTTCTTCTTACCTCTACCAGCTGTTTTGAGAATTTTATCTATTTTGTATTCTGTATTGATTAAATTTTTCTCTATGACTGTGAGTTCTTCTTCATAAAATATACCATCTATGAGTTCACCATTTAAATCTTCAAGCTAGTAAACTGGTGGTTTTCTATGTTTTAATACTTTGATAATTTTGATAATCTCTTCTGACCAATTGGCTTCATAACCTTTTTCAAAAGTTCCTTTTGTACGACTTATACGCACTAGGTTTCCGATTGAGTACTTTGGCTTTCTTTTCTGTATTTTATATCGTACATCCATGTTTCGTTTAGCTTGTTGAGCATTATATATAGTCACAATCGCTGGCGCCATCTTGATAGTGGAATGTCTAGAATTGTTGTATCCTTGAACCAGGTCATGTAGAATATCGATGTACCGTTTTGTGTTTTTATGTGTAAAGTAACGCCACATTCGCTCTTTCAAAGTACGATTAAACCTTTCAACAATAGCAGCTTTAACGTCTGGATTTCTAGTTACACGGTGAACAATATTTTGTGATTTTAAGAAAGTTTGCATCTCATAACCTAAAAATTCACTACCTTTATCAGTTTGAAAGGTCGTTGGGGTTCTACCACCACTCCTTGAAAAAATTTTTTTAAAGGACTCTGTAACAGCTAAACAAGTTTTTTCTTTGATAGGTTCAACGAAAGCATATTTACTTAAAACGTCGATAACAACTAGTAAATACAAAAAATCATCGTTATAAGCTTTCAATAACGAAAGTTCTATAAGATCACCTTCCCATACAGAATCTATGGTTTGTACATTATAATGTAGTCTTTGAAATTTTCGACGTACTGGTTTATGAAGGGTGTAAACGTCTTGAGCTCTCAACCATATGTATATATTATTTTTATCTACTTTGTTTTTAATTTTATTAACAAGACGATAGGCTCCTGCATATCCTGCTTCATCTTTTGGCTCATAATACATTTTTTCTAATAACTGGTTATCTTTATCCATATTTTATTTATTTATTTTTACAAATTACATTGAAATCCTTAACCAACCACCTGCTCAATACCATGCTCTGGTTTTTCTTCTTTTTTATCTGTTGTCACATTCGAGACTTTGCTACTTTTTTTTAATTCTTCAACGAAAAACAAATATCTTTGTAATGTACGTTTGTATTTTTTCCATTTTTCTCTTTCATCTTTTTCAGAAGAATTTAAAATTTCGTTCATCTCAAAATCTAGTCTTGACAAATGATTACCAGATGTTTGCACGCTGCTTATAGCTGATATGATCTCATTTTTATTATCTATCTCGTTAACATTCTGAATCTGTTGTTGTTGTTGCTGTAGTTTGCTTATACTGTCATGTGGTACTAGCACCATTTTACGAGCGTGATGCATTTTTACTGTCTACTAGGAATAAGTGCTGAAAAAATTGTACCTATTAAGGGTGCCAATAAGGCTCCTATGAAACCGTTTCCTTTTTGAACAATTAATCGTTTTTTATTTTTCTAACCTTTAGACTTTGAGTCTGATAATCGACGTAAAATTGCTTTATGTTTTTTTAGTTTGGCTTTTTGTGATGCATTTAAAGGTACATTACCTTTTAAGGTATTTAAAGCACATTCGCAGATGCCTTTAAGTAATTTTCTATTTGCTTTTTTCAATATGGCTTTGCACTGCTCTTTACAAATGATAGAGCGCGTGTAACGCACTCGCTGTTTTGGCATCGAGTGACGTTCTAGATGTTGACGGTGCCATTATATACGTAAAACTGCTAGATCAGACTCTCCTACGTTTCTTTTGATATTACGCGGTATATAAACATACTGATGTGTGTCATCGGGAAAAATACAAGTACGCACTCTACACGATTCGGGAGTACTTTGTTTTAAATCTAATAATAAATAGCCATGGGGTATTGATGTAGCGTCAAAATAAGCCTCTTGTAAAAATTTCGGATCTTCTGGATGAACTTGGCGAGCCATATGCTGAATCTGTGCTCTGTCTCGGGGATTTTTAAAAATAACAATATAGTTCGCGTTTAACGAGATATCTCTTTGTTTTGGACCTTGATGAAATAAATTTTGAGATATTAATATACACGATAAATTCCTATGATGAGAGCCTTTTGTAAAAGGATCGCAGGTTGTGTTATTAAAAGATTCCCGCATAAGATCGTCGATAACTACTAATTTCGGTCTAGAATCTGAAGTAAAATCCTCATTCCGAGGAAGACCTTCGTGAAACTCTACATCTTTACCATACTCTAAATAGCCGACTTGCGATTCTGAATAATAAAACATTTTACGTGCAAAAGGTGTGTCCGACATACGCTCTAAATTTCGAAAAAATCGTTTGGCAAAGTATGATTTTCCACAACCGGTCGATCCACATATCATCGACGTCCACGGATGTTTCCATGGTAAACACATTTTTTTATTTTTTTTAGAAAAGCTTACTGGTTGAGGTGCCCCCTCCCCCTCCCCTACGCGCACGGACCGGGTTCTCGACAGGCTATTATTTTAGCTAATGTACAAGTTTACGCCGCTGCCGCTACTATAGCAATGACAGCGTTGGTTCAGCTTTTTTCTTTTTATAAGCTTACTGATTAGCTTATACATCAGCTAAACTGGTTAGGGGGGATTATTATTGATATAAATAAAACACTAGAATTATTTAGTGTTATTATTATTATTATTATTATTAATTATTAAATTTGGCAAATATAAAATATTTTACATTTACTGTTGTCTTTTTAAAAAAGGTAACATTCGTCCCAATGATAGTTTATACTCTGGGAAGAAAGGACAGATAGGTACGTTGTCGTTTACAGTGACTTTCTCTTTGAAGATAATTTTTGTTTTGGGTACTAAAAATAAAAACAACAGCATATGTACATTAGTTGAAAATATTTTTAAAATCTTTATTCAGTATTATTAAAATCAGTAATAATCGGAACTAAGGTTTCGATCACCTTTCTTAAGTCTACATAGATAGCGTTCGCTATTTACATGTATAGGACATCTATGATTGTCTGTGAACGTCGGTGCATCGAATTTATTATCTATTGTGAATTGAATACAAACTACATCCTTACAAGCTATCCAAAGCAATAAATCTACGGCCTTAGCATTATTTACAAAAATACATACATCCTCATACACTAGTTTTAAGTTTTTGTGGACAATCATCGGAATCGCAAAACATATAATCACATAAAACGCACCACTCACACTCATCCATATACTTAACCTGTGCGCTAAACTTTATGTCGCATACGTTAGCATACGTTTTTAATTTTTCTAAATATTTCTCATACTTAGAACTTTTCTCAAACTTAAGCCTAAGTAAGTTACTAATACATTGTCTCCAAGCTTCACCTTCTAAACTCTTTTTAAATTGTGGGTAAAAGTGACAACTCGGTACATTACACGTATCGGGGTCTTCGGCCCGTAAATCTAAAAAACAGAAATGCACAAAATACGTTAAAACAAATATGGCGGTATCATTATTTACATTGATAAATATTGCTAAAAACAAAATATATTTTTGAACAAAAATTTTAAATATTCATGATTTATTTTTAATAAAACTATTTACAAATCCATACAATCACAAGTAAAAGAATTAAGTTAAAGCTAAAGAGTTACATTATTTTTCGACTCTTCTTAAATCCATACGGTCTAGATGTACAAATATTATCCGCTCGCCTTTTCATACTATTTAATTTACAAGTTTTCGACTCACTACAAGTGACGACGTCATGCATTGCAGTGCGTCTGATAGAGCTGAAATTGAACACTATCCTATTATCTTTATCTAAAACTAGAGATTTTATTTTTTCATAATTTATTATATTAGTTGTTCAATAATTTAAACTAATACATTTGACTTTACAAACTTCGTGTTTAGAACCATCAGGTTTTTTGACAACATATGAATAAAATTTTGGTCCCGCTGTGACAAAGGATTCTATATAACTATTTACACCATAACATTCTAATTCATCTGTCATATCACCTAAAAAACAACCTGTAGGTACTTTGTATTCTCCAGGCGTATTTCTATTTAAATATATACAAGAGTCTGTATCATAATACAGTTCTCGTTCACCCAGTTTCTCTAAATAATTATATAATTTTAACCGGGCCTGTGCTGTGGTGTATGCAGCTATACTGACATTCGTTACAACGGAGGGTGTATAGTTATCGTCTTTATAAGACCACTGAATATAACAAGTCTCCTGATTAACAGGTAATACATTTTTTAATTCTCTATCAGACGATTGCAAAATTTCTATCAACAGATCTTTATCATTAACCACCTCAGTCTTACCCATATTTTCCCGCTGACCGAATTTACCCCAAAAAGAATTTAGACAAAGTTTAGCTAAAAATCTTAAACCAGGATTTTTTGCTATATTTTCTTTGTCTAACTTCACACCCTCTTTGCGCTTATAATCTAAAATATAAGCATCACGTACCTGATCGTCTTTACAATTACTTGGGTAACCAGAAGCCTGTTGCTTTAATTTTAAAAAAGTATTGATATAATCAACAAATAACCCAGGTGTGTTTTTCTCGGGGTTATATTGTTTGACTTTGTACTGCCATATTTCGTATATGGCTGTGACTTTATAGCCTAAAGTTAACGCTTTTTTTAATTCTTCGGATACCCAAGTTCCTGTTATTTCACGATCTTCCACGCGCTCGTGTGTACAATCACCTGCTCGAGGTTTTCGCAGCATGTTCTACAAAGAGGGAACATTAAACGCTTATGCATCCTCACAGATAGTACAGGTAAAAACAAATCGCGAGGAGGCAGGATTCGACATTTTACTAAACCTTCAACATCTTTCAAGCAATTATCCGCACCAGTTAACCGCTGACAATTGTCGCCTACGAAAATTTCGGGGTGGCCTATCGGAAATTTACCTGTTTTGCAAATAAAAGGGTAAAGAGAGCAAATATCTATATATTCTATTGTCTCTTCTTTCCTAACTTCTGCTAAATTCACGGTATTTTCCGTCCTACCACCATAAAACGCGTCGCGTGGATTTAATGTATCTGACCACAACATAGGGTTGTTGTCGATAGATCTTTTAATTTCGGTTTAAAAACTATTTTCTAACTTTTTAAAATCACAACCCCAAATTTCATTTAATTTATATCCCGCCTCAAGAATACGTTGTGAAGTCTCTAATGTAGCTTTGTATTTCTTTTCATGGGTCGTGTCGAATATTACTTTTAATCGATTGTCACCTGTAAAACAAGTGCAACCGTGATAAAAACAACCGTGATATTGGAAAACGTAACGATCTCCATTATCCGCTTCATAATACCCGTCAACTAAAATACCCTCGGGTAGCCTTACCTCTGACCCGTTACCTGCATGTCGAATGTCGAACCCTGTTTCCTGCTCTTTAAAAAGTAGCCATTTTAGAGATTCTCTAGAATGACTATTTCTTTTCCTGTAACCACCTGGAGGGATTATTCCAATCTCATCGGTTTTCAGGAAGTTTTTGCGAAAAACACGCGAGCAAGCACTGGCAATCGTAGACGCTTCTGTAAACGGACATGTATTACCTACTTCTAAAAAACTTTTCCTAAAGGCAGAACATGCTTTTCTCAGTATATCAACATCTGTTCTGCAATAATTAAAATTTCATTTTGAAAATTAAAAATATAGCCAGAGTCAAGCGTTTCCTTATACCATGATTGAAATTTTTCTCTCTCCGAATAACTCATGCTATCGGGTGAGTAAAACTTTTCATCCGGTATAGGCCCTATATAATCAAAATTTTCTTTTTTATTAAATAAATGCGGAAACGTGCCTTTAATAAGATTATCTGAGAAACCAAAAACTTTTGGTAAGTCAGATAATTTCATGTGAAAATAATTTAAGCTGTCGATAAATTTAATCGTTTTCCCTATTGTCATAAGCATGATACTAGTACCGTTCATTATGACCTTAGGAGTAACTTTGGTATTTTCGACAAAATATTTTAACAAAAATTGAGCATCAAAACTCTTGCTATTGTGAGCTATACAAAATATTTCTTTAATATTTTTAGGTCTCACAGATTCGGCATTCATAATATAAAGAATACATTTTTTAATGGCGTTACCACCTTTAAAGACGGTAGTTACACCACCATCGCAAAACTCACAATGCTGATTCATCTTTGAGTCAATACATACATTACAACATATCTGTGCAACAGCTAAATTGACCTCATAATTAAATGATGGTATGTTTAAACCTTCATACTCTAACTCTTAGGTCGTTTCGAAATCATAAAAAAGAAAAGCATGCTCTGGTTTTTGGAAAGTTTCGTTATCTTCTAACACATCCGTTTTTTTTGCTTTACGCCTCACAATAGGCATATAGCAAAGGTGATTGTAGGGTCGAACACAGGAGCAAGTGGGACAATATGATTTTCCGCACTCGTGAGTATTTTGCTCAATTGAATCAACATTGTTGCAAATACGACATTTTTTTACAGCCGCGCAGATGTTAAGGTTTCGATTAAATGATTTTGATTCTAAATGCTTGTTATAGCAAGCAGTTAAAAAAAATTCAAATAAACAAGCGCTACATTTTATGATTGTATTATTTTTGGCACACATGGGTGAAGCGTTGCATCGATCGCAAACATTATTACACTAATGCGTGGTTCTTCTATTTAATTTCTTATGGCATAATTTACAAAAATATCTACATGCTGCTAAACCAGTTAAATTTGTAATCACGTCAAAGTAACCTATTTCATTTTCAAATTGTGTAAATAAAATATTTAAAAAATGTATAGGTACAATATTTTCTGCTTTCAAAACTTCAAACCCGTTGAAAAATATCTGTCCGCCTATACGTAATTGTTCAAGCGTATATACATTTATAACAGTTTTGAGTTTTTTAAAATAATTTTGAAACAATTTAATTTCAGTTAAACCACAACCAACCATTTCATCGATATTAACATCTGCGCTTTTAATTAATTCATCGGCCATTTCTAGCTGTAATTTACATTTGGAGTTGCGGATTCTATCCCACTCACTCCTCACAAGCGCTGTGTTCTGATGCTGTTTTTTACTATATACTAAAGCCGTTACTAACGCACGCGGCAGGCATTTCGCATCGTCGTTTATTATTCTAACTATTGATTTCGAATTAAGAATATCGTGGTTCGATATCGTACGACCACGACCTGTAGGCGACTTAATACTAACAACGCTAATCCGCAGGGTTTCATCTGCTTTAAATTCACGCGAACTTTGGGTAACGAGTTGAATCATATTCCAAATATGTATGAATTGGTAGTCTGATCTTAACCTAAAAGCGTGCAGTGGACCTTTCGGTAAACTAGCGCTTGTAATTGTAATACCGACATAGTCGGTCAATGCACAATTTTTGGTTATAAAATTAAATAGACTCCGCATGTATTCTTCTAAAAGATTTACTTTTTCGGAGGAAAAAAAAGTTGGAATAATTTTCAACTCGATTACCCTAGCAGTCGTTAGAAACCAGGCGTAATATTCTACATTATCAGAAATTACGTCAAAACACTCACTACTGTCGACTGTGTTTTCGACCATTGGCGGCTCCTCCACTAACTCCCCAGCTGTTGATAGGTGCTATTGGTTTTCTATACCGCAGGCCACTTGGTCGAGTAGCTCATCCGGTATATCATCCTCATACACCATCTCGGACTCATGCTTACTTGGTTGATCGACGCTGAGAGGCGAGTTGTTGTCAATCACATCAACGGCTACAACCTCATCAAAGTCCTCTAAAATCAGCTGCTGTGCATCCCGATGATCCTCATCGGCTAACGCCCATAAGCCATCGTCCGGTAATTCAGCATTCAGAGCGTCACGAATGTTATTCTCTCGTTGAATGGCTGAAAATATTTAAAAAATAATAACCCTAATCTCGAATCCTTATTATAAAATTTTGCTTGAATATTGTATTTGAAAAATCTATTCATTCATATTTATAGATTATAAAAAGTAATGTTTTAAGTAAACATTTATTAAGTTTTTCATAAAATAATATGAATAATTTAAAAATTTTAAACAAAAGTTGTTCTTAAATTAAATAAGGTTTCTTCTTTATTTATTCAGAATGAAACCAAACACACTGCTCAGAAAAATACTCTACATGAACTTGTTCTCCTACACGGAAAAATTCTATAAAAGAATTAATTTTATCTCAATTCTACTTAAGCATATAACTTATTGTTATACCATTCTTACAACAATGTGTACAAACATGTATTGAGCTTTGTAGTAGAAAAAAATTAATTATTTTGTAGAAAACACTTGTGTAGAATTTTTTCGTGTAGGGGAACAAGTTCATGTAGAGTATTTTTGTGTTCACTATGCCAGAATTGAAACTTTCAAATTTCTTTATAATTTCAGATATAAATTTTGTTTTTAATCTACACACACACATAAATATAGCACCACAGTGTAAGATGACTAGCACAACGCGAGAAAGGCTCATTCTAATATACTATTTTTAAAACACTGTAGTAAAAAAATTCTTTTGGCATTTGATACATTCAAGGTATCATTGGTATGATATTCAAGTTTAATTAATTTTTAAAGAATTTTTACTACAGCATTTTAAAAATAGTAAATTAGAATGAACCTTTCCTGTGTTGTACTTGTCTTTGTAAAATTACAGTGTGCATTCTACAGTGTGTAGATTTTCCAAAATTCTCTGAACCAAAAATTTTTTTAAAGTAAAACTTGTTAAACAATTTATATTTTATACGAGTGGCGAGTGCACGACACTAGTGAACCCGAGTTCAGCCGGCACCCTTCTTAATCCTTCAATAACCACTTATTCTAGTGGTCTTACACTATAATTCTTATTACTAGAATTAAACTTACCATTTATGTTGTTTAACTCAGCAAATAAGGGCTGCACAGCTTGCTCACTCGTAGCATTCCTGGCTCCAATCTCGGCCGCCACGTTCTACAAAATGGGTAATTCATCATTGAAAACACCCTGCCTGTGTAGTTGAGCCAGAAAGTATACATCCAGGTTCTGAATGAAGTCGGTGAATTGGCCCACGACCGTCCTTGTAATTCTGTCCAGTGCCTTCTACATACGGACGCTGGCGTTAGACCCATCTCGCGGGGTGAAGCGCCGCGCTCTAATCTTAGCTTTCTCAAAAGAAACTAAAGCGGCTCCAGTCATCTGGTCCAACTCACGATCACCGATTCCTTTAATGACTTATACAACAACACAACACACGTAAGTACACACGACAAGGCGTAGAGCACAAGGTCGAAAAAATGGTCAGCACACTGGCGAAGTTGAACTTGGTATAGATACTAAGAATTGGTTACGGACTCTTAAATACCGCCGCGACCGTACAGCTCATTTTTTCCCCATACTCAAAAAATCCAGTACTATAGCCGTACCTAATTCCCCATAGTCTAGCCTTTTTTTCATTTTCCCTCTAATGCAGTTCAAATTATTTTATGTGTAAGGCTACTCCCTGTGTCTATACCGGTTATAAAAAAGACTCACTTTGGTCAGAGAACTAGACACATTATAATCGCATTATTTAAGCAACACAAATTTCTGCACAGCTAGAAATACTTAATAAAACATTACAGAGACTGACTCTTCACCCGAACGCAAACAGTCAGATCTCTTAATGACCTTCATTACGGGGCTCAACGAAGCATTTGACCAACCCTAAAGTTTAATCGGTTTCCGGTTACTAGGTATCGGCAGAAATCGATTCAGTAACTAACTAGGAATAAAACTATTAAACAAAGACACCTTACGGAACTGAATGAACTATTAATTCAGCAATAGAGAGGCACCGCTTAGATAGCATAGTACCCACGGCGTCATGATTTACGACAGCCTTAATGTTCGACGGCATGGCTGGTAATGACCTACGACTACTACTCCTTAACTCAGCGTTCCGATGACTAATATTACCATACGTTACTTTCGGCAATAATAATGTGTACTTGAATTTCTCCACATTAACTACTAATGTGGTTATTCATACTAGGACTTTCCTCTTCAACCCACTCTTATGCACATACTCGCTATTAACAAAGGCGTATATAAAGACGCGTGCCTCCAGACTTTTAAGTATTCAGTTGTAACGTTAAGTAAGAATAGCTATTAGTGTATACACAGTGTTTTCACACCGATACTACAACTTCTCTTTGAAACATGAACAACACGCGGTTGACAAGAGATACAAAGGTTATCGAAATGGCATCTTATAACTCCCGTGAAGACGCTTTACAATACCTACTATATTCAAGAGTCTGTCCTTTAAACACATCGTGTACTAAAAAAATTATCGTTGGTCTTGCACCTCGAAAAAATAGTAATTATACATGCGTTGTAAAAATAATTAATCAAACTTTTTTTGGTATAAATTTTATAATTGAAGCCTGGCAGTCATTCAAACAACATTTTGACAAAATAACTAACTATTTCAGTGATGAAGTGCAAAATAACTCATTTGGTTTTGACAATTTCATATGGTACTAAAGCTATATTACTGGACAAAATCGAAGAAAAGATTACTGCAACCTATACATCATTAATCACAGATGAACAAGTGGAGTGTCAAGTAAGCAAGAAGAAAAAAGCTTATTCACCAGCAATTATTCTACAGAAGACAACATTTGAAGGAATTGTTAATATAGTCGAGTGTATCGACTAAACAATCCAGACTAATGAAAAAATAGCAACCATCGTGTCGCAGTGCACCGTTAATATTATTGATAATGTTTACAAAAAATTTACAGAAAATATTTTAACGCCTCAAACTAAACCATATGTTAAGCAATATTTACGCTCAAAAAATACTGTAATTTAAAAAAATATAATAGCAGCCAATTTTGAAAAAAATTTTAATGAAAATTATTTTGATGTAATTTTTAGCGAACAAATACTTTTATATTACTTTACTTTATATACTTTTTATTTTATTATATATTTAATAATTTTTTTAAATATTTATTAATTTATTTTATTTATATATATTTATTAATTTTATTTTATATACTTTTATATTACTTTACTTTATATACTTTTATTTTACTAATAATTTTAGTGAACACTGCATTGTAATGCTATATGCGAAAGTGTCATCGAAAAAATAACCACACCTAAAAAAATATTATATTTATTGTAAGATTATTTAATATATATTGTATATATATAAAATGATTTAAAATATAGATCTAAAACAAAATGCTTTTCTTTTTATTTAAAAAAAGTTACGGTCCAAACACACATTTAACCCCATTATTTATTTATTTTTGAGTTGTATTACAATTTCGACTATTATTTATTATTTTTATATCATCATGAAAATGTGTATATTTATGTACATATATAACACAGTCTGTACACGTATATACACATAAACGCACATACACACGCATAGATCCAAGTACAGAAATCTTCCTTACCAATGCATAACCTGCCGTTCAAGAAAGGGAAATTTTCCATACTTACACAGGCGTTATACATATATGACGTCAGCTGCTGAAGGGGCGGGAGAGTTTCTATACCCGTACAGACCCTCTCCCCCCCCCCCCCAACAAACCACCTCTACACCGGCCATGTTGGTTTTTCACCCAGGCACTACACCTTAGGGCCGACCATACTTTTTCTATCTTTGCACGCTTTCACAGGCTCTACCCCACCACTCGGCTTCGGCCGCCATCTTTTTCTATCTTTGCACATATACTACTAGCACCTGCAGATCTCTAGCTGATGCTAGTTGATGAACGGCTGAGCTGCTAGTGGAAGCCGCGTTCAGTTTACCTAAACTCAGCGGATAAGTCTTCTAGGCCTGAAATCCGGATAAGAACTAAAAGTTCCCGAAAATCTCAAATAAAAAATGAAATTAATATTTTATTATTTATTTTCATAATTTTGATTTTTTCCTTTTTTTTAACAAAATTTACGAATAGTCATTGACGCAGAAGACGGCCCTGGGTGTCTTGATGATTCGACAGGTGTCATTTTCTTCGCCTCCTTTGTATTGTCATCTGCAAAAAAAGAAAAGGAAAAATAAATCATTGTTTATAAAAAGATAAAATTGAATAAAGGGAGTTGAAACTAAAATTCCCTTCTGATATTAATGAATAGGTCTAGTTAAATTGTAGGTCAAAGGGCCTCCGACAAGCGAAGTCCAATCAACCCTCCAACCCACCAAACAAGTTCTCTCGAAATATTTATAATAATGAGTGGCAACGTTCAAACCCTGCTTATTATACAAATTCCAAACCTTTTAACAAAATCTATTTATAAAAAATTTTACTTACTCCATTTTTTAGAAGATGATTCAAATTCAAAGTTTACAGGTTTGTAAACTTCTTCCTTCTTGTATTTGAATAAAAATAATATTCCTATTGATTGATATAAACCCGAAAAATAATAAAATCAAACTTCACTTCAATTATGTTTTTGTAATATGTATATTTTAATATCTTAAATAATTGAACACGCTTTAGCCACCACGGCTTAGTAAATAAAATTGGAAACTTATACAATATTCGGGAGCAGCCACCTCGACTGAAATTTTCCTCGCTCGCAATTCCTCGCTTCACCCTCGCGTCGCGTCTTTTCCTTTGGGTCTGCGTTAGCACCTTCTATATCGGTCATCAACCTATAGCGTCGCATCTTTTCGCTTGGCTGCCGCCTCTTCCGGTCCTCTTCCGCTCCACCTTTCGTCCCACCCACGCTATTTTCCTGGTCTTGTCGATTTCCGTTAGATGGCCCTACCTGTATGATTTCTGATTTTTCTATTTGTTATTTTATAATAATTTGTAAATTTTACATTTTTGCTTGTATAATATAATATTTATTAACTGTGATTTTATTTAGCTATTGCAATCAATTTAAACTAGTGTTCTTTTAATAAACCATCTATTAAGATTATGAACAAATCGTGAAATCTGCACGAGCAAAAATTTATCTCTACGCTATGAATACGAGTTCTTCATTATAACATAAATACAAATATGCACAGTTCTATATTATTATTGTTCAACAGTTCATACTTTTTGTGAATCTAATTTTCTACTTGTTTTATTATAAATATTCGATTTTCAATAATAAATTTGCTTTGCACAGCCTCGTATTCGGTGCAGCACAAACAAAGTTCAAGGCGCCAGATTGTCGCACGCAAATTCTTCAAACGCTTGAGTTTCCCCTGTCTGCGCACAAATTTTACCATAGGGCCGCTGCCCGTCGTATACCGATCCCAATCGCTATACCTACGCTCGCTTCTAATTGCTATTTCGTCAGACGGCCTAATTGCTCGCGATCTTGCCCTCGTCGGCTGCTGCTCCGTGGGCTTGCAGCTGGCTCTCATGGGAGAGATTGCTAGCTTGCCGTCGCATTTTGTAGCTGCTCATATGTTCTTGCCGCTAAACTGGAAGGCCGGTCTTTTTCACCTGGCGCTGAGCAGCTAGGCCGACTATTTTCAGCCGGCGATGATCGCCTAGGCTTATTGTTTTCAGCCGGCGCTGATCGTCGAGGACTATTTTTCACTGTTGAGAAGCGGTGTGGATCGCTCCTCTCCTCCTTATATTCCTCAGCTGAAGCCCGCCGAGAGCTTGTTCCTGGATACAGCTGCTGCATAGTAGCCTTGAAGAACTGATACTGAAATATCCAAAAAAAAGAAAAATTAGAAAAAATGCATATTACATATTTAAATAAAGACAAACGAATGAAAAAAATTTGCTTACCGGATTCGATGGCTTGCATAGCCTAAGATACCTAATCGAACATCAGGAGTAGGGTGGGCGCGTTAGATATGAGCCATCGAACTCTGTCCTGCACTACCTGCAGATTATTTCTTCTGCTGCTCCTCTTGCTGTTGCTGCTGCTGCTTTTTCTTGGTGGCGCCATTCTTTATAATTTTAAAAATCCTAAACTATTTAACTGACCAGAGCACATCCTGGCCTATTTAACTGAGAAACTGAAGCTTCCCTTTCAGTCTAATTCTTACCAAAATCCACTGATTCATCAAAATTTTACCGCCCAAAATTTTCACTGTTACCGCCCTTAGACATATTCACTCCCAGATTTTTAAAAACTCCAAATTAGTCCCGACCACGCCTAACAATAAGTTTTATGGCTATCTTAGTTAAGGGAAAATCGAACTATCACAGATAAAGTATCTTCATTTGCGTCTTCCGAAAAAAGCAGCTCAAAAACAAGCGTAGACGTCATAGGCTTTTCCTTCATCACCATACGGAGGACGGAAACTGATGCTACGGGCTTTCTAACAATTGCCCTCTTTTTTCAAAAAGTAGAGAACGCCATTGGTTTCCCTCTCTTTTATATATACTTTAATATTATATATATATAAGTCGAACTAGACATGTACTATGTCATTTTAACGCCCCAACAAGTTTATTTTTTTATCAAAATGATTTTATAAATTTCACTTTTCACGTTATTAATTGTCCATTTCTATTCACCAAGAGACTTATTCAACTCATATAAATGTTTTTCTTAATACATTCAGGAAGATTCTAGTGGAAATCAAGCAAAAGAACTAGGCCTGGCAAATGTAGGTGGAGTTTTCTTAGTACTTATAGTAGGCGTGGCACTATCATTTGTGGGTACCATGTTTGAGTTTATGTACAATATTATAAGGACTAGCAGTAAACATAAATCTGTAAGTATTTATATATTTAAATCGAATGTAATGTTATCATACTATACATGTAAATCATTTCAGATAAAAATAAAGGACAATTTAAAACACGAATTAAAATTTATTATCAAATTTGGAGTATCTACAAAGCCAGTCAATGATTTAGATACTTAAATGAAAGCAATTTACAATCAAGAATTTTAGCAAACATCAAATATATAATTTGTAGTCACACTACTAATTATAAAATAAAGACAATATTATTTCATTAAACTAATTACCTACCTTATTATGCTTATTCTTGTTTTGTTATTTGTCGTAATTGTTACGCCGAAATTATTATTTTGGTCCCTTATCTATTTACGCAACAACCCTATATATACTACCATCTTCTACGTCGCCCTGCCCAGGTTGACCACTGCGACGTGGTGCAACAATGCTGTTTTTCCTGTTTTCTTAGCGTTCTCTGGCACGGTAAGGCGTTCTAGTGCGTATACATTTTTTGCGTAAGAACTCTCAACGATAGCATAGCGTTTAAGTGCGTAAAGTTCTAAGTTTTTCCTTTTTTTTGTATTTTGCAATCTATTAAATAAAACTTTACACTTGATTCGGCTTTTTCCTTAAAGCCGTGAGGTTTCTACACCGTATCAAGTGTTATTTAGCGTACAAACGTCATCAAGGTCATTTGAATGTCAAATCGATTTTTTTAAATAGGACCACCCATTTTCGACCCCAGAAATGAAAAGAGCGGAAAATTTTGTGTTCAAATATGGTCTAGAATATTTTAAAATTTGACCTTGGAAGGTAAGGACAAGGACAAATGCAAGTTTGGTACGTTAACTCGAAAATCAGAACTCGTAGAGAACAACATTTAAAACGAAATATTCATAATAATTATCCAGCTATTTGATAAAGACCTTGGTTTTGACCTTGACCTTCCTGATGATTTGAAGGTTAATTTTTTTAAATAGGACCACCCATTTTTGATGTGTTGAACATTGCGTCCATAGTGAGCTGCTGCATCATTCTGCTAGAACCACATGTGTTCAAAATTGGCTGCCGTAACCTCTATAATTCTAGGAACTATTTGCGTCCGTAACATGTCCTCACCTTCTGCTGCATTTAAATTACCCTTTATGAAAAAGGGACCAATCAATTGATTATTCAATATTCCAGCCCAAACATTTAATTTTTCGGGATGTTGGGTTTTGTCTTCGCGCATCCAGTGAAGATTTTGCTGAGTCCAATATCTGCAGTTATGCCTATTCATAATACCAGTTAATTGGAAAGTAGCTTCATCTGAAAAGACTATATTGGAGGCAAAATTGTGATCTTCAACAATCCTAGACATCATTTCTTCGCAAAACTCAACTCTCCTATCAAAATCATCTTCATTCAGCTCTTGCACAAGATTAACCTTAATGGATGAATAGAAAACTTGCATATTTCATATTGTTGAGACATATTGCGTATTGAAGTATGGGGATCCTCTGTGAGTGACAATAAGACATCTAGTGATTTTTCTTCGTTTGTTGCAGTAGACGGTCTTCCAGAACGAGAACGATCATTTACACTTCCTGTATCATGAAACCGTCTGACAGCCCTCGATACTGTAGATTTAGAAATTGGAGTAAAGCCAAGTCTAAAAGTTTCCTTGAAGAGAGTTTTGGCATCTTCATAAGATCGTCTAAGGTCACCCCAGCCTCTCATCATCAACAGTGAAATTCCTTCTCTATTATTAAGTCGTTGCATGTTTATGTGCAGATAATAAATATGCACGACTGCGAAAAATGACAAATTAACTACTGAAAAATATTCGATGAAAAAATGACCAATGAACGAGAAAACACTATTTTCAAGACAAAATTAGAGAAATACTTCTTTTCCAGAAAAAATGTTGACAATCTCTACATATCACGAGTTACTAAGAAATAAAAAATGAGCCTTGGTAAATTGAAATTGAATGAAAGATGACTGAGATTGAAAAGATTAAACGAAGAAATTTTTTAGAATGTCTTGATTAACAATATCTCTGATGGTCAACTTAAAATTTAATTTTAAAAATAGTTTTATGGTTTATTATGAACCCTTCTTTAAATTGTTAATGTTCATTATTCATTTAAACAAGTCTTGTCCATTTAATAGAAGGTTTAAAAATTGAGACGTTACTATTATTATTATTATTATTTGTGTCGGAAAATTTAAGCAATTAATAAGTGAAAGTAGAGGTGGAGTAATTTGAGTCTACGGGGTGAAAATTATGCTGAAGCAGTTTAGAAGTAAAATAATGATAACTAAAAAATTTATAATGTCAGAGACGTTCAACAATGGGGTTGTTTAAATACCGGAAAAATTTGAGTTGATGATATAGAATTTACGATGAAGCAATCAAGTCAAGTTAAGATTAAAATTGGTTACGTTTTTAATACGCAAAATTATTCTGATTTTCAAGTTATCGAACTGAACCTGGGACGCACCTTGTTCATGACCTGCAAAAGTCAAAATTTAAAAATGGTCAAGACCCTATATGATCGCTAAATTTTCCATTCCCTTCATTTACATGGTCAAAAATGGAGGGTTCTATTTAAAAAAATCGATTTGACCTTCAAATGATCTTCAAGGTCATGGTCAAGGTCAAAGCCAAGGTCTCCATCAAATAGCTGGATAATTATTATGAATATTACGTTTTAAATGTTGTTCTCTACGAGTTATGATTTTCGTGTTATCGTACCAAACCTGCATTTGTCCTTGACCATATTTGAACGTAAAATTTTCCGCTCTTTTCATTTCCGGGGTCGAAAATGGGGGCTCCTATTTAAAAAATCGATTTACCATTGTTAGTTCAGATGTTATCATACCGTTCCGGAACTTTTCAAACACCCTGTATATATATATATATATATTGTTACGAGGTAGGACTGTCTTCGAGAGGAGGAAAACTCAAAAGGAGACGCCGGGACCGAGAATCGATTCGGCGCTCTCGAGATCTCTAGGCGCGCGCTCTATCCATTGAGACAATGCCGCCTTATTCCGTCACTTTCGTTCCTGCTCCGAATATCGGCATAGCGAGGAGTTGAACCTCGTTACATATAACGGGGTCCCGGCGTCTCACCGCCCGTTATAAAAGATATATATATATATATTGTAACAGGGTGGTTTTTAGGCGGCTATCTGCCTATGTACCACGTACAAATGCAAAGTCCTCCTGCACTTTGCTTTTGCGAGATGCTGTACTCGCTTGTGTGGTCGCCTACCTGCGACGATGTCCCGGTGCTCAGCATGCACTACACTCCTGTGTAGTGCCTGCGGAGGCGGCGGTATTCGGCGGTTTAGATAGGAAGAGGGATCGGGACGATGATCGAATGAACACACTGCCGATTCTAATAAAAATGCGTTTATTCAGTTAAACAATCTGGCGTCCGTATTGCGCGTATTCGCGTCGCGAGAAGGCCACACAATATACCGGAACAACGACTAGGGCCAAATGCCTCGCCAGTCGATCGCGTGTAAATAAAAAGAAATCAGATCCTACTTTTTGTCGCGATGATCCTTGCCGTACGCTGGCCAGGGAGTCCTCTGCCTGACCTTGCCGTCTTCATGGGCTGTGGTAGCTTTGGTTGCTGCGGTTGCTGCCGTTGCTGCTGTTGCTGCTCAAGATGCTGCTGTTGCTTCTAGGACTGCTGTTGCTGCTAGGACTGCTGTGCTGCGGTTGCTGCTAGGGCTGCTGTCTCTGCTGCTGCTGTAGCTATAACTTTTGGCGCGCGTCGTCAGTACTACTCGCGAGTGCGCTCAAAAGTTAACTGTCTCGAATTTTCCTCGAATTGCGAGATCTCTACCGGCCTTCCCGCGCTTTGGCTCCCCGCGCCGACGTGCGCGTCTCGCAGCTCGTTACAACCCACCCCTAGAACCAAAATATCGCCCCGAATTTGGTTCTACCATACATAGAGGGATAGAGTGGCGCCAAATAACAAACTCCTCATCTGTAACAATAAAAAAATAAAAATTTATTCATAAAAGGGGGCGCCCTAATGAGGGTAGTTGGGACACCGTGAAGCTCGGTTGACTTCCTCGTGGCCACAAACGACACAGCTTCGCTTGGTCGTCCGCACTCCCTGCGGCCGAGCTGGCGACGGTGGAGCTGATCCTCGGCTGCCAGAGCTCTGGCGCCTCCTCCTGGACCTACTACGGGACCGGCTGGTTCGACGCCGCTTTGTCCCTCTGTGTTGCTCCTCCCGTTGGTCCCTCGACGATCCCCACGTCCCTGTGCGGGACCTGCTGCGCCGCACGACCGGCGTCGTTCGCCGGTTCACGGGAGAGACATGCTCCCGATTCCCAGACCGGTCACGCCGAGTAGAGACACCGCCTGCAGAGCGCGTAGGTTTCTCTGCTTGCGGTGTGCTCTCCGAACACACATCGGTCCGGGGTCGCCTGCACGCCCCTGGCCGGACCCCTCGGCGAACTTCGCCTCTGGCCGCGTTCTTGTCGGCGAGCATCTTCCACGCCCGGACCTACTCCAAAGCCGCCTCGGTTTCCTTAAGGGCCCGGGTTGCGCGGCTCTGCTCCTCCTGAGCACGCCGCCGTCGAGCTTCCTCGCGCGCCCGCGCGATTGCCCCGGGATGGGGTACTACCTTTGGGCCCACTCTTTGGCCCTCAGGTCTTCCATGACGGCGCGACTGATCGACAGCCTTGAGCGCCGCCTTCTCCTCCTCGATCAGCCGCGTCCAGGCTTTCGAGCGCTGCTGGAAGGCCGCTCCATACTGGCGCACGGCGCTATCATAGCGCCTAAAGGCCTCTCGTGCCAGCCTGCGAGCCTCCAGACTCGCCTCGATCGCCTCCTCGATCGCTGGCCGTAGCTTGGTCCACTCCTTCTCCACCTCACTTGAGGCAATCTCCAGAGCAGGCGATGATGGTGCTGGGTCGATGGGCTGGGCGGACTCCAACCGCGCCGAGATGGGCAGGCCTGCGAATCGCAGGCGGCGCGGCAGAGTCTCACCGTCTTCCTCCGGTTGTTGGCTGATGGTGGTACTCGGGGGCGTTGTCAGGAGCTCGTCCTCCCGAGTCTCCTCTGCCCAGTCCCTTCTCGGTTGGTCCTCCTCCTCCGATAGGTGGTCTAGCTCCATGAGGACCTCCTCGTCCGTGAGAGAGTCCGCCGGTAGGCGAGCCTCCTCAAACATCCTGCTGAGGACACCGTCACAATCTCCAGAATCCATCCTGAAACAGAAATACAGATTATTCTGCCTACCTAGCATGGTTGCGTGAGCCCTTAGGCCGACCAGGCTATCTCTTAGCCGTGCCTGTCGCACTAGCCTCGTTCATCGACTGTGCTGGCACCGGTAGAGTCGTGTACTGGGCCTTCCGAGGCCTGCCGCGAGGCCTGGCTACTGGCCGCCCTGTAACTGGACCTCCCATCTGCTGCGTAGCGCTGCGTTGCCCGCGCAACCTACGAGGGGACGAGGTCGAGTCTCCTACGTCGTCACCTTGACGCTCAGTGATATGTTGAGGGGGGCTCACACTTCGAGCACCGCTGTGCTGCGATCTATCATTACGCGCATTGCCACTCTGGTCGTCTCCAGAGCGGTCTTCGCTCGCTCGCAGTTCTCGTCGCGTGTTTGCTCTAACCTCCCTAGGACAGTCTGCATTACCTGCTACAGTCTCCTCTTCTCGAGATATTGCCCTCGCCGGATAAAATCGTTTGAGTTGATCGGCATGGACCAAGTCTATCACTTGTCCTTCTTCGTCCTTCAAACGATACGTGTTGGTGCCCAAGACATCTATAATCCTGTATGGTCCAACATACGATGGGGCGAACTTGGCTGACCGTTTATCCGCTGCGGAAGTAAGCACATAATTGCGTTTCCATACCAAGTCGTCGACTTTGAACTCCGCCTCTCTGCGTCGAGCTTCATAATATCCAGCTTGTCTCTCTTGCTCGCGCTTGGCTCGTTCAGCTGCATTCTCATGCACTTGGTTCAGCCCTTCCATGCGGTTTAACTAGTCGGCGTATGCACTATTTTGTAACTCCTCTGCAGCCGCTATATCTTGGCTGCGCCTGGCAGACGACGGGTTTGGTGGTTGCCTGCCACATAACATCATCGCTGGACTAACCCCAGTTGCTGAATGCGGAACTGTGTTATATCCGAAGATGATTTCGCTCAAGTGCTCATCCCATTTGGAATGGTTTTCGTCTATGAGCGCTCGTATCCTACTGGTTACCGTCTTATTGACTCGATCCACTGGATTAGCTTGAGGATGGTACACCGGCGTTGTTTCGTGTTTGACACCGATCGACTCCAGATATCTGTCTACGACATGGTTTTGAAACTCCGTACCGTTATCTGAGAGAAATACTTCTGGAGCGCCATACCTCAAAACTATCCTTTCCTCTAGGTGTTTTACTATGGTAGGACCGTTTGCTCGCTTTACGGGAATACACTCAACCCATCGAGTAAACAGATCTTCGAACACGAGGATATATTGGTTCCCATGTACCGTTTTTGGTTTCGGACCCATCATATCACTAGCCACCATTTGCCATGGCCTCGTGATGATCCTACGTCCCATAAGTCCAGCTGGAGGACGCTGTTCAACCTTAGTCTGTTGGCAGACCATGCACTGTCGTACATATTGCTCGACGTCGCTATACATTTTCGACCAGTAATAGTACATGGCTACTCGAGCGTACGTCTTCTCACGTCCCTGGTGACCAGCTGATGGTTCATCATGGCACTCATGTAACACCTCTTCGCGCTTTTCGCACGGTACGACGATTTTCCATGCCTCGTCGTCTTCAATCGAGGGTGGCGAGTTTTTGTCTGGGCGATAAGTATACAATTGTCCCCCATGAAGTTTGAATCGAGGTACATCTTGCGGTCTGGTTTGTACCTTCCTGACCCTTTCCTGGTACCACTCATCCTGAGTCTCATTGGCCCATTTGACCACCGAAATTGGTACCGCGCTGTCTTCGTACATCCTTGATAAGGCATCTGGTACGGCTTTCAGTGAGTCTTTCCTATGCTCCACTGTATAACTATGTCCTTGCATTTCCAAAGCCCAACGAGCTAATCTCCCAGTTGGATTTCGAAGGTTACATAGCCAGCGCAAACTGCTATGGTCAGTTATGACTTTAAACTCATATCCTTCGATATAAGGTCCAAACTTCCTTATCGCCCATATCACAGCTAGACATTCCCGCTCAGTTACAGAGTAGTTACGTTCAGCCGGGAAGAGGGTACGGCTAGCAAACTCTAACACTCTTTCTTCGCCATCTACAATTTGCATCAATACGGCGCCTAAGCCGGCATCACTAGCATCTGTTTGCACGACGAACTGTACGTTGAAGTCTGGTCGATGTAAGATTGTCGCTGACGCCATCAGCGCTTTAATCTTTGTGAAAGCATCTTGTTGTGCTTCACTCCACTCATACTTCCTTCCCTTTTTGGTCAATGCAAAAAGAGGTTCGGCGATGCTCGCGAAGTCTTTTAAAAACTTGCGATACCATGACGCCATTCCTAAGAATCGCCTTAGCTGTTTCAAATTTTTCGGTGCCGGATAGTCCACTACCGGGGCTATCTTACTTGGATCAGGCCGAAATCCGTCATGATTGACTAGGACGCCTAGGTACTTGACCTCACCTTGGCAAAAGACACTCTTCTCTTGGTTGATTACTAGGCCTGCCTCTTTCACCCTTGTCAAGACCTTTCCTAGGTACTTGATATGTTCCTCGAACGTCTCTGTGACCACAATTATGTCATCGAGGTATGAATAAGCGTATGGCTGAAGTTCTGGTCCGATAACTTCATCGATTAGCCTCTGGAATGACGCTCCTGCGTAGGCTAAACCAAAAGGCATGCGCTTAAATTGGAACAATCCTAATAGTCCAGTCGGATTAGTTTTTTTTTCAAAAAAAAACGTTAAGAGGGTCTTTTATTAGTGAAAGAGCTTGGGATGGGTAGCAGAATAGTAGGAAAAATGTTTGGGGCCAAAAATTTTTTGCGCGTCATTGTTTAAACAATGAAAGAATACACGGAAAACCGGCGTTTTGATTGTAACTGTTATTACTAGCGGAAAATAAAAAATACAAGCTTATTAGAATTAAAAATACCTACCAAAAAAAAAATAAGTTCGTTAAAATTCATCAATTTGTTTATTTGCAAAAAATAAAAAACAATAATTTTTAGCCTTTTTTAAAAATGCGTGTAACTAATGAACTATTGCTTTTAAAAAATAGTATTATAGCTTGATTTGAAGGTCTCGGCATTCTTTACAAGAGCTATAAATTTCAGCTTGAAATATTAATTAGTTTTTGTTTAAAGCCATTTGTAGTTAAAAAAGGTCTCTTCGAAAATTCTAATTTCCTCAACGTACAGGCATCGTAGAGACTTCTCCGAGATCTCATTTTACTCTTTAGGAGTTGTACTATATCCTTGGAATCTATTAAGAAATTATTATAAATATAACATAAGAATATTATTTTTGTACTGTAAGCATAACAAGAATATATTATCAACAAATAGTCACTTGAATAATGTTTTGTTTGAAAATGTAACTACACAGTTGTTATTATTTTTGCATGCTACCCCAGATTAAAAAAAAAATGATCACGATTCGATCATTAGTTCTCGAGATATCCCGAAATTTTCGAGCTTGATCAAATATAAGACGCGCGATCAGTTTCTAGCGCGCGACAGCACCGCGCAGTGCGCCTGCGCGCCCCACTTTCTCGGTCGCGCGTCGGGCCTTGCGCTAAAGCGCGCTTACGTTCCTCTCGGTTGTTTAATTGATATAATGATATTAATTGTTGTTTGAATATTAGACACTAGAGTACAACTATTGATCTAGACTATCTGTAAATTTGAGCTCTTAATATCAATAAATAGAGCCACAGTGATTTTTTGAAAAAAAAAAATTATCTCAGCTCCAGAGCATCGTAGAATAACTTTTGACCCCTGGAAATTAGTAGAAGAATCGTAGAAATTGAATGGGCGAGGTTTCAATTTGATTTGAAAAAAATTTACCACTTAAAAATCAATGTTTAAACAATTAATTTTTTAAACTCGTTAATAAACAATTTAGGCTTATGAAATCGACTTTCTGGTTATTATTAACTATAGGACAACTCCTAAAGAGTAAAATGAGACCTCGGAGAAGTCTCTACGATGCCTGTACGTTGAGGAAATTAGAATTTTCGAAGAGACCTTTTTTAACTACAAATGGCTTTAAACAAAAACTAATTAATATTTCAAGCTGAAATTTATAGCACTTGTGAAGAATGCCGAGACCTTCAAATCAAGCTATAATACTATTTTTTAAAAGCAATAGTTCATTAGTTACACGCATTTTTAAAAAAGGCTAAAAATTATAGTTTTTTATTTTTTGCAAATAAACAAATTGATGAATTTTAACGAACTTATTTTTTTTTGGTAGGTATTTTTAATTCCAATAAGCCTGTATTTTTTATTTTCCGCTAGTAATAACAGTTGAATAGTTACACGCAAAAAGCCGGTTTTCCGTCTATTCTTTCATTGTTTAAACAATGACGCGCAAAAAATTTTTGGCCCCAAACATTTTTCCTACTATTCAGCTACCCATCCCAAGCTCTTTCACTAATAAAAGACCCTCTTAACGTTTTTTTTTGAAACAGTACTTTTTGAGTCTAATCCGACTGGACTATAAACCTGGCACCGTAAACGCTGTGATTGGTCTCGCTTCCTTCTTGAGCGATATCTGATGATACGCATTACTGAGATCCAGTGTCGAAATATACTTCGCTTTCTGCAGTTTACGCAGTATATCATCCATGTTCGGCAAAGGATAAGCATCAGCTTTTGATAGCGCATTAACTTTTCGAAAGTCAACGCAAAAACGAAACTTTCCATTTGCTTTGCGCACCAAAACCACGGGGCTAGACCAACCACTTGTTGCTCGTTCAATAATGCCCGCCTCCAGCATCTCACGTACCTGGCGGTGCATTTCTTCTTCCATCATCCTCGACACCGGGTAATATTTCTGCTTTATGGGCCTAGCAGTACCAATGTCGATGTCATGCTCAATCAGCTGAGTGCGACCTAGCGCATTCGGCTGGGCTGGTTTCATCCTAGCCAAAAGTCTGTTCAGCTTAGGGCGTTCGTCCTCCGTAATCCTCGCTAAACCTACTGCGGCTATATTGAGCACACCTGTAACTCCGAGCGTAGCCAGTTGAAGCTGTACTATTTCCCTTTCACGCTTCAAGTATAACACTCCCTCGTTTGGGTCGTGTACTGCATCGAAGACTCTGCCGAAGTTTGCTCCGACTAGGCAGCTCTCGACTGCATCTGGCATTATTGCTACCGTTACTTCCCTCTGGACTCCCTCGACTTCAAATGGCAGGTCTACTGTACCCACAATCGTTGAAGTCTGTCCATTGGCGCATTCTGCTTGTCGACCTTGGCACGGGCGTAACTTGCGCCCACACGCGCTGGCTATTTGTAAACCTAACGTGCCCATTACTGTCAACGCCGCTCCAGGATCATAGAGCGCTTGCACTTGGAATTCTCCAATCCCAACTTTTACCCAATAGCGTGACTTATCGCCATTTAGGTTGGGTTGCGCCTCCTTGCTAACCTTGGCTAGCTTTTCGATCATCAGATCGAAATCATCCGGCGAGGCCTGGCGCGCTGAACTAGTCCCAGTCTCATGCTGCGCCCTCCTCAGAGATGTAGGAGCCTCGCCTACGTCTCCTTTTTGGCGTTTCCCGACTGATGTCTACACATCCTGGCGATATGGCCCTTTTTACCGCAGTTAAAACACTCTACGTCTTTGTAGGTGTTTGTCTTTGGTTTGTTGGGGCTTCTTGACTTATTTCCCGACCTTGGACTTTCCTTCCGTGGTGGGCTAGTCCCCTTGTCCTTTTTCTTTGGACTTCTATCACGCCCTCTGCTGGCACTGCGGTAATTCTTTCGCCGCTGTGGTGACCTTGTCGGGGACTTATTCCGAAAAGCTTTCTTAAGTCGCTCGTCGAGCAAGCGACTTATCGCTGCTAGGTTCAGCGCCTCTTCCCCTGTTACCTCTGCTCCCAAAGCCGCTACCTTGGCCTTGAAGCTATGAGGACAGAGATCTGGCTTATAAGCCAATTCCGGCAACAGTGAGGTTGCGGGAGATGGAGGGGGTCTATATACCGCCTCGCTCTCGATGATGGCTTCTATTTCAGCAGCTGCTTCTAGAATTTGTTCCACAGTGATGTAGTCTTTCCGCTGCAGAATTCTTTTTATAGCAGGCAGCATATTGTGGTATATCACATCAAGCTGCTGTGATACACTGGGCTTCGGCACCATCCTGTGCAATAATACCTTGCAGGCTTGTGATGTACACACGTATAGACTCATTTGGTCCCTGTGTGCGTGCTTGTGCCTCTGCTTGAAGCCTCTGCTGGTATCCTTGAGTTTTGCCGAACCACGTCTTGGCACACGCGCAAAACTCTTGCCAGCTAGTCCATCCTCCCGTCTCATCTACTCGATTTAACAACCACTCATAGACGTAACCGGTGAATACCTCCTGGAGTGCAGCTAGCATCTGTTCTTCTGTGAGGTCGTTTAATCTCTGCACTCCCTCCATCTTCTGAATGAAGTGCTCGATGCTCATGCTGGCATCGCCGTTGAATCGGACTGGCCACTTTCCGAATACACTACCGGCCGCTCTAGATGAATTGTGGGAGGACGTCATACCACTGGTAGGGCTTCTACTACCAGGTACGCTACTCGTCTCGCCTGTAGCGTTTCTGCTCCCCTCAGCACCTGCCAGGGGTTGACGTCTAATTCCCCTTGCCGGCAACGTCGTCATGTCACGCGGCCGTGCTACTGGGCTAGCCATGTCCTCATTTCCATAGATACTGTACGTATCTTGGAAGTCGACCCTTGGCGGGGGTAAACCACCTTGCGTCTTGCGTGTTGGCTTCGGAGGAGCTGGAGTTTGCTCCACTCTTGTGCTCGACGCGGCGCTACCCATCATTATCGCCATTAACGTTTCGACGCTCTTTGTTAGCTGCTCTATCCTGGCGTCTGTTGCCTCCGCACGGCGTGTCAGAATCTTTACAGCGTCATCTGGCTCATCCTTCCCAGATTCCGTTGTCTCTTTCCTGTTTGCCGCTGGTATCGCTGACTGACCTCGCGCTCGCTGTACAATTACATCAGCCGTTCCTCTATCGTGAGTCGGAAGGGACCTGGGATGCAGCTGCTCATCGTCCTTCCTATGACTATCTGCAACATTTCTTGCTTCCTCCTCCTCATCAGAAAGTTGCATTGCTGGGATTACCCACGGTGTACTGACTGATGCTCGCGCTACCTTCTTTATAGCGCCTTGCCCGCATGGGGCCCGTGTATTACTCGACCACCTTAACCGTTCTGCTACGGTCTGTTTGCCGGAGCAGCTCTCTTTCAACGCGAGCTTCCGATGGCAACACTTCTCCCATGGGGATAAAATCCTCTTCAGCGTAATCGCCCATTAACCATCGGTGAAGTCTGGCGACTTTGGCTAACTTGAAGCCATCGGCTCGAAGCTTCAACGAGGTCAGTGCTTCTTGTAAATCGGCGTCTTCTAGTGCATAGCACCGGTCTCCTACGCTCTTTTCGGTTTCTTGAGCCATCTTTCACGCGTAGATTTCACGCTAAAATTTATTGACTCTATGAAACTAATTCACGCAGCAGCAGCGGCTACCTAATCTGATAATTTACTAGCGAGCTATTGTGTATTTACAATACACGAAAGACCTACGCCTTCCTATCAGTATTAATCTAGCGTAAAAAAAAAAAAAAAAATCTAACGCCTCTACTATAATAGCTAAGTGCAAAACAGCGTGCTTTGCAAAAAAAAAGAAAAATCAAAAAAAAATCTAACGCCTCTATTCTAATAACTGTGGCGTGATTTTATTCCGTGGATTCTAAGTGCGAGACGGCGTGCGTTGCACCGAATTTCTGATCTCGCACTCTTTTGCTGTAGTATAATACGCGTTATGCTGCGTATACACAGGTAGGCTCTATCATCGGCCAGCTGTGCTATTCTATACGCACGCACACTCACACACGCTCGGGTACGCGTACTATATCGCTTCTACGGCGATACGGCGCTTGCACTATGCCTGTGCTACGTACTGTAGCGGTCACACGCACTCGTAGCATTCGCACGTACTCTCCCACCGAGCGGCTCGCGTACACACTCTCCGTGCGCTCACGGACGCTCCCACCAAGCGGCTCGCACACGTACTCTCCGCGCGCTCACGTATACTCCCGCTACGCTGCGTACTCACACGCGCCAGCTGCTTCGTACTCGGCGCTCGCATACTACTATAGCGCGCACGGATTTTCCTACTCTCGCGCGCTGCTGCTTAGCCGACCAACGAACCGATATTTGTTTTGATCGGCTCGGCGCAAGTATAATGCTATATATCACGCCTAGGCCTTTTCGAACTCGCGGAAATTCAACCGTCTTTCTACGAAATTCGCTTACTTTTCGCCGAATCGGGAATTCCCTATCTCGAGTTCGCGCGCAACACTTTTTCTCTTCCTATCTCGCGTATCCACACGTTTTGGGCGCCAGTTGTAACAGGGTGGTTTTTAGGCGGCTATCTGCCTATGTACCCCGTACAAATGCAAAGTCCTCCTGCACTTTGCTTTTGCGAGATGCTGTACTCGCTCGTGTGGTCCCCTACCTGCGACGATGTCCCGGTGCTCAGTATGCACTACACTCCTGTGTAGTGCCCGCGGAGGCGGCGGTATTCCGCGGTTTAGATAGGAAGAGGGATCGGGACGATGATCGAATGAACACACTAGCGATTCTAATAAAAAGGCGTTTATTCAGTTAAACAATCCGGCGTCCGTATAGCGCGTATTCGCGTCGCGAGAAGGCCACAAAATATACCGGAACAACGCCTGGGGCCAAATGATCCTACTTTTTGTCACGATGATCCTTGTTGTACGCTGGCCAGGGAGTCCTCTGCTCGACCTTGCCGTCTTCCTGGGCTGTGGTAGCTTTGGTTGCTGCGGTTGCTGCCGTTGCTGCTGTTGCTGCTCAAGATGCTGCTGTTGCTTCTAAGGCTGCTGTTGTTGCTAGGACTGCTGTGCTGCGGTTGCTGCTAGGGCTGCTGTCTCTGCTGCTGCTGTAGCTATAACTTTTGGCGCGCGTCGTTAGTGCTACTCGCGAGTGCGGTCAAAAGTTAACTGTCTCGAATTTCTCTCGAATTGCGAGATCTCTACCGGCCTTCCCGCGCTTTGGCTCCCCGCGCCGACGTGCGCGTCTCGCCGCCCGTTACAATATATATATATATATATATATATATATATATATATATATCTTTTTCTTGTAGTTTCTCTTTTCACTCGGTGTAGTATGTCTAAAGAAACTTTGTACAAGCTCTCGGAAAAATAATTACACAATTTATATTTTACATCAAAATATCTAAGAGGCAATAAATCTCCTTATACTATCTCCCAAACTTTTAATAAAGAATATTATTTCAATCTTCGATAAATTTGTTTGAAAGAAATTCCAATTTAAAGAAATGAAAACATAAGTTCTTTTTCACGTGTGGAGTAGCATTTCATACCAATAAATAATTAAGTAAGCTAAAGTGTTTCAATACGAACCAAAATTTTGTGAAACAATTTGTTATAATTAGCATTAATTATGCAACTGGAGTTAATAGATCGTACATTAATCACACCTATTTAGTGCAAATGTATTACCAATATGGAGAAGAACGGCTTTCAGATTTCGTTTTGACGAATCAATAAAGAGTCTTCATTCTTCATCTTCATATACATTTGGTTTTGATTCGCCCACCAATCCTTTAACATCTGACCGGTGTACCGTGAATATTCTGTATCGTTTGTAAAAAGTTTTCTAATTTAATAATTGAATTAATTCCTAAATTAATTTGTTTAATGGAATTGATTGTGACATTAAATCATTTGTATAAAATTTATAATTTTCTGCATGTAATCACAGTCGCTTATGTACAGCTTATACAAAATCTGTAGTTAGAAACAAATTAAAAACATTGAAATAAACTAAAATCATGCATAATACACTCACAAGAATATTTTCTAACATTTACCAACGTCTACAAATGCGATATTCAGTAATTTTTCACGGGCGTCAAAATACATAGGGATATATGGGTCTAGTCAAAAGTACTCCCCACTTTTTTTCTTGTGTGTCGGTGTTATTCATAGCTTATTGCATAGCAGCCAACATTTCAAGACATTACGAATTCACATGACTTTGAAGATCGGTTTTCTTTCCATGGGTATAAGCTTAAATTGCAATTGAAGAAAGGAAATTAACAAAACGCTATTTTCAAACCAGCCAAAGATGCTTTGACATTCATTCTGAAAAAAGGTTGGTCTTCATAGGAAGTGTTCAGTTACTGGCAATGAGACTGTAATTAAAATTACCGAACAAATATCTTAAAATGTTAGTTCTGATGTATCAGATTAGCAAGCAAGAGAACAATTATAATCCCGAATATTGCTATTGATTGTACCCACATTTACTTGGACAACTGTAATATAGCTGCATTCAACCTTTTATTAAAAGCGATATCTACATTGAGCTTGTAATTGTAATATGGAAAATTCTTAAAAAATAAGAAAAAATTCTGAACAAAAAAGAATAGAAGATATAAGTTTTTGAATGATTAGACAATGTGAATTGAAATTATTATAATATTACAAATTGATAAAGCAGACATAAATGCTAAAAGATTTTTGAGTGTCAAGAGGGATGAATGCTGTGTATGGAGTACGTTATCAGGCTTTTGATCCGCGGGAGACATCTTCTTTCTCTCCTACCTTCTGCAAGGTTTACTTGCAGCAAGTTTTTCTCTATCCGTCAGCTGAGGACGCGCCACATGAAGGTACAGCCTTCCCCAAGTGGAAAATATGGAGTTAATAAATTGTGGCAAAGCGATACAAAGTTAAATAAAAATTTCCATGATGAGAATAAAAGTGCAGGAACGGGGAAATAATAGAAAAAAGAAAAACTGGATAAAAGAGAAGAAGATAGCCAAGAAGGAAAGAGTGAAGGTAGAAAAATCTCATCACCTATTTTTAAGAAGCGTAAGGACAAGGAAGGAGCAGAAGACACGGAAGTAGAAGAGGGTGAAGGGTAAATGCCGGAAATACTGCAAAGAATGAGACAAATGGCGGAAATTATGGAGCAGAATAAGAAATTAAGGGCAGACTTGGATTGGATGAGCCATTAAAATAGCTCCATTGCCGATAAACTAAACCTTAATTCGTTTAAGTTAACTTTTCCTAACTAATTTAACAACCAGTCGGTACTGAATACATAAAGATTACATGCTGTCGCTGTAATTAGGTTAATTAGTGCTCAATTTGTTAAAGAGTATAATTTCATTACTATTTGGTAAATTAAATATAGATTTATTATACCAAATTTATTTTATTTATTACCATTACTAACAATCAAATTCTCGGGGCTGTAGATTCGAAATTCATTACAGTGAAGAATATACTCATTATTCGGTTTATACTTGTTTAAATTATCTAACGACTTTAATAACGTTCTATTGACTACTTACCACTTCCCATCCACCTCCCTCTATTTACCCCACTTTGGATTATTTATGAAAGCTGTTAGTGTCAAAGATATTAAGCTTTAAAACGTTTTTCTCGACCTGTTTTTCACTAATATATTTATCTATCAATCGAAAAAGCACAAAAACTGTATAGAAGTATATATGAATTAAAAACAATACTGTCATTAAAGAAAACATAATGTTAAAGTAAGCTATGTGCCAAAGAGTTGGCCGTGGTTTTTTATTTGATAAAAATTATTTATTCTTTCAAATTTTCTTATAAATAATTTACGTATTAATTAGAAATTAAAAGTAATCTACAGTCATACATTCAATATATGGGCATGGTAGCTCGAAAAATTGAGGTTAAAAACATATTGTACATTTGTCAACTTCACCATCTTCTGTATATAGAGTTCCATGACATAAGGGTCCTTCGCAATATATTCTCTCAATTATAGGAGCATTTAGCACAGCTTCATATTCTACCAAAAACCCTGAGATATCTGACCATTTCATCTGATGTTTCAATTGAAATATAAGGTTCGTGATGAGATGGTTCTTCTTCTACAACGATTTAATCTTCATTTTATCCTATCTCGACTTTATCTGCACGCAAGCATGTGCGCACTTACTCACACACATATACGCACACGCACACAGACACATATATACACGGCTTCCGGTCATACTGGAAATAAACTGGGTACTTTTCGGTAATTTAAATACTACATTATATTTTTGTCAATGCAAAAACAACTTTTTCATGAAAAGTTTTTTCATAATATTCAAAATTTCAAAAATTCTTAAAATTAGAAAATTCTAGAATATTGCCTGAGGTATCCAGCATGCATAGCGGCCTATATGATGAAGAGTCTTCAGGTGCCTTCTTTCCTTTTGGCACCAGCACGAGGAGTTGTTTCTTCCATTCGGCGGGAAATACACCCTGTTCCAGACATGAGTTATACAAGTCTATGAAGACCTCTGGTTAAGCATATATAGCATATTTTAAAGGTATATTGGATATGCCATCTATGTCTGAAACCTTGGTATTTCCAACCTTCTTGCAAGCGGTTAGCAGCTCCTCTGTTGTGACTGGAGGAAAAGCGTCTCCGTTTGCCTCTGCTTCAATGACACAGGGTTCATCCCGCGGTCTAGGGAACAGTGTAGTTACTACCCGTTAAAGAAATTCCGGGCACTTGGGTGTGGGTGCGTAGCCTCCCTTGCTTTTCTTTATTACTATTTTATAAAGTCGACATTAGGGATTTATTGATCTCGTACTGCAATTCTTTTAGACACTATCGTTTATTGGTACGGATTATCTTCTTGAGTTTCGGCTTGGCGGAAACTTAAGAAGACTTAAGAAGATAATTGGTACCAATAAACGATTTCTAGTTCCTTCTTCCAGTTCCATAGTATTTCTTTCATGCTCGCCGCTCCTGTCTCCTAGTCCGATGGTACTCGCTACGAGCGGTTTCCGCCTCTTTATTCTGCAAGTATTTTGGTGATCGTCTATGTTTGGGCATTCTTCTTGCCATAATAGCATCGCAGGCTCGGATGATATTAAACTTTGCCTGCTTAACTGGTGGTTCCTCCAGTGCCAACAGAAATATCTCCTTATTATGTATGAGAAGGGAGGTATTAGGGAAAATTGTATAAAGACCATAGCATAACATTATTTATGGGGTTGTCGAAACGACTTAGTTATTTTTTGGATGATTTTTTAACTTAAAAGAAAAGTTAAAATCATAAGGTGATGGTGCAGATTTATGAAGATGGAAGAAAAACTTAAAGTTTCCACCATTTTACCTTGTAAAAGGTGTGTTTTAGATATATTATTTTACGTATTGGCAACACATGTATTAAAATAAAAAATTAAAAAGTTAAAATAGTACATTATGCAAGAATGGGCGAAATTATAAGTGCTGCTTGAGTGAGAAGATTTTTTTTCGCTTCAATCGGACAAGTAAATGCACCCTCAGGAAAAATCTTTCCGCGAAAACAGTTATCATCAGAAGGTAAACGCTACTTTGGTCCTATTTTGCATATGTTATTTTATTCCACACCTCGACCAAGGCCACTTTTTGTCACTAAAAATAGGGTCAACACGTTTTTCTTTTATATTTTGCTGTGATATATTAAAATCGTTGCCAATTCATTGGCACGTAGCTTCCTCCAAACAAACCTATTGCTCCTTGTTCGTATATATCGTTTAAGTATATTAATTTAATAATGCATTTCTTTTTCTCCGGATCTTCTTAATGAAATGAATTACAATTTATATCACAAATAGTCCTCATAACCTCATAAAACCATGATTTTTGTCAAAACATTCTGAGTTTTCGTTAGCGAGTTATAAGGTTTAACAAAAATAATAATTTTCAGTTATACAGGGTATACAGGGTGAGAGACAAAGAATTGCATTTTAATATCTTTTCATCTAATCGTTTTCATAAGCTGCGAAAAGAACTTAGCCGAGGTAATCAAAAGATCTATCTTTTCCCAAAATTTCAAGTGCAATAAGCCCTTTCTACGCCTGTAATCGAAACTCAAAAAAACTAATTTTTATCAGTTTTCGATTTATTAATAAAAAAGTAAGTAGTTAAATCACTTGAAATTTTAATAAAATATAGTTTGACACGTAACCCATCAACATATTCTTTTTCGTAAGGTTATGATGTTTAATTTCACAGATATAAATTTTTAAAAAAATCACCTTTTTCATTTTATCTGCCAGACAGAGTGGTCAGTCCCGAGGACCAAACGGGGAAAAATACGTCATTTTATTATCTTTTAAATGCATTTTATATGAATTGTTTGTAACAATAAAATGATTGAAAAAAAGAAAAAATAATGTTTTTTGAAAATAAAAAATTGGCCATAAAAAAAAACAATTGAAAAAATGAAAGTAAATGTTTTCCCGAATTTAGAATCCAAACATAGATATGCATATCAAATTTGATTTATATTGACTGAGTAGTTACAGAAATATCACTGTATACATACATACACATCCTACGGACATTTTCTAAAAACACGTAATTCGAACTTCTAACATCTAAAAACATGTTTCTATGAAGTTTTAGCGAAACTGAAAATTTTACTATTACAAAGCTCCCTTTAGGAGGAAGCAATAGGAACTAATGCACATAAGACTTTGTTAAGCTAGAGATGAAATGCTCTGTCTCAGTACAGATAGGTAACGTTATCGACCGAGATTGTCAATACTGAAGCTGTGTTGGTGCAAATGAAAATCTGGTGAAATGAATTACGGCATTTACCCCTTTATTTGCATACTGAAAATCGAATAAAATGCTCGGAAAATTCAAAAAGAAGTCGCTGTGGCGTATTTCTTCTGTGCGGAAACCGTCGCGCCCTCCTATTGTGGGCTATGCTCGTGTTAATTTTTACGGAAAGAAAGTAGTACGAGCAACCACCGTTATGCCAGAGGAACGCTCCCCATAAGACTCCCGCGTTTAAAGTTGCAGCAGCGCCAATCTTCTCCTCCAAAGACCCGCACAGAGTGAATAAGTAAATTGTGTTAACTATTAATTGCGAAAATAACACGGGAAAGTGGCTCAGTGTGAATGCAATTAACACTGCACTACTTCACTACATGGTGAATGCATATCACCCAGAATAATAAAATTACGGTGTCTTTAGTCAGTTATCAAAATGATACATCACAAGTTATCAGAATTTCTAGCCAATTCCTTAAGGATATTTGGGGTAATCCATCGTTAAGAATTCGTTAAGACCTCCTTCACGTTCTTAACAGAGAATATTTTAGGGTTTTGAATTCCAATAAATTGTAACGCTAATTGCCGGTCTATATCAATAATTGTTATTTGAACCATCTTTTTGTAGAATATAATTTAAATTTATTTGATTTGAAAAATGAAGTAAACATCATTTCTATGGGTACAAAATATCTAAAAATCACTTTATATATCCGAATTATAAATAAATAAGTGTTGATATAAAACAAGTTGTCTATAATAAAAGCATATTAATTGTTATTTTTTTCAATTTTTAACTAATATTGTCATTAAAATGTATACAATTAAATCAAAGTTATTATCAAACCCCCACTTTTATCTGAAAAGTATATCTGTTTTATATA
>JAHUUD020000090.1:225000-342589 GCA_020010945.3 Muscidifurax raptorellus
TAGTTTTACCGTTATTTGCCTCATCGTACTAATGATATTTTTCCATTCGTGGTGTGTATACAACATATCTAATATGATGTCTATTAAAATGACCTACACGCATGAATAACTAACTTAAAGAAAAGAAAATGTAAATTAAACTTTGGTCTTACAAATGGTTTGGGGTTCATTTGTTAAAGTACGAATGAATCCGTAGATTCGTATCTCTTTTCACTAATAGTAAAAGCAGCTGCATGGTGGAGATAAAATGTCGGGGATAGTGTATTAGATATAGTGAAGCGTAGATACCGGGTAGGTTCCAAAAAGTGTTACTAAATATATATGATTTATAGATGTTGAATGTATACCTACTTTCTGATTTTCTTAATTATAAGTGTCGCTGTGACGACCTCCTCATCGTCACAGCGTATATACGTATGCGAACCCTAGGTGTTTATGAAGAAATTTGTATTTACCATAAATTAAGAAGACTTGTACGATCCATAATATAAATCGAGCAAGCAATCAATCTCGAATGTGTATCGAATCGATCTCGAGACTCAGATAGTTTCATACCGATCTGTCGAGCGTAAACTTCGTTGTCAAGGCGTCAAATACTGTTTATGACGTTATTGAGATCGTTGAGATAGTATAATTTGATTTTATATTCGATTACATGGTTTGGAGCCGATGACACATTAAGGAATAAAAAAATTAGATTTTGAACTGAAAATTTTGTGAATGGCTAATCTATTAAGATTCAGAATATACGCGATGATAACTGACTGTAATGGAATGTTCTGCTTTTATTATTATGTTGCTATAAAAATATAATCACTACTTTAATGATTAAATCATAAAAACACCCCTGGTAGAAACCGTAACTTACTTGCTGGTCTGTTTTTACATTGGGAATCTGAGAATTGGGTTGTTTTCTTTGTCATTTCTTAAGCAAAAAGAAACGCTTTTTAATCTAGTTACTGTGCCGTTCTTGGATTCACTTTTTGTACCTTGTTTCTGAGTAGAAACTGACTAAGAAAATTGGACCCAGTATATCAACATGCTGCACGTGGTCTATTGCACTTTCAAGATTAGAATTAGATAATCGCTAGAGGCAGAATTGAATTCGAATATTTTAAAGAATCTTTCTTAAGGATGATATATAGAATAATGATTTATATTCGAAAAATCTTTTCTAATAATACGTCTAATTGGGTTCCCGAATTTTCGCCCTGTATTAAGCTGGTCGTGCACCTTAGCCAACTAAGCCATACAAATATTGTTCTACAAGGACCAAGGATTTGGCTATATGATTCAATTAAGTTATTAATGAATTTACGCCTAAATATTCACAATATGGTATAGTATATCACAAAAAATAATTGAATAATTGATATTTTCATCCATCAAAAATACCCAAGATATCGCTACTTATTGGAAATTAGAAATATTTAATTTTTTACATTTTACTTAGCCGGTTGCTGCCACTATGACCATTTTAAATGGACGCTTTTCTACCAGGGACGTCTCTTTTTATAGTTCAATAAATAACAATTTCAAAAAAGATAAACAGTTACAAATGAAATTTATTAATAATAATATTAAACGATTATTTTACGCAGTACCAAGAAAAATAAAAAACATCGGCGCACGCAAGCGCGCCTAATTTTAGTATACACTAAACTTAATGGAGGCACATATATTGTTTCATGAACTTTATTGTTAATTTTATTAGATTTCATGCTTGTTTTTTTATTAATTTCTCAAAAAGAGCATAATATTAACATAAATTTCGATATTTAAAGTTACCTTAACTAATTCAATTTTGAAGACGAAATACATCTTTACTATACAAGTACGTATAAATCCACTTTTAAATCCATTCTTATATAAATCTAATCTTCTGACATACCGATATCAGGTAAGTGAACTAATTTAATTCTATTTTATCGAACTCGTGTCTACATTACATACTTCAACTCATATTAAATTTCAAATATAAGCATGACGACATACATTTATTTAAATTATTTTGAATAGTGCAAATACTTGACGGAACAATAAACACTTACGGAAAGGAAACCCATATTTTGAGAATGAAATACTAAAATTTATAAAACCTCCAACTGTTAACCTCTAACTGTCAATTTCTAAATCGTGTCGTACCCTCAACTTGAGAGTTTTCACTAACAATAAGTTAAATGTAACTCCAAACAGAGTCAGTTTCAATTTAAGTTTGCATTACTGACAATGAGTTTTAACAGATGGTTGTCAAGTAGAAATTGTATACATATATATGTGTGTGTATTGGATTCTCTGAAAGATCAGCCAGCAAAATATTTTTGTTAACCAAAAGTATTTGTTATATGTTCTATATACTCTTTATTAATATTCATCATTGTTGTATATAATTAAAAAAATATATTTTTGTCCATTTTTGAGTTTTTTACTTAAATTAATTAATGTATACCTCCTCAGGGAACAATTTTTCACTACAGACATAAATATAGTTTTTCGCGAAATTTTCTGAATTTTTCATTTAAAATTTTTTTTAAGTGATATATATTGTTACTATCTTTTATGCCAGATAAACTTTGAAACTTGGATTACGGAAGGTTCGATCACAAATTAGAAGTTAAAGGATTTAGAAAAAATTTTCAACTCAAACAATGTTTAAAAAATAAAAGTCCTTTTGTAATTTTTTTCATATTCTGCTTAGATTTTAAGTTAAACATCAATGAAAATACCGCTTTTTTTAAATAGTGATATTTTTAATCATTTTTCTTCCAAATTCAGTATAGTCCCAAAAGAATGAAAAAAGAATCTGATTTCTGGGCGCCTTCGTTTATGAAGTTATAGCCATATGAAGATTAGAGGTTTGTGATTTTTTTTTACTTTTATCACAAACTTAAATTATTTCTTTAGGTATAATAGAAGCATTTTGGATATACATACTGCAGAATACTGTCAAAATTTTTCATTTTAAAGGTACTATTATTACAAAAGTATTGTAATTTTTTTCAAAGAAATTGGAATACCGAACTTTAGTTACAGCAATATAAAGAAAATCTCTATATATTTTGTATATCTGTAGATATTATAGATTATTTCAGAATTTTGTAGATATATATACTTGAACTGAGGTACCTGCAATGAATATTTGATCGTTGAAAGTTTGATCCGGACTTGGGCAACCAAAAAATTCATGTGGATAGCTTTTTTAGTACGAAAAAATCTGTAGAAGTCTAAATGACTAGCATGTATCGTCGTGAAAATAATATTTTTTAATACTATAAAAAACTCTAAGAAAAACTTTATTCTTGGTATTTTTTATTTCCTTGCTAGCAGGGCTAAAAATTATAAAAATAATTAAGAATAATTGTTTTACCACACGTGCATGATTTCCGCAGCTTTTTTGACTTAACTCCCGCTTCTTTGTCATTGCCTTGTGTGTGTCTGTTTACGGTATATTGTTTTGATTTAATGTCAAAATTCTTGAATTTTAATGAATTAATTTTGTTTACATTTCCAAAAGTAGTGATATCTAAGGATTTTGATGGGTGAAAGTGAAAATATCAATAAGTCAACTATTTTTTTGCGATATACTATACCAAATTGTGAATATTTAGGCGAAAATTCAATAACTCAATCAATTTAATCATATGGCGAAGTCCTTGGCTCTTGTAGAACAACATCTGCATGGCACAGTTGGCTAAGGTGCACGGTCTGCTTCCTACAGAGCAAGGGTTCATGTCAGTGGTTAGACGGATTATACGGAAATGATTTTTTGTATGCGAAACATTATTCTATATACCATGCTTAAGGGGTCACATCACCTTTAAAACTCGAAAAAATAATTATTTTTAATTTCACACAGATAAGTTGAATTGATTTGAAATTTTGTATACATACGTAACACAAGTTTATCTTTGTTTGAGAATTTTTTTGGCCTGTTTAGTCCTAATGTACCTTGATAAAAAATCAAACACCGGAAAGCACTGTCCACACGATTCCAGGACAATGTACAGCCCAATCGGGATGAAAATTTGTTTACATACTCTTAAAAGCACTAGTTTTAGTATAAATGGAGGAAATTTAATTTAAATGAATATAAAACTTTTTAAAAATAAAACAAGTCTGAAATTTAGTGGTTTTAGCTTATTTTTCATTATTTTAGACTTGTTTTAATTTTAAAAAGTTTGCTATTCATTTAAATTAAATTTCCTCCATTCATACCAAAATTAGTACTTTTAAGAGTATATAAAAGCAGTAGGGGCTGGGCTGATACTGCGCCAGGCGGGTCCCGCGCCACCAAATACCGACCGAAGGTAACAGCATTAGCAGATTCCTGTTTTACCGACCGGGTCCCACATTCCCCCGGCCTCATGCCCCATGCATTACCGACATAGGATTATTGAGGCCCACACAGCCTCCTACATTACCGACAGAGGATTATTCTTCGAACATTTTTTTAACGATTGATATATTGGGATCTCACGACCTGACCTCTACCGGCTAAAATTCCGCAGATTCGCAATTGGCTATGGCTGACCCACAGAATACCGCATATTACTATATATAGGTTACACCTCTGTGGGTGAAATCCCAATAGGATGATAAAGGAATAGGTGGAAGGAATAAAGGTTAGGATTAATAATTAAAAAAAACATATGATTTTTTTTTCTTTATTCAAAAAGATAAGTACATAAAACATTATTTGTAAAGACATGATAAAATATTTCAGAACTTCTTATAACCTTGATGTTTTGGCATGAACTTTGTGTTAGTGGAATATTTCTCAAAAGCATTTTTCCGCTGTTTACTTTTATTAGTAGGAGCAGAACAAGGTTCTCCACGATACGTATTACATTGTTTATCATCTTGCACTCTTCTAGCGCGTTTGTCCTCCTTGAGAGGAGTGTACGAAGTGCTATACCGATTCATTTTTGAGATCTATTTTTCGAGTAAGTTCAATGGGTAATTTGTTGATCAACTTATTCACCAAACCTGAACCGCTTTTTTCTGCATGATGCTAGCTCTTAGCGAGCTCATGCTAGACTAACTGAGAAATCACGTGAGAATGCTCACATTTATAGTAGCAAGGCTCAGTCGTTATATGAAATAGAAGCATGATGGATCTTAAGAAGCAATTAGCAGTATAAGAGCAGTATTTTGCGGTCCATCCAATTGTGGCAAAACGAACGCTCTCCTATCTCTAATCATTCATCCGAATGGTCTGATATTTGAAAATATTTACGTATACTCAAAATCTCTAAATCAACCAAAATATAAATTTTTGGAGCAACTTGTTGAGCCATTGGAAGGAATCAAGTACTTACCCTTTGGTGAACACGATCTTGTCGTTTCACCTGACGAAGCTCAATCAAATTCAATTTTTTTCTTTGATGATATTGCTTGTGAAAAGCAGGATAGTGTCAAAGCTTTTTACTGCATGGGTAGGCATAAAAGTGTAGATTGCTTTTATTTGTGTCAATCGTATGCACAAGTACCGAAACACTTGTTGCGTGACAACGTCAATTTATTGGTAATTTTTCGACATGATGTTATGAATTTAAAACATGCTTACAACGATCATGTAAATACAGATATGACATATCAACGTTTCAAAGATATTTGTTCAATATGCTGGAATGATGGCAATGATAGTCTTCTCGTCATAGACAAAGATCGTCATATCAATGATGGTCGCTACAGAAAAGGCTTTGATCAGTTTGTAATTAATATACACAATACTGAAGCAATTTAGCATTCAGTTGTGAGACTTTCGACTATCAAGATGTCTACTGATTTTAATAAAGAAACTGCAGTCCTACATGAAGTTGAGAAAGCTCGAAACGCTGTGAAAAGAAAGTATGATTTATTAAAATTGAATAAATTAGAAGCGGAAAAAAGTTTGAATGAGACTCGTTCAAACCGATCGTGAAACCTTTAGAAAAGCTCATCAGTGTAAGTGAAAGAAGTTTACCACTGACAGTAGTTAAAAAAGAAAAAAGATTTTGAATCAGCTGTAGGTGATTCAGATATTTCAGATCAAGAAGATACCATTACTAAAGATGATACTGATGATTTGGAAAAAAGTCATAGTGTTGATGAAAATGTTCAATTGTTGCTAAATGGGAAAGTACAAACCTTAGATACAATATATGGAGTGCGAAAAATGCGTAACGATTTACTAATGATTGGAAATACTCCTATAAGTTTTAAAAAAGATAAAATCATCATTGGTGAGAAAGAGTACGAAAAAACTTCAGGTCTAGTGGAATTGTTCAAGAAATATCCTGATGATACTTTAATCACTGATGATGATAATAAAAAATATACTACGATTGTAAAGGCTACAAGTGCACACAAAAAATACTATGATCCTGTGGGGGATATTCGTGAAAATACAAGTAAGAAATATACCGATTTCGTGAGTAAAATTCTCAAGATTCCACAAAGTAAAAGTGGTAAGGGACTCATGTCATATAAGATTGCTCATAGAAATACTCATATAGATTACATTTATTGGGATGACCCAAACGAGCTTGTTGATCATTTAAGATTACTTTTAGCCGAAACAACTACTGGCAATAATAACCACACAAAAGAAATACAATCAATCATTGAGGAGTTACGTGAAGCTAAAATTATTGATTCAGTAGCAAAATGAGCATCGATGTGTTTGGACGTAGATTGGTCCACGCATACGTATCTCGAGGACCACCTGGACTAGAATTCAAGCTGACCACTGAAGGAAATTTTGATTTAGAAAATCGAAAACTGTGTAATGTAGGTAGCGCTGCAGAGCAAGTTGATGCTATGAATTTAAAGTCTGAGAAAAATATGATTAAACAAAAAGCAGAAAACATTGTTCAAGATTTTCAGGCAATAGAGAATGTGTTAAATAATAAAGTTGTAAACATTGAGTCTGAGCTTTCTAGGATAAATAATACGCCATCACATTTACAAGAGAAATTAAAAATCTTAAATTCTGCAAAAAATCAGTATGAAAGCGGGACTATGGAGGAAGTTCATAAACCTGCTAGACGAAATTATCCACGTCGCTCTTTTCTTGTCAAAGACATAGATGAAACTTGGCACGCAGATCTTGTTGAAATGATTCCATATGCTAAGCAGAATAAAGGTTTCAAGTACCTACTCACAGTTATCGATGTATTCTCAAAATATGCTTGGACTGTGCCAGTGAAACCAAAAACTGGAAAATGTGTAACTCAAGCTATGAAATCAATACTATTGCAAAAAAGAGTACCTAAGAATTTGCAAACGGATCGTGAAAAAAAGTTTTACAATAAAGATTTCAACTAACTAATGAAAAGTTATAAAATTCATTTATACTCTACCTACAGTGATCTTAAAGCATCAATTTGCGAACGTTTTAATCGCACTCTAAAAAGCAAGATGTGGAAGTTATTTAGTCTACGTGACACCTATAAATGGTTGGATATTTTGCCAGATTTAACTTTACAGTATAATAATAGTCGACATCGGACAATAGGAATGAAACTTGCTGAAGTGAATAGAGACAGAGTCAAACTTATACTTGATCGAATTAACAAAAAACCAAACAGTTTGTTTAAACGTGCTAAATTTAAAGCTGGTGATAAAGTACGTGTGAGCAGAAATAAGGAGATTTTCGACAAAGGATATACACCTAATTGGTCAACTGAAGTCTTCACAATAACGAGAGTTTCGCCTACAAAGCCCTGCACATATCATCTCAAGGATTATCAAGACAAGCCGATAGATGGAGAATTCTATGAGGAAGAACTTATCAAGACCAAATATTCAGATATCTATTTGATTGAGAAGGTTTTGAAAAAAAAGGGCAATAGAGTTTATGTAAAATGGTTAGGTTTTGATAATACTCACAATAGTTGGATAAATAAAAATGATATGTAAACGAAAATAAATTGATGAAAAATATGTTGTTTATTGTGCATTCATTTTACATTTCCTTTAATTTTTTCAAAAGTACTGGCATTATAATCTCATATGTTTGTACAATTCTTCGTCTGAAACGATATCTATCACGTGCTGCTTGCTCCCACTGACTACATCGAGCTTGCTGATATGCGAATTTCCAGGTATACATTATGTGAATGGTTGGCTCATCCTTAAATCGTACATACTTTTTGCTGGAATTAAACGTTTCTACATTTAATTTTGTGTAAAATAAGTGTGTATAGTTAATTTCAACTTACCCATTTTGTTTTATTTTGTAGTAGCCCCAGGCTAATGTATCTGTACTGTTATCTTGAAGGAATCTCTTATCGTCGTAAGGACTAAGTGCGACCTTTCTCTGTCTAATGATCTCGACGTTATAAAGTTTCGATCTTATAGCGTACTGCTCTCGACTCTGAATGCAAGAATTCTTGAGACAATCCAAATAGTCGTTGAATTGGATAGTTTTCTTAACAGTAGAAGCCTTGATACCCTTAATTTTTTTCATAGAATCTTGATTATTAACAGGCGTACTATACATTTTGCTTCTTAATCCGATAAACTCTGTGAGAATTTGTCCATTACACTCATCTTTCATGAGACCTATAATTTTTTTATTAACTCGTGGCATATTAAACATATTGTCTTGAAGATAATCTGACGTATCAAATAGGTGAATATTTTGTTTCATATCTTCATAAAAATCATCACATTTAATAGTATAGATGAGACTATCAGTATCTGTGTAGAGTAATTTACAATCATCTTTATACATTTTTTGCATATAATTATAATGAAAATCATACATATGTGTCTTCGAGAGATCTAGAACTGCAAGTCCAATATAAATTGATTTATTTATCAATTCCATCAGTCTTATTAATTTGTATAGCAACTAGATTCTCATTAAATATTGAACTGCTGTGAAAGTATAGACATGAAATTTGAGCCTCAACACCATATCGTCCATCATTTTTACTCCTAAGCTTGACTGAAACACGCTTTCTAACATTTTCTATAGTTTTACCAAACACTGCGTTGTTCATTAGTTTGAAAAAATTTTTTTCAAATTCATTTTTTGCAGAAGCTTTTAGACTGTTTTTTAAATCAATGTATGATTTAAGCCATGGTGATTGTTTAAATTTCAGAACTTTATGGATTTTTAAAAGTTCTAAACCCTGTGAAAGAGCTTGTTTTAGAGCAATGTAATGATTAACGTAATTTTTTTTCCGATGAAGAGTTGCCAAAAGTTGTTCTTGCTTAGATCCTGGAGGTTTTGCATGCTCAGGAGAGAACGGTAAATCGTTATGACTATCATGCAACTGGCTTGGATAATCTATATCAACTACTAAAATGTAGCCATATGGATCATCAGGTGCTGTGGTAAATAAGTCGAAATCATTAAAATCGTCAAGCCATTCAAACTCGTCGTATGGAAGATATTGCGAAAGGCTATGTCCGTATAAATTATTTGCATCTAAATAAACCAAGTACTGATTTTCTTTAACTTTATCATATTTATCGAGCATGTATTTATGATTTGCTGTCGCATAACGATTTTAACACTGGCTTAGGCCACCTCGGATTCCACGCTCAATGAAAAGTACCATATCGATATCTGTTAAAAGTTTTAATTGTACACCCGTATGTTTGAGCATTGCAACCCAGGAGAAGCCTGGCGTAGTGTAATAGTGAGAAGGATCGAGACTGTAATCACTCATGCTCTGGTCTCAAAAATTTTCGCAAACGTCACCCCCAGTAGCAAGACATCAGTTTTCATGTAGAGGTCAGAATCCTTGTCAGATATATGTGAATCATTGAGAGTACTGAAAAAGTCCTCTTTTTCAGGTAACTTACACTCTTCTAGCTTTTGCCATGAACTTATATACTCATAAGGCAAAACACCTTATCTCGTTAACAAATCAATTTGTTCTTTGCTAAGATGACTACATTTTTTATTTACAATTTTATAATCCTGCAGATATGATCCTAACCTATCAAGTGATGAAGGCATAAATCTAAACGAATCTAAAAATCTAAATTTAACTTCGCTATTTTCAACATGTTTCGTAAATGAAATATACTTTTCCTTTGTTAAAGGTAGTAAATCAATTTGTCCTGGAAAATGATTTGATACATCAGATATGATAAAATGTGCATCATAACCATTCAAATTATGAAACACGACTGGTACTATTTTTGAATCTTCATAGTTTCAATTACAGCTAACATGTACAGGTCCTCCATATTTTCCAGTAAGATGACAGTGATCATGCACCTTGACATCATTATTTAAAGTTCTTTTACATATATGACAAGTATTTGAATTATAATAATGCTTTATTTCAGCTTGAAATAAAACTGGCATAGGTAGAGGATTTTCATGTAAAGCAGTTATCTGTTTTTCAATATTTTTTAACTGCTCAGCAAACCATCTTGAAGCTTTAAGCCCTTTATAAAATTCATATCTTGATAACGAGTCGTCAGAGCTGCATTTAAGGTAGTAACCTATGCTATAAATTTCATGACTTTGTACTGATTGAGTGTTAATTTTTTCATCATATTTCATTGGTTTAAGCAGACACTCACAGTCTGCATAGATTATAAAAGGCAACTTTTCATTATAGCGATGATTTTTAAATACTATGACATCATTATTTTCATTAGGAACACGAATTCAACAATTATTTAATGTTTTGCAATGTTGTTCATGCCTTGTCAAATTATCTTCTGTGTAGAAAAAATTCAGACATCTGTCACACATGTGTAGTTTTTTTCTTTTTTTACTCAAATCATTATTAATTAATCGTGATAGATTCTTTATGTACACATAATGTGATTTAAACTCATCAATTTCATCACTATGACTTGTAAGTAGCAGAAGATTTATATGATTACTCTTTTTATCCGACGTCAAATAGAGAGGTGAAATACTTTTACGTTCTACAGGGTATAATGCAGATAAAATTGCCCATACAAAGCATTTATCATCATAATTTTTAACATTGATACATGGTTTTCTTTTCTCTACAAATGTTGGTAACGGTATATAAAAATTACCAGTACGTATTGGATTGAATTTGTTTATATTTATCTGAATATTTTCAATAGAATGTACAGACCATCCAGAGTCACGTTCCTGAAACTCTTCAATAGCTACGAGTAGAGGTTCAGTAACATTAGAGTTGAACCATTTGTTTAACGATGTTGCGGATAATATTTCATGGTTTTGTGTATTGAAATATTTACTCTCAATACATTCTTCTTCTTCTTCATCATTCTTCTTTACACATGTTTTTTTAAATTTACACGATAAAACCGTATTAATCTTGAGAGCTTTGACATTCGTGCACAATATACTTTTTCTTTTTCGTGAAAATAATACTGGTGAATCCTGTAGAAAAGAGTTTAAATCGATGTAAGTTAAATTTGCTATAGCAGCAGTCCTCGTACGATTTTCAAAAGCGCTGTCCATATCAATCCAACGTAGACTATTGATGATAGTATTTTTTTGTATTACTTGTACTCCTCCACCACTTTTTTTTTAGCCATAACTTCAAGCCTTACTTTCATACCTTCTATTTTGGCAATAGTGCATAAAATGCTTTGTTTTTGTTGAACAGAAAGTTTACTTTTTCTTAAAATCTTTTGAAATGTCTTTACCGAAAGAAGAAACTGCTTTTTCCATCGAGTTATGATGAATAAATCTACTGCAGTAGTAGTAGAATATAATAATTTCTCAACCTCTTCTAAGAGTTTAACTTGCTGCAAGCATTCATCCATGATATCCTTCATTTTTAATGGTTGATATCTAATCATAACAAATTTAAAAAATACGTTAATTTATACTACAATATGATACAATATGATAAATGTTTTATATTTTTTAAACTAACATAAATGTATGCAGCTCTAATTCAGTTATAAGAGAGCAGGGTGGTAAAACAGATTCCGTTAGTTACCGGCTGCGGTAACAACGCGAATGATGTGTGCGTGAGAAAGGTTGCAGTGTGACTAGTGTGAGAGAGAGAGGGATGTTTGTGTGAGAGAGATAGCTGCTGTGGCATCGCGTGAGAGAAAGGGAGAGAGAGAAAGCGCGCGTGAATGCATTAAAGCAGCGTTCGTGGGTGTGTGCTTGTTGGTGTATGTGTGTGTGCGTGCGTGTGTGTTCGCATGAGAGAGAATCTATCTTTATCATGTATAAGAGAGAGAGAGAAAGAGAGATGTGTGTGTGTGTGTGTAATATGTATAATACCCTTATTATGAATATATAAATATGTATAATACACTGATATACTCTCCCTAGAGGTAAATTTTAATAAAAATAAAAGCATGTGATATTTAAACTTTTTTTTTTCCTTTTTTATTAGAGAACGTCACATTACAAAATATACAAATATACAAATATTCTATAATACAATATCAATTTATCGTTTTTTCAATTTAGCATTGTTCTTGTACGTAACACTCGACGCTAGTTTTTTAATTTCTTTTATTATTTTTTCGGAATTATTCTCTTTATTGGATTTTTTTAGTTTTTAGTTAGTTTGTTTGGGTTCTGTGCAGAGCATTTTCCTTTTCTTCTGATTCTGCTCCCATGTTGTGAAGCTTCTATGAAATAATTCTAAGTTTTTATTCATTTTTTTTAATTCACTTACAATGTTCTTATTTTGATAGCTCATATCGTTTAATAATTTTTCAAAAACTTCAGTGGCTTTGGAGATGTCTGCAGGATTGCTCATGTAAAAAAAGGGGATGCATTGCTGTGACATCACTGATCTTACTTCTTGCTGGGGTGCATTAAATAATACAAAGCAATATAATTATACTCTTATCAATACAAAATGATAAATTAAGTAATGTTTAGTAACAAAAAATTAGTCAAGATTATTATATAAAACGCATATAAATGGCAATATTTTTATAATACAGCAAAACAAAGCAAAAATCATTTTGTGTAATAAAAACGTAACTGAAATATAATATACAAGGTAAGCGCAAGAGAATAAGCTTGGTAATTAACAATTTAAGTAAAAAGTAAGACGAGAAGGTATGCAGGGATACAGCTTGTGAAAGAGAGAGAGAGAGAGAGAGAGAGAGAGAGAGAGAGAGAGAGAGAGAGAGAGAGAGAGAGAGAGAGAGAGCGTAAAAAGACGTAAAAATTTACTTACAGTATTTTCCATGACGATGATCTTTGTAAATCTCGACACTCGTTTCAGCACCCGTTATTTTATATATATATATATATATATATATATATATATATATATATATATATAAAATAACGGGTGCTGAAACGAGTGTACTATGTATATATTATTACGACTGTATATATATATATATATATATATATATATATATATATATATATATATATATATATATATAAAATAACGGGTGCTGAAACGAGTGTACTATGTATATATTATTACGACTGTATATATATATATATATATATATATTATGATGTTTATATTCACTTATATAGACACTTTTTAGAGACTGTTTTCTTAAAACGTTTTATGTCCCTATTGAAAAATCTCACGTGAGATCTCACATGAGATCTCACATGAGATCTCAGGTGAGATCTCATGCCAAAGTCTCATCTGACCAATTCTTTGCTTATCATAGGTTGTAAGCCCTTCTTAATTGATTAATAACATTTTTTGAAAAATTTGAACTTAGAAAATTTTTGGGAAATTCGGACTTATAAATTTTTTGAAGTCTATATTTTTTTCTAAGTCCAAATTTCCCAAAAATTTTCTAAGTTCAAATTTTTCAAAAAATGTTATTAATCAATTAAGAAGGGCTTACAACCTATGATAAGCAAAGAATTGGTCAGATGAGATTTTGGCATGAGATCTCACCTGAGATCTCATGTGAGATCTCATGTGAGATCTCACGTGAGATTTTTCAATAGGGGTGCACACTCAATGTTACTACACCGAGAGCTAGGATTTGAATGGCCTCCGGGAATAAGTGAGAGTGTCCGAAAAGCTTGGCTCGACACATGTGGATGCAATAATTGTCACATAAACTAGGCCTATCAGTTCAAGGGATGGGAAAACTCTAGAAATCTGAGAGACTACGGGGGAAGATTCTTAAACGCACTTCTTTTCCTTTAAGTGTTTCTTTTCTCAAATTATATCGAATTTAAACATTTTTTTAAATTAAAAAAACAATGTTAATTATACCTGTCAAGCTGTATGCCACTTATCCAGACTTTTTAATAATTAGCGCGATAAACTTATAATAGTCAGACTTTATAAATGTATACAATCAAGTCAAATAATAATACATTGCGTTTTTCTGCAGTAATGCAGGAAGCTGAGCCGCAGCAATCCAAGTCTGCTAGTAACGAGTATCCAATTTTAACTTCAAAACGCAATAGACCACGTGCAGCATGTTGGGTTACTGAATTTGCTTTCAATATAAATACGTATAATTAAATTAATACTCATATATATATATATATTGCTTCCTCGTAGAGCATGCTTTGTAATAGTACAATTTTCAGTTTCGTCAATACTTCTAGAAAATGCGTTTTAATGCAATAGAATATACAGGCGATGTTATTGAAATTTTTCATGTAGTTTTGTTTTCTTATTCTGAATTTGGAAAATATAATATTACTCGGATCGATTAACATGTTTTTATTTTATAATGAATTTTCGAATTTTAAAATCTTTATATGTTATTTTATTTTATAATAAAATAGAAATTTCAAAATGTGACCAAATGCAACTGATAGCGTATAAAAAAGCCACTGCCAATTCATTGTAGCTTCCTCCAACTTAATTTCTAGTTCCAATATATAAAATACTGTCTTAATAGATAGTAGTATGTTAATACTTTTTCATGTTTTCTTCATGCAAACTTAGAAATTTTATATTGTTACAAACAAAAATAGTATATTTCATGTTTATTTTCTCAAAAAGGATTGCCTACTAGTCTAAATTTTTTCGCATACATTCGAATATATTTCAGGTTAGGTTCGATTCAGGTATTAAAATAAAACACGATATTTATAAAGCGCGTTTCTAATATGTTTTTCATGAAGCTGAACACTTTACTATTACAAAGATTCCTTTAAGAGGAATCTATAAGAGCAAAACTATATAGAAAAATCGAATTTTAGTGATTAGCTTATATCTTAGGAACCAATCAACAAAATCATTTAAAATTTTAACAGTAATTACTTTTTGCTATGATAAATCACATAATTTTATTTTCGAAGAAATCTACTGTTTGTTTTGAAAATATAATAATAATTATATAATAATATAAGTTAAATAATTATATAATAATAAAATAATAATATAAATAAAATTTATAAAGTAAAATCTATAAGGTTTTAAAAGCTGCGCAAAGAACTTAGCAAAGACACATAAAATATCTTCTTTTTCCTAAAATCTCAAGTGCATTAAAGCCTTTTTACGTCCGTAATCGAGGAACAAAATAACTCATTTTTCACTTTTTGATTTATTATTAAATAAAATAAGTAGTCAAATAACTTGACTTTAATTTGATTTTAATGGGATATAGTTCGATACGTGACCCATCAACATGATTTTTTTCGTAAGATTATGATGTGTAATTTCAGAAATATTAATTTTTCCAAAAAAATCCCCTTTTTTATTTTATAAAAGAATTTAGTTGATTTTTTCCAGTGCATTTTTGGAATGCATATAGTTTTACAGTTGTTATAATCACAGCCATTTCTTATAACAAGTATACACAATTTATTCTAATTTTCTATGGTTATCTACATTTTATTATATAAAATGTTTAGAATAGTGATAATCTTCGAAATAGTGTTTAAAACAAAGATTTTTTACACCAAGCATTCTTCTATATAGCAGTATGAATTGCAAGAATCTCCGAAACTATAATCAACAGGAGAGTCAGATCAACAGGTTTTTCATCAATATAACCACTTCTAAACCAGGAATATTTAAAAAGGATTAATATATCTTGTTGAGGAAAGTTGATATGCACTAGAGATTGTAATTTAATAATGTCATTCCTTTTATGTAATTTTAAATCATAATCCATTAAAATTACATTATTCGAAAATTGTCGAACAAAATTCTTCCAGATACGGAAGACATATACATCAAGCAGTTGGATATTCCGTGTTGTTCCTGTCGGTATTTTTTTACTTTAACAATTGTATTGTCTGACCTCCTTTCTTCTATAACTTTATCACAATGGCCACTCCAGGAGCCAATTAATAGTAGTGTTGGTACCTACATTATCTGCAGTATTAAATAAAATTTAATAAAAAGATATTTACTCGATGTTAGTTTCCCAGATATTGATGTTTCTGCATAAACATTTCCGGCCTCAATAAATTTCTCTCAACAATAGGTCCAAAATTACCACTGGACTCTTTTAAAACTACAAAAAATGGTGCCATCAGTTTCCCTTCTGCTAATGTAAGTGGTTGAATCGTATAACTATGTGTTGTTGACGAAACTGACTGCACTAGGCATTGCAGTTGTTTTTCTCTCTGGATTGCGAGGGTTCTCCCAGAATGCATTTCTAGTTCAAATCCACTCTGGTCAGAATTATATAATTTTGAATTCCGTCTTCTAGTGTACAAAACCGAACATTGGCACCAACGCATCTGATTTTTTTCAAATTCTGAACTGCTTTCTATTGTTTTCTTTGAAAATAACTTATTTATTTTTCGTGACACTATTCTATGTGCGGTTTTAAATTTTGATAACCAATTTCTAGAAGTTTTGAATCTGAAATCTTCAGAACCTATATTGCGATCATGAATAATTAAACCAGCAGTGAGTGCAATGTATATTGACCAATTTGAGCGATTTTATCTCTGTAAGTACCATTTTTATTGATTGTGCGAGCCCAACGCTTCAGCTGACTAACGGATCAAACTTCCTTAAATCTTTCTGCACAATTTCAAGTTTAATCTGTGACTTTGTTTTAGGAATTTTCCAAAATTCAACAGCTCTTTTCTTGTATTCATAACTGACTTCATCATTTTCTTCAGTACATTCATTTGTTGGTGCTGCCGGAAAATGAGGAATATAATGTAGTATTTGATCCTCAACTATTTTGCATCTTGATCTTTGAAATCTACTAGAAAATCCACTGATTCTTCAACTGTCATTTCAATGTCATGGAATTCGTCTGCTGCATCTATTAAAATATTTTAAATATTCTCCGACAATTAAATTTCTATATAATTTGTCTCACTTTGTAGTATTTGGAAATGTTCCAAAGTAAGCTGATAATAAACTTATAACATTTAGAGGGTTAATTCTCATCTTCAGATCTAATGTAAATAAAAAGAAAACAATATATGTGTTATATGATTGTAACTATCGAACAATTTAAAGCATTTCTTAATTTAACCAAGAATAATTCAAATATTTAAAAAACCCAAGGCCATCAAACTGTAATATGCTGATATTAGATAAACTATTCTTATTTCCCAATTTGATTGCTGTGTCCCAGATAGTAGCGACTAATAAAAATATCTAAAATTTTAAAAATTAGCTTTCTATAAAATGCGTATACAAATGAGTTTTTTGGTGCCTATGAATTGAAGAAAAATCAATTTTAGTATGTTTTATGAAAAAAAATCGAGCACTTTGCCCCTTGTTATATAATATAAATGAACTTAAATGTTTATTATTTCAGAACTTTTGATAAAGGATTTTCAATCTTTTTTTTAAACTGGCATAGGTATTTAAATATCAACTGATTGTAAGGCCTAAAGACGGCCAAAATAAACTGGCAAATTAAAAAAAAAATAGATAAAATTGTTTACATTTAATATGAATACTTGCCACTACGCATTGTACTGACACTTTTTAAGGGCTTATGCCCGTTAAAGTAATAAATAAAAAAATTAATAAATAAAAAAGTACTAAAATTTTGTTTTCTGAAAAACGTAATTTTGATTAAACAATTTAAAAGCAATAAAAAATATTAAAACATTTTTCTTGAAGAAAATAGATGCGCAATAAAATACTCTATCACACTGCATTGTGCCAATTCAATTTTGATCAAGTTAAAAAAGCTTGCTTTAGGAACTTAATGCATATAAAATAAATTTGTACATTATAAAATAATATTCATTAATGTTTGATTATCTCGATTTCAATAAAAATAATTGTCAACATAAATGATTTAAAGATTGATAAAATACTTACTTTCTTTATAAAAAAATGAACAGCCGTAAATTATTTACACATGAATCCTTCAATTTACATGTGAGCCGTTTTATAATAATAAAACAATTGCATACTACAAAATACAATCGTGATCTTTAAAAAAGACGGTATGTAAATGAACGAAATCGAATGCAAGAAAATTTAATTCAAGTCAATTAATAATGAGATAAAAGGTGTAACAAATAAGTCATTGTGATTTATAACAATACATATCTATATATATACGTATACCCACACACACCCACACAGACTATAATTAACAATATATATATATATATAAAATTTGAATAATATTCTCTATTCGGGAATTTCAAAAGTTATGCCTCAATTTTATATTATATATATGTATATTTTAACGCCACACTTGATCTGATGGTGCAACCACCAGTCTTGCTCATACTAATAGAAAACCTAGACAACGAACAAAGTGCATAGATTTAAGAAAGGCTCTATGCAGCCAATACGAGCGAACCCCCCCCCCCCCCACACCTCCCGCCCCACACCTTATCACTCACATACTAAACCCTACTTAACTAGTACATCTACCTAAGTTACTCTATCCCCTCATATGCTACGCTAAGCTACACCTATATCCCTGTTATAATCTTTCCTTCTTGAATCCTGTTGCCCAGGTAGGCGCTGAGTCGTTGGGAGGCCAGTCTCCGTCCCAACTAGTTCCCGTTAAAGAAAGAAGCTATCAGTATCCTGTCAGAAGAGAGAGAGAGAGAGAGAGAGAGAGAGAGAGAGAGAGAGAGAGAGAGAGAGAGAGAGAGAGAGAGAGAGAAACGATAGATAGATTACAGTAAAACGATACAGGCTGCTACTTACCACGACTCTTGGAGCAGCTCCTACGAAGAAGAAGAGATTAGTAATGGGTCACTATGATAAAGTATGGAAATGAAAAGTACCTTCTAGAGATCAAGGAGCCATCATCAAATGACTCTGCTGTTCTCAGAATGTCCTGGCAGAAGAGAGGAGCAGCATGCACACGATCGGCCTGGAACAAACGCAATCACTACACATAAACACTGGCAGAGGTGTACAGCGAACACTCATATGTACATGATACATAGGTATCATACTCTCACTCGCACTTGTCAAACCATAAGCTGCATCAGTATTCTCGAACACCCGTGTCCAGGAACCTCGTGAAGGAGACGGGATGGCCTACTCAACAGCACCAGTCGCAGGATCAGCTGACTGGTCGTAGATACACTACACGAAGAGGAAGCCTCACTTGTAAACACTCACGGCACTGTACGTCGCGGTTTTTGCGGTAGCAGCATTCTTGCTCTCGTCCTCAAGTCCCACTTCCCATCACGTGACTGGTCCTCTCAGCGTCTCGACGGCCGATAAGGGCAACTCGGAATCGAGCCTCGTCGCTGCCGAATCTCCGTGGCCTCGGCCACTCGGTTCCGGCATCGCACAATAGCAACTTGGAAGTTTTTGCAAATCGTAATCGCCACGTGCATTCCGGAGAACATTGTAAGTAGTAGGGGCTGCACTGATACTGTGCCACATAGATCCCACGCCACCTAATACCGACCGATGGTAACTTATATTAACAGATCCCTGTTTTACCGACCGTGTATCTGTTATCGATTGAGAATTTACCACAGGCCCCACATGTTACCGGTAGTAGTAAAGGCTGGGCTAATACTACGCCAGGTGGGTCCCGCGCTACCAAATACCGACCGAAGGTAACTAGTATTAGCAGATTCCTGTTTTACCGACCAGGTCCCACATGCCCCCGGCCCCATGTCCCATGCATTACGGAGGACTCATAGGATTATTGAGGCCCACGCAGCCTCCTACATTACCGCAGAGGATTATTCTTCGAACATTTTTTTATCGATTGACATATTGGGACCGTCACGCAGCCTCCTACATTACCGACAGAGGATTATTCTTCGAACATTTTTTTATCGATTGATATATTCAAGGATCTCGCGACCTGACCTCTAGCGGCTGAAATTCCGCAGATTCGCGATTGGCTATGGCTGACCCACAGAATACCGCACATTACTATATATAGGTTACACCTCTGTGGGTGAGATACCAATAGGATGATGAAGGAATAGATGGAAGGAATAAAGGTTAGGATTAATAATTAAAATATAACATATGATTTTTTTTTCTTTATTCAAAAAGATAAGTACATAAAACATTATTTGTAAACACATGATAAAATATTTCAGAACTTCTTATAACCTTGATGTTCTGGCATGGACTTTGTGTTAGTGGAATATTTCTCAAAAGTATTTTTCCACTGTTCACTTTTATTAGTAGGAGCTGAACAAGGTTAGCATTAGGAAGGTGCGAGTGCTGCGGCTCATCTTCCTGCATTACCGAGCAGGTGCATAAAGGATTTTTTATCGACTGATGAGGGATTTTAGGGTGGCAATATAAATACAATAATCATTTTTTAAAAATCCTTATTTATTATATGAGTATACGTAACTGAAAAAAACACATAAAAACTCTTATTACATTATTCTTATAACTAAAATCCCATTGAAAAATCTTTATTTATTACATGAGTATAAATTCTTATAACTAAAGTATAAACGTAAAAATCCTTAAATACAATATTTATGAATAATAGTGAAATTAGCGGCTAAACATTGTAGAGAAGAACTGTGAAATATCGTGCATACATATATATACTTAGCCTATACGTTGATGTGACATAAGAATGCGGAGTGTATAAATGTGTACTTGATATCAATCTTGTCGACTAGAAACTGCACCATCGATCCATAATTTTCAGTGTATCGAGAAAACCATCAATAAACAATTAGTATTAATAAAGTGTAAAATACGCTTTACGTGTACAACAGCATTGAAAAATCCTTAAAGTTAGTGTAATAGAGCAAATAATAATATATTAATACGTCAGCTAATCCTCTACAATAATTTTCTTCTATGTAAATTTAATGTATAATACTTGGTGATAGTAAGATATCGAGAAACTCTTAATAAACAAATAATTATAAGACGCGTTTACAAATAAGAACATCAAAAATCCTTAGAATATTTTAGCAGATGATAATACAAAATAATAACATATAGCAAATCAAAAAATCCTTAATCTTAGTAAGCACAATACCCCTATGCATAGTTTAAAAGAATTTAGCATACACACTCTAATGATTGAGAAAAAATCCTTAATATTATACGCGATGGAGATAAATTGTTATTAAACAAATTCAATAATATCGTTACCAAGGTGTTCAAGATAGACATATGTAGTTTCTATGTTGATCATATCACATCTCTAGTCTCTAAGTTGTCCATGAGGAAAGTGTTCACTTTGGTGGGCAGGAAAACGTCGAAACTTACATCTAACTCTAGCACTATCTTTACACCGAACTTGGTCTGAATTTTCTTGCATTTTGTTATCTTGTACTTTTTGTCGATCTCCAAATCCTTAATTTTTTTCGTAGGCAGGAATGGTGAAGTTTTTGCCACGGCCTTTAGCGACTCCATCCTGTAAAAATAATGAAACAATATATATAAGTTTATTATATTTATGTATTAGTTATAAGAATATATCATACTTACATAATAAATTATACGTCTAATGTCGATGACGTTGAATCAGAATCCGATGTGTAATGCTCACACCAATGGAGCGAGCAGAGAATAACTTGGCGTACCGCCCAGAGCTACTTATTTATAGCGTAGACGTTTTGAACTGCACAATTCTCCTTCCAGTCAGGAAGGTGATGTGTAAACACCAGCGAAGGTCGAAATCCTGGTGTCATTAAGGATGGACAGCCGAGATCTTCTATGTTAGGGATATCTGAAAAATATGGCTGCAGCCACTCCTTTTTCTGCGCACCTTTTACCCAAACAACGATGTTCCTTGTAGGTGATAAGTCTAGAAGTTTGGAGCAAAACTCAATCAACTTGTCGTATGGAAGATCACCGTCGCTCCAATTCAATCCATGCGGAAACGTTGCTAGTTGAGCTACTGCTGCTGGCTCGTTAGGATTAATGTATGCCAACTCCTTGATTATGAAATTGCCGTTTTGTCCCTTGAAGCCCTGAGTATCAACAATCAAATCCATTTTTCTACGAAAAAATTCAATGCTTAATATTATTGATGAGAATGTAATGATAATATACATTTATTAGAGTATACTTACACTTGCTTTCTCGACTGTGTGGGAAGCTCGAAAATGTGTACCAATACGGGATGCAGCACAGCTTAAATACAATCAAAACTTGCACCCCTTTCCACTCAGACGTGGGTGCACCGATTTTCACCGCCTAGACACCTCAGCAGAGCTAAAACACGCGTGCGGTACATCAAAGCGCAACGGCGCAAAGATTTCTTTGGACTAGCTATCCGAAACTTTTCCTCACGCACCGCTCAGCCCTTGGCAGGGCTAAAACACATGCGGTTCATCAAAGATGTGCATCGACTTTTTCTTTGGATATCAAACCTTTCGATCCCTAAAGTCTTGGGGTACATCAAAGGGTTACAAGTGCTTGATATACATTAAAATAACCCCCCCCCCCCTCCAAACTCTTTCAATTTTCATGAGATATAAGCCTGTTCGAAAAACGCAATGTATTATTATTTGGCTTGATTGTATACATTTATAAAGTCTGACTATTATAAGTTTCGCGATGCCACAGCAGCTATCTCTCTCACACAAACATCCCTCTCACTCTCATACTAGTCACACTGCAACCTTTCTCACGCACACATCATTCACGTTGTTACCGCAGCCTGTAACTAACGGAATCTGTTTTACCATCCTGCTCTCTTATAACTGAATAAGAGCTGCATACATTTATGTTAGTTTAAAAAATATAAAACATTTATCATATTGTAGTATAAATTATCGTATTTTTTAAAAATGAAGGATATCATGGATGAATGCTTGCAGCAAGTTAAATTCTTGGAAGAGGTGGAGAAATTATTATTTTCTACTACTACTGCAGTTGATTTATCCATCATAAGACGATGGAAAAAGCAGTTTCTCCTTTCGATAAAGACATTTCAAAAGATTTTAAGAAAAAGCAAACTTTCTGTTCAACAAAAACAAAGCATTTTATGCACTATTGCCAAAATAGAAGGTATGAAAGTAAGGCTTGAAGTTATGGCTAAAAAAAAGTGGTGGAGGAGTACAAGTAATACAAAAAAATACTATCATCAATCGTCTACGTTGTATTGATATGGACAGCGCTTTTGAAAATCGTACGAGGACTGCTGCTATAGCAAATTTAACACACATCGATTTAAACTCTTTTCTACAGGATTCAGCAGTATTATTTTCACGAAAAATAAAAAGTATATTGCGCACGAATGTCAAAGCTCTCAAGATTAATACTGTTTTATCGTGTAAATTTAAAAAAACATGTTTAAAGAATAATGATGAAGAAGAAGAAGAATGTATTGAGAGTAAATATTTCAATACACAAAACCATGAAATATTATCGGCAACATCGTTAAACAAATGGTTCAACTCTAATGTTACTGAACCTCTACTCGCAGCTATTGAACAGTTTCAGGAACGTGACTCTGGCTGGTCTCTACATTCTATTGAAAATATTCAGATAAATATAAACAAATTCAATCCAATACGTACTGGTAATTCTTATATACCGTTACCAACATTTATAGAGAAAAGAAAAGCATGTATCAACGTTAAAAATTATGATGATAAATGCTTTGTATGGGCAATTTTATCTGCATTATACCCTGTAGAACGTAAAAATCATTCTAACAGGTTGAGCATTTATATTCAATGTGAGAATAATTTAGATATGCAAGGAATCGAGTGACCAGTATCCTTGAAAAATATTCCACGAATCGGGAGACAAATACTGTAATCTCAGTCAATGTTTTTGGATTAGATAATACAAGTATTTCACCTCTCTATTTATCGTCGGATAAAAAGAGTAATCATATAAATCTTCTGCTACTTACAAGTCATAGTGATGAAATTGATGAGTTTAAATCACATTATGTGTACATAAAGAATCTATCACGATTAATTAATAATGATTTGAGTAAAAAAAGAAGAGAACTACACGTGTGTGACAGATGTCTGAATATTTTCTACACAGAAGATAATTTGACAAGGCATGAAGAACATTGCAAAACATTAAATAATTGTAGAATTCGTCTTCCTAATGAAAATAATGATGTCGTAGTATTTAAAAATCATCGCTAGAATAAAAAGTTCCCTTTTATAATCGATGGAGACTGTGAGTGTCTGCTTAAACCAATGAAATATGATGAAAAAATTAACACTCAATCAGTACAAAGTCATGAAATTTATAGCATAGGTTACTACCTTAAATACAGCTTTGACGACTTGTTATCGAGATATGAATTTTATAGAGGGCTTAAAGCTCCAAGATGGTTTGCTGAGCAGTTAAAAAATATTGAAAAACAGATAACTGCTTTACATGAAAATCCTCTACCTATGCCAGTTTTATCTCAAGCTGAAACAAAGCATTATTATAATTCAATTACTTGTCATATATGTAAAAAAACTTTAAATAATGATGTCAAGGTGCATGATCACTGTCATCTTACTGGAAAATATCGAGGACCTGCACATGTTAGCTGTAATTTAAACTATGAAGATTCAAAAATAGTACCAGTCGTGTTTCATAATTTGAATGGTTATGATGCACATTTTATCATATCTGATGTATCAAATCATTTTCCAAGACAAATTGATTTACTACCTTTAACAAAGGAAAAGTATATTTCATTTACGAAACATGTTGAAAATAGCGAAGTTAAATTTAGATTTTTAGATTCGTTTAGATTTATGCCTTCATCACTTGATAGGTTAGGATCATATCTGCAGGATTATAAAATTGTAAATAAAAAATGTAGTCATCTTAGCAAAGAACAAATTGATTTGTTAACGAGATAAGGTGTTTTGCCTTATGAGTATATAAGTTCATGGCAAAAGCTAGAAGAGTGTAAGTTACCTGAAAAAGAGGACTTTTTCAGTACTCTTAATGGTTCACATATATCTGACAAGGATTCTGACCTCTACATGAAAACTAATGTCTTGCTACTGGGGGTGACGTTTTCGAAAATTTTTGAGACCAGAGCATGAGTGATTACAGTCTCGATCCTTCTCACCATTACACTACGCCAGGCTTCTCCTGGGATGCAATGCTCAAACATACGGGTGTACAATTAAAACTTTTAACAGATATCGATATGGTACTTTTCATTGAGCGTGGAATCCGAGGTGGCCTAAGCCAGTGTTAAAATCGTTATGCGACAGCAAATCATAAATACATGCTCGATAAATATGATAAAGTTAAAGAAAATCAGTACTTGGTTTATTTAGATGCAAATAATTTATACGGACATAGCCTTTCGCAATATCTTCCATACGACGAGTTTGAATGGCTTGACGATTTTAATGATTTCGACTTATTTACCACAGCACCTGATGATCCATATGGCTACATTTTAGAAGTTGATATAGATTATCCAAGCCAGTTGCATGATAGTCATAACGATTTACCGTTCTGTCCTGAGCATGCAAGACCTCCAGGATCTAAGCAAGAAAAACTTTTGGCTACTCTTCATTAGAAAAAAAATTACGTTATTCATTACATTGCTCTAAAACAAGATCTTTCACAGGGTTTAGAACTTTGAAAAATTCATAAAGTTCTGAAATTTAAACAATCACCATGGCTTAAATCATACATTGATTTAAATAGCAGTCTAAAAGCTTCTGCAATAAATGAATTTAAAAAAAATTTTTTCAAACTAATAAACAGTGCAGTGTTTGGTAAAACTATGGAAAATGTTAGAAAGCGTGTTTCACTCAAGCTTATTAGTAAATATGATGGACAATATGGTGTTGAGGCTCAAATTTCAAGTCCATACTTTCACAGCAGTTCAATATTTAATGAGAATCTAGTTGCTATACAAATGAATAAGTCTGATGTATTGATAAATAAACCAATTTATATTGGACTTACAGTTCTAGATCTCTCGAAGACACATATGTATGATTTTCATTATAATTATATGCAAAAAATGTACAAAGATGATTGTAAATTACTCTACACAGATACTGATAGTCTCATCTATACTATTAAATGTGATGATTTTTATGAAGATATGAAACGAAATATTCACCTATTTGATACGTCAGAATATCCTTAAGACAATATGTTTAATATGCCACGAGTTAATACAAAAATTATAGGTCTCATGAAAGATGAGTGTAATGGACAAATTCTCACAGAGTTTGTCAGATTAAGAAGCAAAATGTACAGTACGCGTGTTAATAATCAGGATTCTATGAAAAAAATTTAGGGTATCAAGGCTTCTATTGTTAAGAAAGCTATTCAATTCAACGACTATTTGGATTGTCTCAAGAATTCTTGCATTCAGAGTCGAGAGCAGTACGCTATAAGATAGAAACTTCATAACGTCGAGACCATTAGATAGAGAAAGGTTGCACTCAGTTCTTACGACGATAAGAGATTCCTTCAAGATAACAGTACAGATACAATAGCCTGAAGCCACTACAAAATAAAACAAAATGGGTAAGTTGAAATTAACTATACACACTTATTTTACACAAAATTAAATGTAGAAACGTTTAATTCCAGCAAAAAGTGTGTACGATTTAAGGATGAGCCAACCATTCACATAATGTATACCTGGAAATTCGTATATCAGCAAGCTCGATGTAGTCAGTGGGAGCAAGCAGCACGTGATAGATATCGTTTCAGACGAAGAATTGTACAAACATATGAGATTACCTAACAAATTTACATAAACTCTATTGCCACTTTTTTTCAAAACCTTCTCAATCAAATAGATATCTGAATATTTGGTTTTGAGAAGTTCTTCCTCATAGAATCCTCCAGCTATCGGCTTGTCTTGATAATCCTTGAGATGATATGTGCAGGGCTTTGTAAGCGAAACTCTCGTTATTGTGAAGACTTCAGTTGACCAATTAGGTGTATATCCTTTGTCGAAAATCTCCTTATTTCTGCTCACACGTACTTTATCACCAACTTTAAATTTAGCACGATTAAACAAACTGTTTGGTTTTTTGTTAATTCGATCAAGTATACGTTTGACTCTGTCTCTATTCACTTCAGTAGATTTCATTCCTATTGTCCCATGTCGACTATTATTATACTGTAAAGTTAAATCTGGCAAAATATCCAACCATTTATAGCTGCCACGTAGACTACATAACTTCCACATCTTGCTTTTTAAAGTGCGATTAAAACATTCGCAAATTGATGCTTCAAGATTACTGTAGGTAGAATATAAATGAATTTTATTACTTTTCATTAGTTTGTTGAAATCTTTATTGTAAAACTCTTTTCCACGATCCGATTGCAAATTCTTTTTAGGTACTCTTAGTTAGGTACTCTTTTTTGCAATAGTATTGATTTTATGGCTTGAGTTACACATTTTCCAGTTTTTCGTTTCACTGGCACAGTCCAAGCATACTTTGAGAATACATCGATAACTGTGAGTAGGTACTTGAAAACTTTATTTTGCCTAGCATATGGAATCATTTCAACAAGATCTGCCTGTCTAGTTTCATCTCTGTCTTTGACAAGAAAAGAGCGACGTGGATAATTTCGTCTAGCAGATTTATGAAGTTCCTCCACTAGTCCCGCTTTCATACTGATTTATTGCAGAATTTAAGATTTTTAATATCTCTTGTAAATGTGATGGCGTATTATTTATCCTAGAAAGCTCAGACTCAATGTTTACAACTTTATTATTTAACACATTCTCTATTGCCTGGAAATCTTGAACAATTTTTTCTGCTTTTTGTTTAATCATATTTTTCACAGACTTCAAATTCATAGCATCATCTTGCTCTGTAGCGCTACCTACATTACACAGTTTTCGATTTTCTAAATCAAAATTTCCTTCAGTACTCAGCTTGAATCCTAGTCCAGGTGGTCCTTGAGATACGTCTGCGTGGACCAATCTACGTCCAAACACGTCGATGCTCATTTTGCTACTGAATCAATAATTTTAGCTTCACGTAGCTCCTCAATGATTGATTGTATTTCTTTTGTGTGGTTATTATTGCCAGCAGTTGTTTCGGCTAAAAGTAATCTTAAACTATCTACAAGCTCGTTTGGGTCATCCCAATAAATGTAATCTATATGAATCTTTTTATGAGCAATCTTATATAACATGAGCCCCTTACCACTTTTACTTTGTGGAATCTTGAGAATTTTACTCACGAAATCGGTATATTTCTTACTTGTATTCTCACGAACATCCCCCACAGGATCATAGTATTTTTTGTGTGCACTTGCAGCCTTTACAATCGTAGTATATTTTTTTTATCATCATCAGTGATTAAAGTATCATTAGGATATTTCTAGAACAATTCCACTAGACCTGAAGTTTTTTCGTACTCTTTCTCACCGATGATGATTTTATCTTTTTTAAAACATATAGGAGTATTTCCAATCATTAGTGAATCGTTACGCATTTTTTGCACTCCATATATTGTATCTAAGGTTTGTACTTTCCCATTTAGCAACAATTGAACATTTTCATCAATACTATCACTTTTTTCCAAATCATCAGTATCATCTTTAGTAATGGTATCTTCTTGATCTGAAATATCTGAATCACCTATAGCTGATTCAAAAGCTGATTCTCTGATATCGTCGTCATCATCATCATCATCATTGTCGCCATCGTCATCGTCGTCTTCGTGGCCGTCCTCTTTTTTTCTAATCCAATCCGATTTTCTCTTTTTTCTTTTTTCTTTTTTAACTACTGTCAGTGGTAAATTTTTTCACTTACACTGATGAGCTTTTCTAAAGGTTTCACATTCGGTTTGAACGAGTTATTCAAACTTTTTCCCGCTCCTAATTTATTCAATTTTAATAAATCATACTTTCTTTTCACAGCGTTTCGAGCTTTCTCAACTTCACGTAGGACTGCAGTTTCTTTATTAAAATCAGTAGACATCTTGATAGTTGAAAGTCTCACAACTGAATGCTAAATTGCTTCAGTATTCTGTATATTTATTACAAACTGATCAAAGCCTTTTCTGTAGCGACCATCATTGATATGACGATTGATATACGATCTTTGTCTATGACGAGAAGAGTATGATTGCCATCATTCCAGCATATTGAACAAATATCTTTGAAATGTTGATATGTCATATCTGTATTTACATGATCGTTGTAAACATGTTTTAAATTCATATCATCTTGTCGAAAAATTACCAATAAATTGACGTTGTCACGCACCAAGTGTTTCGCTACTTGTGCATACCATTGATACAAATAAAAGCAATTTACACTTTTATGCCTACCCATGCAGTAAAAAGCTTTGACATTATCTTGCTTTTCACAAGCAATATCATCAAAGACAAAAATTGAATTTGGTTGAGCTTCGTCGGGTGAAACGACAAGATCGTGTTCACCAAAGGGTAAGTACTTGATTCCTTCCAATGGCTCAACAATTTGCTCCAAAAATTTATATTTTGGTTGATTTAGAGATTTGGAGTATACGTAAATATTTTCAAATGTCAGACCATTCGGATGAATGATTAGAGATAGGAGAGAGTTCGTTTTACCACAATTGGATGGACCGCAAAATACTGCTCTTATACTGGTGGGTAATAATTTTCCGTGACGATTTTGCTGTTTTTTCTGCAGCGTCAAAAGATCAAAATTAATCACTGGCAATTTTGCTGACTGCTTCTTAAGATCCATCATGCTTCTATTTCATATAACGACTGAGCCGTGCTACTATAAATGTGAGCATTTATAGTTCTTCTCAGTTAGTCTAGCATGAGCTCGCTAAGAGCTAGCATCATGCAGAAAAAAAGAGGTTCAGGTTTAGTGAATAAATTGATCAACAAATTACCCACTGAACTTCATGTGCCTGGTTATCAGTACTGTGGCCCAGGTACTAAACTTGCTAAACGCCTAGCTCGTGGAGAACTGGGAATCAATCCTTTGGATGCTGCTTGCATGGAACACGACATTGCCTACTCGAAAAATCCTGACAACATTCAAGAGAGAAACACAGCTGATAAAATTTTAGCACAGAAGGCGTTGAAAAAAGTAAAATCTAGAGACGCTGGTTTAAAAGAGAGAGCAACAGCTTTTGCCATAGTAAATACTATGAATTTAAAATCGAAGCTCGGTATGGGTGTTGGAGTATGAGGTAGATCTCTCAAACCTAAGAAAAAGATTATACTAAAAAGATTGATCAAGTCAGCAGAAAAATCTATTATTCCTGGCCAAGACACTCGCTCTATGATTAGGTCAGCGCTAAAAACTGCACGTGAGCATGTGAAAATCTTGGTGAGAAAAGTAAAGTTAGTGTTCCACGCATATTGCCTGTTCCCAGCAAAGTAGATGGCTTTCTTCCAGCACTCATTCCACTTTTTGCTGGTCTTAGTGCAATCGGCTCACTTGCAGGAGTAACTACAGGAATCGCAAAAGCAATAAATAGGGCAAGCACTGCTAAGAAGGAAATGAAAGAGCAAAAAAGACACAATGAAAAAATGGAAATGCTGACACTTGGTAAGGGACTGTTTCTGAAACCACATTATAAAGGTTTTAGTATCTTTCTTAAATAAAACAAAAAAAACAATGTGGAAAAAAAACTTTGATGAAATAAGATTGCCAAAACGTGCACTCACCGACTATGCCCTACCTCCAAATGGTTGTTGAGCTAAAGAATCGGTAATCATAAATCTGGATGATGCGAGTGGATCCGGCACGCACTGGGTAGTTTATCGAAAGAATGGTAATGAAGTTACATACTTCGATAGTTTTGGTGATTTACAACCACCTCAAGATCTTATGAATTACTGGAAAATATCTCAAGTCAAGTACAATTATCGGAAGTAACAGGAATTTTCAACTTTTATCTGTGGTCATCTCTGTCTCAAATTTCTCTGCAATCAACTTAATCATAAAGAACAGTTCTGTCTGTATAAAATACTATAAAAGAAACTACACGAGTGATTTGAATTAGTCTACTCAAGATGGTTGTTGAGTCGATGACTCTTAGCCTTTCCGGCACTTCCTCAAACCTTGAGACACACTATTTTCGTCCCATAGAGCTGGATCCGAATAAACAGTATAGCGTTGGACTTGTTGAGTTGCTAACTTTCAATTCCATACCAAACGTCGATGTAAAGTGCAATAAGTTTTACGTTGGACAAGAAATAATTGAACTTCCTACAGGAAGTGATGAGATTGAGGATATCGGACGAACTTTGCAAAGCATCCTCGATACGCGAGGTATAAAAGTTAGTATTAATACATTGCGTAGCATTATTGAGTGCAGTCGTGAAATCAATTTTCATCCAAGTGACTCGATTGCTCGTCTACGGGGATTCACTCCAAGAGTCTTAAAACCTTATATAAGTCATGACTCTGATTTACCAGTAGCTATTCTCAAAGTGAACGCTCTACGAGTCGAGTGTAATATTACAGCAGGAGCATACATAAATCAACAAAAAGTTCATACAATACATGAATTTTTCCCAGCAGTTCCACCAGGTTACAAGATAATCGAGGCTCCTAAACAAATAATATACTTACCGATATCTGTGAAAGTGATTGATCATTTACAACTAGGTCTAGTTGATGAAGATGGTGAATTGATCAATCTTCGAGGTGAAATTATTACAATTCGTTTGAATCTGAAAAGCACTTGAAATGGGTATTGTTTTTAATGCTGACAAAAGCTATAATAAGAGATCAGTATGTCATCAGACAGTCAGTCTGCAACGAGCGATCAAACGATTAACACGTCGGAACAGTCAATTTCTTCAAAGTCTCGGTCTCACAGTAAAGCGTGGTGGAGAAAAAATAGGTCAACGAGTGAGAAAAATACAGAAAAAATAACTTGTACATTTATCTGCTGCTGCTGCCAAGATGGAGGCAGTTCTTAACGTACAATCTCCAGTCATCTTTGATGAATCTGTCTCACATTATGAGGTTCATGCACATCAACCCTACACCGCACTTACATTCAACAATAGTGATGAAATTCGAATAGCTATTCAGCATCAAGATTTGTGTGTGCTACCATCCAAAAGTTCTCTACACATTTGTGAAAAGATTACAAAGCAGGATGGTACTGCTTTAGAGCATACTAATTTCGTGAACAATGCTATTAGTCATCTCTTTGAGGAAATTCGATACGAGATGAATGCTATAGAAATTGATCGATGCAAAAATGTTGCTGCAACAACTTTGATGAAAGGCTACACTTCTTTCTCACCCAGGCAGCTAAAGTATCTGGAAAATTCCGGCTGGACGCCTACTACTGACGTGGGAAATATATCTGATAATAATGGAAACTTTGATGTGATAGTTCCTCTATCATTGATCTTCGGTTGGGCTGAGGATTATCGAAAAATCGTTGTAAACGTTAAGCATGAACTGATTCTCACAAGATCGAGAAATGATTTGACCGCTGTTTTACAAGAGCCTATAATGGTAGATGGAAGACCTACATACGAAGACTTTAAAATTGAAATCACTCGTATAGAATGGGTTATTCCCTACCTCGTCCTATCAGATCGACGAAAAATACAACTATTTAATTACATACAAAAAGATGTGTCTATTGCTATGAGTTTTCGTTCATGGGAATTGTATGAGTATCCAGTACTTCCAACAACCACACAACATATATGGACAGTGAAAACATCGAATCAACTGGAAAAGCCACGTTTTATCATTCTAGGTTTTCAAACAGCGAGGAAAGGAGTACGAAGAAAAAATGCTAGTTATTTTGATCACTGCAATATTGGTAATGTAAAACTTTTCCTCAACTCTCAGAGTTACCCATACGGTAATCACAATCTTGATATTGCAAACAATCAGTTTGCCATGATATGTATGCAAATTTCCAAAATGTATATTATTCTGATAGAATTGTAATAGATCCTCTTTTGAGTAAAGAAGAATTTATTCAACATGGACCACTCATAGTCATAGATTGTTCAAAACAAAACGAGTCTCTTAAACAAGCAGCTGTCGATGTACGCCTTGAATTTGAATGTAAGAATAATATGCCTACAAATACAACTGCATATTGTCTACTTTTACATGATCGCATTGTTAAGTATAATCCTATAAGCGGTGATGTTAAGAAACTCGTCTAAAACTATATAAAGCTTGCGTGAGCAATTAATTAGTCAGTACTGTTATAAATCATCAGTCAAGATGGATCTCAAAAATGAATCGATATAGAGCTTCGTACACTCCTCTCAAGGAGGACAAAAGCGCTAGAAGAGTGCAAGATGATAAGCAATGTAATACGTATCGTGGAGAACCTTGTTCTGCTCCTACTAATCAAAGTGAACAGTGGAAAAATACTTTTGAGAAATATTCCACTAACACAAAGTCCATGCCAGAACATCAAGGTTATAAGAAGTTCTGAAATATTTTATCATGTCTTTACAAATAATGTTTTATGTACTTATCTTTTTGAATAAAGAAAAAAAAATCATATGTTATTTTTTAATTATTAATCCTAACCTTTATTCCTTCCATCTATTCCTTCATCATCCTATTGGTATCTCACCCACAGAGGTGTAACCTATATATAGTAATGTGCGGTATTCTGTGGGTCAGCCATAGCCTTCGAGCATATACTACTGGAGGTAGCCCCCAAGCGGTTGCGCGCGTGACCAGGCTTAGAGAGAGACAGCTGCTCCAAGGTACGTGCTATCTCTCTCTAACTGCGCTCTGATTGGTTGCGCGCTACTCCCCTCCGACAGAAACTTCTGCAATACAAACAAAGATCGTCTGCCATGTGATTAACATTTTACAAACATTCATTAACTTATACTAAAAAAAAAGGTAGTGGGTTTTGAACTTCCACCTACCGCATCATAAAAAATTACGCGCGCTTTAACCGATTGCGCTAACCATACCTCTGTTGTTTAGTACTTCAACTTGTATTTCAGTTTTAGCCACCCAGGAATTGTTTGTAATTTAATTGTTGGTTTGTATCATTTTATTTATATAGTTTGTAGATAATTATTGATTACAGTGATATGTATTCAATATATAAAGTCGAAAAATTAAGTAACTGGCGCTTTACTTTCGCTACCGTCTTTGTCATTGGAGGGGATAGTGAGCAACCAATCAGAGCGCAGTTAGAGAGAGATAGCACGTACCTTGGAGCAGCTGTCTCTCTCTACGCCCGGTCGCGCGCGCGGCCGCTTGGGGGCTACCTCCAGTAGTATATGCTCGAAGCTCTCTACGCCCGGTCACGCGCGCGGCCGCTTGGGGGCTACCTCCAGTAGTATATGCTCGAAGGCCATAGCCAATCGCGAATCTGCGGAATTTCAGCCGCTAGAGGTCAGGTCGCGAGATCCTTGAATATATCAGTCGATAAAAAAATGTTCGAAGAATAATCCTCTGTCGGTAATGTAGGAGGCTACGTGACGATCCCAATATGTCAATCGATAAAAAAATGTTCGAAGAATAATCCTCTGTCGGTAATGTAGGAGGCTGCTTGGGCCTCAATAATCCTGTGTCCGTAATGCATGGGGCATGGGGCCGGGGGCATGTGGGACCCGGTCGGTAAAACAGAAATTTGCTAATACTAGTTACCTTCGGTCGGTATTTGGTGGCGCGGGACCCGGGTGGCGCAGTATCAGCCCAGCCCCTACTACTACCGATAACATGTGGGGCCTGTGGTAAATTCTCAATCGATAACAGATACACGATCGGTAAAACAGGGATCTGTTAATATAAGTTACCATCGGTCGGTATTCGGTGACGTGGGACCTGTGTGGCGCAGTATCAGTGCAGCCCCTACTACTATTGTACCGCTTGCGCCGCGCGTCGAAGTATGATCTAAGGATTGTCAGAAAGTGTATAGACGGAGGAAGTTTGTGAGAGAATCCTGCGAGAAGACTCGATTTCCCAACTCTAGAGCATCACTCGTACTGTAAGTAATACTTAAATATTGTGTGCGACCGCGCGCGTCAATCCTTTGTTAAACTGTTGAACTGTGAATCCGCGAAGACAGATTCAGTTATTGTAATAACCACTGAAAGTAATTTCAATGAATGTAAAATATATTGTAAATATTACTGACTCGTGTATTATTTTTCTATCCACTTAATACATTTTTCCTGTACTACAGAACTATGTTAAAGTCTGCCAGAATGCAGCGCGCATATTCCGAGTTGCATTGACGGAATATGCGTCATAATATATATATATATTAATTAGGGTGGCGCTTATTTCCCAAAGTGCTTGAATACTGGCTCCCGTTTCGGGAATCACTTGCATTTACCCAAAAACGATGAATTCAACAATAAAATGTAATTTAGCAAGTGTTTAATCCGTTTCACTTTTCAAAAAACATGATTTTTCGCTCCTACGTATTTAATGCTGTAGCATTCAAGGATAGTCAAACGTGAATTTCCAATATGTAAGATATATTTTCGACGTATTTTTTCACGTAGAATACGGTGGTGCTATTGCTTTTATCATAAAAGATAAGCTAAAAACGCTAGGCGCATAAAATTGTGTTTTTAGTGTTTTTTAGTGATTTTTGCCATTTGCAAATTAATAGCGCCATCGTATTCTAGGCGAAAAAATTCATCAAAACATGTATTGCATGTTTGGAAATAAACTTGGTTGCCCTTAAATTCGAAATAAAAGAAAATATATCGAATGTAATTTTAGTCTGAGATCTAGACTTACGCAAAGTGTCGCGAGCATCATTTTATGTATTCAATTCAATTTTTAAGGGCAAGGAAGTTTTATTTCCGTGTATGCGATACATGCTTTCAATGTATTTTTTCACATAGAATACGATGGCACTATTAATTTTATCATAAAACATAACCTCAAAGCAGTAGGGGCCAAAAATCACTGAAAAACACTAAAAAATACAAGTTTATGCGCCTAGCGTGTTTATCTTATCTTTTATGATAAAAGCAACAGCACAATCGTATTCTTCGCGAAAAAAATACATCGAAAATATATCTTACATATTGGAAATTGACGTTTGACTATCCTTGAATGCTACAGCATTAAATACCTAGGAGCGAAAAATCATGTTTTTTGAAAAGTGAAACAAGTTAAACACTTGCTAAATCACATTTTATTGCTGAATTCATCGTTTTGAGTATATGCAAGTGATTCCCAATAATATATATATATATATATATATATATATATATATATATATATATATATATATTATGACGCATATTCCGTCAATGCAACTTGGAATATGCGCGCTCCATTCTGGCATACTTTGACATAGTTTTGTAGTACAGGAAAAATGAATTAAGTGGATAGAAAAATAATACACGAGTCAGTTATATTTACAATATATTTTACATTCATTGAAATTACTTTCAGTGGTTATTACAATAACTGAATCTGTCTTCGCGGATTCACAGTTTAACAGTTTAACAAAGGATTGACGCGCGCGGTCGCACACAATATTTAAGTATTCCTCTCGCAGGATTCTCTCACAAACTTCCTCCGTCAATACACTTTCTGACAATCTTACTTCGACGCGCGGCGCAAGTGGTATAATCGTATGCTCATATAGGAAAATATCTCATTAGGGATAATGTTAATTTGTTAGTAATTTATCGTCAAGACGATATGAATCTAACCATATCTATGAAGACCATGTGAATACCGATTTAACTTTTAATTAATTTCGAAATCTTTGTTCTGAATGTTGGAAGAAGGAAAACTATTGATTCATTGTTATTGACAAAGATAGAGCGATGAATGAGGGTAGATATAGAAAAGGATTTGACTGTTTTGCAATAAAAAAGGAATTATGAGTCTCAAACTTGCAGTACAGTTATAGTCATCATCTTGTAAACATGTCCGACTTCAAGAAAGAGAAGAATATTCTCAGCGAGCTCTTGGGCGCTCGTCAGGCTATTAAAAAAAATATACTTTATTAAAACAGGAGAGAGATGATTTTCAAAAAGTCGTCGGTGATACATTGAGACCAGTCATCACACAACTTGAGAAACTGTCTGTTTTGAACAGTGAAAGCTTGCATCATTCTAAGAAAATATTGGATACAGGCATGAACAAAACATTGAAAGAAAAAAAACGATTAAGTTTTAATCAATCGAGTATACTAAACGATCTTAATAATAATGCAAGTGCCATATATAATGATGATTTTGACGATGAATTTGATACAACAAAAGATACATTAACTAATTCATCATTTAAATCTATTACTAGATAAAAGCCGCAGAACAATCGATAATATATACGGCGTGAGGAAAGTTAATGGAGTTTATATGATTGGTGATTCAGAAATTGAATTTTTTGATAAAGAACTAAAAGCTGGAAATAAAACTTATCCTAAAACAGATGAATTAATGGAATTACTCTTCAAAAAATATCCGGATGAGCTTCTTTTAAGTTCAGCAGATCGTGAAAATTATCGTATGATCCTGGAAGCAACAAATGCTCATAAGAAAAAACATAGCAAAGATGAAAACATATGCATATCAAGGAGTAATAAGTATAAAAATGTTTTAGCTCTAATGTTCCGTAACACTCCTCGTAAAAAACAAATAAAACCACCGGAGGAGCACTATTACCAAAATATAAAATAGCTAAGAAAAATTCTTCTATAGATCTCATCTACTAGGATGATCCAAACGAGCGAGCGACTCCTATTATTGATTGCGGAACATACTGCTGGAAATAATAATCATACCAACGAAATCCAATCGATTCTTGAGGAATTACGTGAAGCTGGGCATATATATTAACACGCACACATTTTTTATTGTATCAGTAGTAACATGAGTCTCGATGTGTTCGGAAGAAAGCTTGAGGGCTCGCAAGTGAGTCGCGGTCCTCCAGGTGTTAGTTTCAATATCACATCGGAAGGCGATTTTGACTTAGAAAATAAGCGGCTTTGCAATGTAGGACAGCCTCTTAATCCAAGCGATGCAATCACCTTACATTCATTGAAAGTTGCAGACTGAAGTAGATTATTTATCTTCTAAACTTGTTGGCATTAGTGAAGTTATAGAAGCATATAAGGAGCAAGTTGAAAAAGTTCAATCATAAGTGGAGAAAAAATTAAAATATCTTTATGATGTATCTCAACGTAATTTAGCCAGTATAGAATACATAGTTAAAGAATTAAATAGACATATAGAAGTCAAAGATGGAACGTCAAAGAGTAGCTGAAGAACTTCACAAACCTGCACGTCGCAGGTATAAGCGAAGAAAATATGACATTCGTGGCATAGATGAGACTTGGCAAGCAGATCTTGTAGAAATGATTTCTTACTCTAAAGAGAATAAAGGTTTTCACTACTTACTCACTGTCATAGATATATTTTCAGAGTATGCGTGGGCTATCCCAGTCAAGTCAAAGAGTGGCAATGATGTTACTGCAGCTATGGAATCGATATTAAAACAAGGCAGAGTACCGTCGAATCTACAAACTGACCAAGGAAAAGAGTTTTACAATTCAAACTTTCAGAAACTCATCGAAAAGTACAAGATAAACCTATACTCTTCACATAGTAATCTTCATGCAAATATATGCGAACGATTTAATAGAACGTTGAAAAATGCAATGTGGACAGAATTCAGCAAACAATGAGACGTTTTCCAAATGAAAAGTCGCCAGTGAAAAAACCGAAATTCAAAGTAGGAGATAAAGTAAGAATAAGTAGGATAAAAAATGTTGAAAAAGGTTACGCGCCAAATTGGTCTACGGAAATTTTCACAATAACACGAGTTGTAAAAACAGATCCAGTAACTTACCACCTCAAAGATTATTATGATAAACCCGTCTCTGGCGGCTTTTATGAAACGGAAATTCACAAAACTATGTATCCGGAAATTTATTTAGTAGAAAAAGTTTTAAAGAAAAGTGGTAAACGTGTATATGTCAAATGGTTAGGATTCAGTGGCGATCACAATAGTTGGATAAATAAAAATGAGATTGTATGAATTTCTTAAGGTTCAAATAAATAAGAAAGCAGATGTTATTATATAATAATGTATTTATTCATGTAGATAACATACAAGTTTAAGCAAATAAATAGTAACCAACAAATTTAACAGTAATCAGTCATTGTATTTCATTATTTCAACATGTGCTAAACTTAAAAGACGTTCCTCCCTGATATGATATGAATAAACTAAGTTCATTTGCTGTTTTAGATAGATTATTGAAAAGTTCTTGATCTTTCATGATTGCCGATGAGATCTTTCCAGGCAGAAATATCTTCTCTTCTTATTACTATGTACTCATGATCTTTTTCCAAGTCCGTGACTTTCTTCTTAGACAAGAACTCGCGCTCATCAATCTTGTTGAGTGTAGATAGATCCATTCTGAAAAGTGAAAATAAGAATGTAAGTTAGTGAAAAATGTCTTATAAGTGAGAATAGAGAGAAAGAGAGAGAACTAAGAAATAGAACTTACTTATTTTAGAGTTAGTTGAGTCTTGGTTTCTTTGCACAAGATTGGTTGTTCGCTTCGATTTCTCGAATGTACTCTTCTTCGTGTTTAAGCCGTTCATATAGCCCGTTTCCCACTACAATTTCTGCCCTTTCTATAGCCTCTAGTAATATATCACTTCCATCTCCTTGTTCAGTTCCTAACCTATCCAATGATGGATCCCACTCGTGCATAAACTCCTCTAAAACATCATATTCAATCTTAATTCGTTCCCCTCCATCAGCATAAAATGTCATCCCCACCCGCGAAGCATTCTCATTGGCCGCTTCGTGCCCCCACTCGCTTTCTCCTTCTCTTTTTCGTCTTTCGCCATTGTTGCCCCTCTCCTCCACCACAATCCCCTCCACCACATCTCCCTCTACTTGCATTGCAGCTTGCGCCATCTGTTCTTTCATAATTCTGTAAAGTTCCCAAGGCAAAGTGTCAGTACTATGTGTCAATAAGAATCTTTTATCATCGTGTGGACTTAGAGCAATTTTTTCCTGTTTTTCAGTATGCACAATGTGTAATTTTGAACGAATATTACACTGCTCACGTTTTATAATAACAAGATCCTGAAGGCATTTTCGATAATTTTCGAACGTGATTGATTTCTTTACAACACTAGATTTTATACCTTTAGCTTTTTTCACTGTCCCGGCCCCATTAATCAAAATACTGTACATTTTGCTTCTTAAACCAATGAATTTTGTCATAATCTTGCCACAGTATTTGTCTTTCATTAATCCAGGAACTTTTTTATTAACACGTGGAATTCCAAACTGATTATTTTCATCATAATCAAAAGTATCAAATTTATGTACATCTGTTTTCATTACTTGATACATATCTACATCCTCAACTTCATATATTAAACTATCAGTGTCCGTATATAGGAGTTTACATTTTTCTCCAACTCGCTTTTTCATATTTGAATAATGAAAATCATATACTAATGTTTTTGACAAATCTAGAATTGAGAGACCAACGTACATTGGTTTTTCGATTGTAATACTTGTCCTCTTCAGCTGTATGGCAACCAAATTTTCGTCGAAGATTACATAACTGTGAAAATTTGGCAGAGCTATGCGTGCTTCTGCTCCGTATCTGCCTGTAAATTTATTTACTAATCGCACATCTACACGTTTTTATTCTCGTTCAATACACTTTCCATAGACTTAGTTTTTCAAACTCATTATTTGCCTGCTTCCGCTTTTCTGTGTTAAATTCAACATATGATTTGAGCCACGATCTCTGCTCAAAACTTAAAATCCTATGCACCTTTTTTAATCGAAGTCCATTATCTAAGACCTGCTTAAGTGCTCGATAATGAATGACATACCTTTTCTTGTCATTCAAAGTCGTGAGAAGCTTCTTCTGCTTTGAACCAGGTGGTGCAAGATGTTCTGTACAAAAGGTAAATCCCTATGATCATCATGTATTTCTTCAGGATACTCCAAGTCAACTTCAGCAAAATATCCTATATCAGAATTTTGCGGTGTATTGAAAAAACTTGGATTTGTCTCATAATCAATCCATTCAAATTTTCTAACTGGTAAAGGCTGTACCATTGCCCACCCATAAAGATTGTTGATATCTGACTTATTCCACCTCGAATACCCGATTCGATAAACATTAGCATGTCAATATCTGTAAGAAGCTCCAATCGCATCTTTGTCATTTTTAAAGCTACTGAAAAAGTTAGTCCAGGAATCGTATAAAAGTGAGCAGGACATAAATCATAGGCATTAAGAGATGTTTCTCGAAAACTCTCGAAAACGTCGGTCAATAGTAAAACATCGGTTTCCAGATAAAGATCTGAATATTCTCCCAACGTACTAATATTGAACTTATTCCTAACTTGGACAGCATGTTTATAGTCTTCTTCAGCAAAATGAGAATCTCTTAGTTTATTATAAAAATCATTCTTTTCTGGCAATTTTGTAGTCTTCAACTTATCTAATCCATTTACAAAATCATATGGAAATACATCTTTTCGTCGAAGGTGATCTATCTTTTCATCTGTAAGTCCATCTGATCGAAATTCCTTTACTGCTATCGGCACATTTTGCAGATATGATGCAAGCTTTTCCAATGATGAAGGTAGAAAACACCAAGAATCTATGAATCTAAAACTTATATTGCAGTCATCCATGTATTTTGTTAAAGAAATATATTTCTCCTTATTGTAAGATATTAAATTTACCCGTCCTATCATCAACGTAGAAGTAGCAATCTCTTTTAAAATAAAATGAGTGTCGTAATTGAGGTTATAAAAAACCACAGGAATGAATCTTGAATCCTTATAATTCAAGTTACAAGAATTGTGAGCTGCACCTCTAAAACTGAAGAAGAAAATCTATCTTAGAATTACAAAATTTCGTTTATTTTATTTCAAATATAATCGAGAAGGTAACTTACCGCCCTGTAAGATGACAATGGTCTCGTACAGCAAGTTCTTCACCAGTGATTGGTTTCCGACATATATGACAAGTTGTTCATCTCCGAAAAGATATTTCTTCTAAATCTGTAAGTCTCATTAGTTTTGGATTTCTGTAGAGTACGTCAATTTTTTCACCAATTGACTTTAATTCTTGAAGAAACCATGCTGCAGCTGTCTCTTCTTCTTCATTTTTTCTTCTGCAAGATCTATAGCCAGAAGCTATCATCAAAACTGCATTTTATGAAGTATCCTATGCTGTATGCTTCGTGCAGTTGAAAGCATTCTCATTCTCAGTATGCTTCAATAAACATTCAAAATCCACATAAATAACCAAAGGAACCTTTTTACTCTTACTATAATCTTCGAATTTGAAAATATTATTCTTACAACCAGGCAAATTTATTCCATCGGTATACAATCTTCCATCGGTATAAAATATTTGTAAACACCTTTCACAATGGTAAGATTTTAAATGAGTTTTAGACACTTGAGAACTCAAAAGTCGAGACATACTTTTTATCCAAACATAATGATATTTAGGCACGTCACCTTCATCAGCATGATTATTTTCTTCATGCTCATCTATATGAAAATCTTGAATGATGAGAAGGTTTGCATGTTTTTCCTTCTTCTCTGTCGTAATATTACAAGGTGTTACTTCGAATTTGTGGCCATACTTTCTAAGCATGTATATATTTACTGAAATATTATTCAGTTTTTCAAATTTCGGAATACTTATAAATTTTACTGGGAATTCTATACCAGCAAAATTTAATTAATTAAATTAATTAGATTAACTCTACTAGCATTTTTGTTACTTGAATATAATGATGAAAGAACAGCATACTTAAAACACTGATCGTCGTTATTATGAACGTTAACACAAGCTTTTTTATTTTCAATAAACTTTGGAAGAGGAATATAAGAACTTTCTTGAAATTCTTCTAATTGTGAAAGAATGGGCTCTTTAATATTGTCTGTAAACCATTTCTCTAAATCTGTTGACATGTATACTGTAGCACTCTCACTCGTAAAATATTTAATATCTGTCGTTTCTTCACCATTTTTTTACATTATAAATTCTGAAATAAAATCCGAATTGATTTTCATCGCATTATATTCTTCTAATCATGCTGGTGTCTTAACTTTGAAAAGCTTCAGTGCATCATTAAAAAAACTCAATATGTCCACATGCTTTATGTTAACAACCACACCTGTCCTGATTCGATTTTGGAAGGCTGATTGCACGCCACTCAACTCTAGCTTCTTCAGCATGCAGACTACCTCCTTGATGAAGATGACGTTCAAATTCTACTTGCACACGAGAAAGATGCGTCAAACAAGTTTGACATTTCTGTTTTTATCCTCTCGTGAGATTAGATTTAGAAATTTTTTCATTTAATTCTTTAATTACACATATCTAACCAATAATGAATATCATTGACGCTCATTTGATACACATTTTTTACAGTATCGTGAAGCACTTGTACAAGACGTTCGATAAGATCAATCAAAGCCATTTTTACTGTTTTTTTTTCACTTGAGTGTCACTAGTAATCTTACACAAAGTTAAAACTGAATTTTTTTTTGCTGACTGCGTCAGATGAACTGTGCTCGTATAAGAGAAATTTCTCTCTTTTAAAGCTGAAATCATCATAAGAAGAGGTGGAAGATCTCGCTGCTGAGGAGAGAGGAGAACGATTTTCTCGGGAAGGGATGAATTTTCTTCCAATAAGTGGTACGCATTTTTCCTTCATCCAATCCTAGAAGATTATGAGACTAAGAGGAGGAAATTTTTCTAGAGTAGGGATGAATTTTCTTCCGTTTGAACCAACCAAAAATCATCTTTTCAGCCCAACAAATGAGGGATTTGCATTTGATTTTGAGTAACCATTCCTGGAAGAGTGAAAGGCGGAGTTTCATATTATAAAACCAAGATGCTCGAACCTCGCGAGATCATTTCTTGCTAAATTGTCTACAAAGCTGAAAAGATGGAAAAATGCTATCCTGCAATGTAAAGAAGAAAACGCTTATATTTGCGACATTCAAGGATTTCAGAGAATCGCTGAAGATACTTTTATTTTCAAATAAGTTTCCTTAATTTGAGGAAAACTGCCTTACTGACCGTGTATCTTTTCAAACCTCCAATGGCTTGGAAAGAACTGACAGAAGAGGAAAAATGCATGTCTCAATGGTTGGAAAAGAGTCATCATGGAATAGCCTGGAACTCTGGCGATATTCGTATCATCGTCTTTATCAAATCTTGCAAATCTGCACGTAAGGAGTGGAAAAAATATTCATAAAGGGAGAACAGAAAGCCCTGTGGATGAAAAATATTTTGCCAAATATGTAAGTTAATTATTTTGAATCGTTTGGATACTATTTTTGATACTTTTTTGATACTTATTTTTTATCTGATACTTTGCAGATCCATTTCAAATGTTGAAAACTTCGGATGTCCACCTCTTAAAGAAATAATAAGTGAAAGCCACTACTTTTGTTTTAACCATGCTCTCTGCATAAGGAGAAAACCCATGTGCGCTATTCACAATGTTTTATCCGTAAGTACTTAGCTGCTAAATTATTTAGGATCTACATATGGCAGGGATGAAATAGATATTACATACGAAAAACAAAATAAAGAATGTACATGCTTGTATTAGAAATAAACAAATGATAAAAATCAAATGTTTAATATTTTTTTATTAGTTTAAAAAACAAGTAATATATATATATATATATATATATATTTTACAATTCATCTTTATTTTTTTGGTATTTTAAATTTTTTCACGTCAATAAAATCAACAATTACTTCGTTGTCAATAATTCTAGGAATATTTCTTTGTTCCTGATGTTGTTGATGTTTTTGTTGATGTTGTTGCTGCTGCTATTGTTGTTGATGTTGTTGTTGATGTTGTTGCTGTTGTTGTTGCTGCTGCTGCTGCTGTTGTTGTTATTGCTGTTGTTGTTGTTGTTGCTGTTGTTGTTGTTGTTGTTGTTGCTGCTGTTGTTGTTGATGCTGCTGCTGTTGCTGCTGCTGCTGTTGCTGCGTGTCCAAGCCATGGCTTGTCGGCAGTTTATTCGAAGTTTTGACATCCACAGAAAAAAAGAAACAAATGATTAATATTTATTATCAATATAGAAAAATAGTTTATTATAAATTAAAAAAAAAAAACTTACCATCCGATTTTATTTTTTTGGAATCGGTTTGAGACTTTTTATCGAGCGGCATGATTCGCAACTGGATGAGGTGCTGCTACTTGAGCTGGACCTGGAGCTTGAAGAAGAGCTCGATCGAGACCTTTTTGAAGGGCGGCGGCTGAGTTGAGCACTCCTTTTAGCTTCAACAGCTGGATATTGACGAAGTTGCGATTGTTCAGCCGCTGGCGATTGACGAGGCTGCGAAGCCTCAGCCAATGCAGATCGTGGAGGCTGCCCAGCACTCTCCCGTGGGGACCTTCTAGCCCTCTCGGCTTCGCTGGGTCTACGGCTGGGCAAAGCGCTCGGTGTACCCCTATACAGCTGCTGCATAGCAGATGCATGCTGCTGATAGCAGCGGAAGTGCTGGCACTGGAAAAAAAAGATGAAGTTTTAGCAAGAAAATGTTACTATTACAATGAATCAAAAGAACTACTGAATAAATCTCTATAACTTACAACATTCCATGGCCTCCATGGCCCATGACATGTGTTCCAGCAGCATTAAAAGCGTAAGAGCATTCGCTATTACCCAGCGAATCCTCTCCTGCATCGATGTGATGCTGCTTCCCACTCCACAACATTTCTTCCAAAGACCTGTGATTGGTGCAAACATTTTCTCTCCAAAGTTTTTGAAGAACACACCTCCTCACATCTCTTGAGGGTGAAAAGCCTTACGATGCGTGAAAAATTTCCCTCACCAGTTTTGAAAAGACTTGTGTGCACCTCCTTTTAGTACACACCCTTTTCTTGATTTTTAATCTTGCCTGCAAGAATACAAGATTTTCCTTTTCTCGTGAGAAAAGATCTCAGGGGAAAAATCTCACTCTGAATTTACTTAGCTGATTTTGGACAATTGATGCATATCTATGAACACAGTCAGTAAAATATATTGACCAGCTTTCGCGTTTACCTGCAAAGGTACAGGGAAGTGCGAGACATAGTACCAGCACAATACGTATGCACAGTCAGTGGTCAATATTTCTAGCTTACTGTTTCTCAGTCGAAAAACAGCTGGCGCTAGAAGGTCTATGCATCTGCGTGGGATAGTTTCTTCACCTATCCCAGAGAAACACTTGTGCGGGGGTTGCCGTCTTCTACCTACGCGAAGCTCGTATTGGAAGCGAAAGAGATAGTACCTATTTGTACCAAAACAAATATCAGTGCGAGGATCGCAATAAATTCTAGTCGGGTTCATCTGCAAAGGGCTCAGGGAAGTGCGAGAGATAGTACCTGCACAATTTGTATGTACAGTCAGTGGTCAATATTTCTAGCTTACTGTTTCTCAGTCGAAAATCAGCTGGCGCTAGAAGGTCTATGCATTCGCGTGGGATAGTTTGTTTACTTATCGCAGAGAAACTCCAGTGCGAGGATCGCTGTCTTCTACCTACGCCAAGCTTATATGGAAAGCGAAAGTGCCTGCGCTATCTCTACCAAATCAAATATCTGTGCGAGGGTCGCCGTCCCCTACCTGCGCGAGGATCGCAATAAATTTCTAGTTGCTATGGGAAAATACAAGATTTTTTTCTTCTCAGAAAAGCTACCATTGATCAGTGCAGGTGCTCTAGACTAGGCGTGAAAAAAGACAGACCTATACGGATACACTACCGTTGCTTGGAAAGGAGGAATACAGAGGAGGAGGGGGCATGAACCCACCACAACATTTTTTATTCGGACGTGGAGAAGGAAAAATTTGGGACTTATACAAACTACGGTTACTGGCTCACTTTGAGAGGGGGCAGAATTCTCGTTCGCTTGGGGGGGGGGGGGAATCCCTGTATTTAAAATACATACCTCGGTTACTGGCTCACTTTGAGAGTGGGATCAATTCTCGATCGCTAGGAGAGGGAAGGGAGGGATCGACAATCCTTCCATCTAAAATACACAGGTCGGATTCTGGCTCACATTCAAAGAGGAGGGGAGCCAGAATCCGCAGAATCCGCATAAGCCAGTATGCCTATAGCCTATCTACTCCAAAAATTATAGATCTCCCATTTCTAAACATTTTTGTTGACAAAAATGTCTTAAGTATAATGGAAAATCATTACTCTAAACTTTTAAGCATTGATTGGGTTGTATTAATAGGAAAATCGAAACTAACTGATACGTACAAATTTTGGGCAGAAGTATTTTTATATAAAAATGCAGGTGGGAAATATGTTTTTTACGAGTTATCTAAGTATGATCTTACTCTTCTATCATTACCAGCAAGCGATGCCGTAGTTGAGCGCGTTTTTTCAGTTATGAATTGCATAAAAACTAAATTACGTAACAAAATGTTGGTAAAATTGAAAATGAATTATATAGTGTTAATGAATAAACAATAAAAATGAATAAATTAAATAGTGTAAGTGCAGTGTAATGGCTACCCTGATAGAAAAACAAAATAGTTTCATAGTAGGATTTTTAATATGCTACTGCATAGGAACTGGATATAATTTTTAGCCAGTTATCTCACGATAATGAAACTTTTTTTTAACCTCTTTTCGTAATAAAAATGGATCTGGGCATTTCTTGGCAAAGATTGAAATAGGATAATTAAAAACGTAAAAATGTGGCCAGCAAAACCATTAAAAATACCGAAAAAGTATCTAGCACTGATTGAATATATCGGCAAATCTTGATTTATGTAGAAACGCTGCTAGTTCTTGGGCAGTTCCTGTACTGAACTTGGATATTTTATGGGCTCAATTTATTTCACTGCATATCATATCCAGGGATCGGAAATAATAAAATATGTAATTGAATTTTCCATAAACTATTGTAGAATGTTAAAACAAATTATACCCTTCATTAATGTTATAAAAAGTATAATTCCATAACATTCTACTATAGTTAATATGAAAAAGTAAAATAGATATTTTGAAGAAAAAATTAATTAAAAATATAAAAAAAACATTTTTACACTTGAAATGAATTAGAATATATCATTAAAGTATACCTGATATACAAGAATAAAAATTGGTATTCATCATAATATTTTTATCCTTGACTTCTCTTACTGCTATACTCGTATAGTGCATCGCAACTTCTCTTGACAAGACCGTTTTTAGAACATTTACCATGCACTTTGATATTACAAGGTTGGAATCAAGAACAGACAAAGGCATGTTTTTCTAAATACAAGAAAAAAAACAATTTTATTTTAAAGTTTCAACTAATAATTTTCATTATTTGCAAACTAATCAGAAAATTTACAACATCTGAGCGTAAACTCGATTTGCTATCCTGTAGTTTTTCATCAAATTCTTGAAAACTATGAATCGTTGAAAATGGTAAAACGTAAGAATACTTATCAGTAAGCTGTTTTTGGTTAGCTATGACATATTATTTATACTTTGCTTTAAAAGTAATGTTTTAATGCTTGCTATTTCGTCAGTGTTATTTTTTTGTAGTGCATGTATTTCATCTACAGAATCCGCTAAATGCATCAGATAATTTACAAACATAATAAATTAATTAATCAAAATTCAAATTATTTGATATTAAGTCAAGGAAAATAATAATCACTTACCAATAACAACAACCTGAAAATCATAATTTGTTTGCGTATTAAATTTGGGTTTCTTTCTAATAGGTAAATTAGCTACATGAAAATATGATTTACATTGGGATTAGTTTTTGAAAATATAAAATAAAAGCAGAGAATATAATAACAAGAAACTTAATATCACACTTACAAGTATTCGTCAAATTTGCTAATGATTTTCTTTTCTGTTGCTTAGTACGTATAGCTTTCAAAGCATCAATAGACTTGTTGATATTTTCACTACTGCTAGTTGATTTAATACTTGAGCTGGTATAAGTTGTATCTTCTTTACCATTAATTGGAGGTTGGTTTATCCTTGCTTGCTTGTAAGTTTTTGCAGGTACAGTTCTATCGTATGTGAAACCTGTAAAAATGGAATATTATAAGGGGATAAAGGATGCGATGCCATGAAATTATATGTCAAAGGATTATTACTCAGTTGAGAATAGATATCATCCAAATAGTCAGGCGTAAACTGCTACTTGTGGCTGATGTTGTTTGTTGTTCAGGATACGCTTTAGAATTTCCATTTTACTATTTATTCCTCCTCACTGGAAGTACCTGGTAATAGTTCATCATTGTTGACAGATTGTGAATTCTTCAAAAGACTGTCATTACTGGAATTACTTGAGGATTTTAATAGTTTTAGGATATCTTGATTAGTTGCGTTAGATAGTTACAGTATTTTATTTGATCTTTTAGATATATTAAAGTGTCAAGAATGTATGAATTACTCATAATAAAATTAGCATGCATTGAGAAAATATAAATAATTTAGATGCATCACCTGCAGAAGCGTTTAATGAAGTTCGATAAACTTTTAATATGCCTGATACAGTACTTTTGAACTGGTTCGCTTCGGCAATAAACTGCATTTGCTAGATCTTATCAATTTCCTTTTGCTCAGCTACTGCTACACTTTCTTCAGATGAAATTGTCAGAGTCGACTCACCATCTTTCATTATTATAGGTAGTTTTGTGAATGCTTCATCTAATGTATCTGAAATGAACAAATTATATTCCTCAAATTTTAGTGTGATTCAATCCTTCAAACATTTTTGTCAAAATCAATATTTATTATTTTCCATATTTAAGTTGTCATATATCATTACCTGCTCGTCCTCTTACTTTGATGGTGTACGATGGCCAAGAAACTGGAGCTGGCAAACGGTTTTCCAAATACAAGTGCAAATGATCGTAGGGCTCTTCAGGAAACTTTGTTGCTGCAGTTTAAGTTTTGCTATTAACAAAAAACTAAGTACCCACAACTACATCTACGTTTTTACAACAGGTTTTCTTCCTCGGCTTAAAAATTCTACTAGATAGAAAGGTCTCAAGTAATTTTTACTTTTATCTGGTTCCTCCGTGATATTAAAAACACATGAAAATAATACTTTATTATCATTACAATTGATCTAATAATCTAAAATATTTTAAGGGCAGTTCGTCAAGTTATAGTTTATGTCATTAAATCATTCAAGTTTTCCTTGATTTTTGTCATATTTAGCAGTCATATAGTATCATAAATGTATTACGTAAAAATAGTAAATAATTTGAATACAACTTACGTTACTAGATTAGTCTATGAACAATTAGTATTCTCTGTGTATAGTATTGATGGCAGCGAAAAGTAAAAAAGAAAGATGTGTTCTTTGATTTCAAACTCCAATAATTTATGCAGTTTTGGCCAATTTTTGGCAAGTTTTAATTATATGATTTAAAACATTAGGCATGTGCATGCGCCTCGGGCGCCAAAAATATTCGTCTCGTCCTAAGCTCCGACACTCCGATCGTAGGGACATCTCTTGGCATGAACCGCATCTACAAAAATTGTATACATGGCAATCAACAAATAGCAGTCTTAAACTACAAATAGTTGAATTGCAATACATCAAGTAAACAACAAGTTGCAATAAAATAGTTATTGAAAGTGCTGTAATAAATTACTGACTTTAGTTTAAACACAAGGGTCTCTATACGTGTATTTATTTTAAACAGATAAGAAATGTAGTATCAAGTCAGCTGTTTATCCAGAGCTCCGAGATTGCAATAACTTGTACGACTTTTTAATTACGAAAAAGTAACCAAAAATCAAAGGTGAAAAGTGAAATCACTGTTTTTCAAAAAGTTTTCAGTGTACATGAAATTATTAAAAAATACTACACCAGTGCAAAGTTCAAGGTTTGTAAACAATTTTTCTTTACTAACATGTATGAAGAAAAAGATTTAACCTTGGTTCTTTATTTGACTTTTGAAAATTTCCAAATATTCAAGTATTTATGTTTATATAAACAAGTAAGTGTTAAATAAAGTGTGGTTTTTAGTTGAAAATGAATGTGAGCCCAAATCAAATAAAATAAAATAAAATCAGTTCACCTTCTTTGGTGTGTTTCAAACATTGATCCTTATAATTTATATTATAGATAATGTAATTTACGCTCCTTCAGTATATAATTACTTGATTAATGTGTCAGTGGTACAACGTATATTTGTTGATTGTCATGTTCTGAGAAGTTTAAAGAAAACTTAACTAATTTTGATCGCACATTTTTTATGTCAATGCATCTTTTAACTTGTCTCATATCTTTTAATATACTTAATATACTTAATATACTTTATTATTTTATAATTTGTTATTTTAAGAAAAATACTATCATTGGCATGAGTTAATTGATCAATTCTGGTAATGATGATTGTGATTGGCGACGATACTGTGAAACGGGTTAAGCTATGCCGAGGCGAGACCATAGATAAAGTTCGAGACTCGATGTGGGAAGAGGCGAGAATGCACTCGAGGAAGCAAAGATTAAACTTACAATCACTCTGCACTATCGGTTGAGTGAGTGTAAGCTGTCCCTACCCTCTGCAGTGGAGGATCCACCAGAGGGAAGTTGCTCGTGTACACCGGGAGTAGTGGAGGGAGATCTACTCCACGAGCTCCGCACACTTAGGATATCCACGCAGCTTCGGATCAGTATGTGAGGATCTACCCTCTCACAACCAATCCGTACTCGAAAGATATCCACTTGAGAACAGGGAACTACCTTCCTGATCCCAAGGGATATTCGAAAGGTGAGGGATAAACAAAACAATAATAAAATTAATTAAAGAAACTATAAATATATATTGTTTTAAAGATACAAATCTGGCCTTATACTAAATGGAAAGGGGGAGGGTTCCCTTAGTACCGTTCGAGAGCACAATGCTCATTTGCAAACTGAGTACTACGGAGACAGAGCACTTGGAGAGGATGGCAATTCTCCTTATGCTCTCCGCGCTAAGGCCAGATCGTAAGTGATCGCTGCTGGCTGCGGGTCTCCTTTTATATCCGTGGCCGTCCCTCTGTCCAATGCTTTATGCGCGCACGCCCTCTACCTGCGCTTAGGTAGGCTATTACATGTACATACTATCGCTCACTTAGTCGGTAACTTATCTCTTACTTATCGGCAAGTTATCCGTTGGAGGTCTCTTACCTACCACGTGGGGTCGCCGTCTCAACTGAGCAACTTTACTGTATGGAGAATTTAGAATATTTTTTATTTTTCCCAATTCATTCTCATATGGAAAAGCTATTATGGAACTCAAGTCTGACTGAACTCAAATCCGATTGTGCACATTTAAAGTGACAAATCTTTGTCCATATAGCATTTAGGCAGTTTCTACAAAAGATATTAAATAATTTCTTGCTTGATCAACATTTTCGACTGAATTGGAAGCGGACAGTAATCGGCAAGTTATATGCAGTCGTAACAAGTGTTCATCAAGTTTATCTTTCTATATTTTTTTCAAAATGATTGGAGAACAATACAATAAGAAAAATCTTAATTCGATAGCTTTGCACTTGTCATAAAAATTGGTTGGTCGCATATTTCTCCGAAATTTAAATGCAATGTCTTTTTTAATAAGTAGGCTTTGACGGTTAAGTTCAGTTTCCTGATTTGCACTCAACTTAGTATCTATATTTCCTGTCATCCAATATTCGAATAATCTTGCTATAATTCCTAAATAGAACAAATGCAATGGATCCAATATGAATTGCTTCACTAAATCTAATAAAGGGTTAACAGCAAGTAAAGGTAAAGCACCATTATGATGATTTGCATCAGCAAACTGCCTGAATGCTTCACCGGTCCTCTTTTCACAATCTACTCTAAGAAAAACTGTAGTGTTGTCAACTTTTTTCCTCTCACATCACATCTCTCGTAACCAGCAAAAGCCATAGGACTTTTAACATTTTTTACACAAGCAGGAGCAGGTGAGTCGCAAATAAAATATCTTTTATCAACAACTGTTTTTAATCAATTTGTATACCATTTGATAATAATTTATTTAATTTAATTACAAATGGCTTCAAGAATTCTTGCATAGATTTTGATTTACCATTACCGTAAAAAGCACAAACTGCAAATGGCTTGTATATATCTGAATCATGATGAACTTTACATAACGCAGGCCAAAAACTTTTAGGACTAGACTTTTGCAAACTCCATCAATGTTGAAATCCAGTTCAATTAGATTATTTGGATGTAAGTTGACGTTAATACATGACTTCAATCCATTTTTTAAACTCAAGTAGGCGTATTCCCCAGGTAGATTTTCTCCGTCAACCATAGTCATACATTGCTTCTGTGGTACGCATACAATTTTTGGAGCCTTTTGGAAATTGTGGTAATAATCTTTTTCTTAAATAGCTAACATCGAATCCAAGTGGGCATCTGGTGTTCTAGAAAGTACTGCCCATTCTCTGAGACTCTTGGACTTCTGGTGGTTCATTATCTTCTGGTATTACATCTTGAGCATTGTTTTCACCTTCATATTTACTGTCATTACTATCATTATTATTATCATCATCCCCATAACATTCGTCACTTCTGTTAAAATCATTGGGACTCCAATTGTTATTATTGTTTCTCAACTCATAAGCTTCTTGAATGTAGTCCATATTTGCAGGAACGTCAAACTGTTGTTCTTGTTAAAATCCAACTAATTCATGGTCAAAAGTTTCACTGTACTTCTCTTTCCCATCAGAATTATTTTGTTCACTTAAATTGCTCGATTCCGAAATTGCACGATTTTCACTCCGCACCGCACCAAAGCACCTAACCTTAAACGTTTTCTTCTTCGCGATATTTCCAATTCAGCATGAAATTTACCTACACGTTGGGAACTACTTTTACATAATACAGCAATATCCATCTTAATATGTTAGTATTAATATAAGATTTGTTAATAATCGTACTGTATACAACGGTATTCGTCAGATACTTAATTGTGATATTGCGGATATTATTAAACAGGCAAATAGTGGTATTAGATGCTTTTAATTACACAAAAAGGACACCAAAATTTGGGCAGATAATGCTCGTTATTTAAAAAAAAAATGTCATTGGCATTTACTGGGCATTTAAACGGGAATCATAATCATGCCTTTTCTACATTTGTAAGTCCTAGCTATTTCATATTTAACCAAAAATAACATCAATTCCCTATATTGAAAATGCTTATGTCCTATGTAATTTTTCACCAATTTTAATAGTACATTTTTCTCGCATTAATCTTAGTCACAAACTAGTTTGCTGGCCATTGAAACTATTTCAATTTCTACCAAGGCAGAAATAGCAGAGTAAGGTACGTTGGTGCTTATAAGAACAAAAAATTCTCTTGAGGTAGAAATAGGAAGAGGCCAAGAGAGTTTCATGGAATAAGGAATATTGGATTCAGCGGATAAATAATTGAAAAGAAACTGATGTTAAATAATACTAACATATTTTAATAATAATTAAAAGTGGATTGATAGCCTACTCGGCGGTACGTCTGCTCTCATCGGAGTCTTGTAGTCGAGAGATAGAGTATAGAAATGCGATGTGTTACCTCCCGGCAGCACACATACAACTCTTTCGCCACTAATGCGTTCGCTCTCTTCACAACGCAACGTTGCACTGGGTTCAAGCGTAACCTGCCGTATTGCGCGCGCTCACTCACTCTATCTCTCTCTGCTAGCACCAAAGCTGACGTACGCTTCATACCCACACCAAGATCTTCCCTCGCGACCTTAGTATGGGCTTGCAGATCATCCTCGTGTAGCGAGTGCGCAACCACTTAACTGACCCTCAGCTCCCTCAAACTGAGAAAAAATATCATATGTCATTGATACATAAGCCGAAGAGAATAGTCCTCAAAATCTAGTCCTGTAGGACACCAAGGTTGGTTGTTAGCCACTCCGATTCACTATTGCATCTTGTAACCATTTCTGTTTACTACCCGTCATAAAAGATTACGGCAGAATTACGGATCTTGAAAAGCCCATTCTGATCAGCTGACGAAGCGGTTTGGAGGGTAATATCATGTCGAGGACCTTTCTGAAAGCAAACTATAACAAGATGGTCATTAGTCATTTGGCACTGTCAATTCCCGTCCTTTTGCAATTTCAGCAGAGCTATCTGATCGGAACTGTCCGACGAAAACCGGATCGGAATGGCCAGAATCTTTTGCGCTCCCAAATACACCATAATCTTATCATGTATCAACTTTACCAGGACCTTCGAAAGAGAACACAAGAGGGCACTCGGATGAAAGTCCGAGAGAGCTGACGATATTGCTGTCTTCTTAAGTAATACCACTTGAAAAGGTAAGCAGCATTACAAGATGATGAACAATTATTGGTAATGATTTAGCGACTATATTTTGAGCTGTTCCATCTACTTCCATTGCTTGAAAAGTGAGAAACAGCGAGGACGACATCAGGAATACTGACCTCCCTAAAACAGAAGCGCTTGTCATCAGCTGCAAACAGGGCGTCACTTAAGTCCGATTCGCACTCAGATATATTCATGTGCCTGGGGAGTACGCTCCTCAGCCTCACAAGCCAAAGACTACCCAGGCAGGTTGATCTTGTTTCCTCGGTTAGAACTCCTTAGTGGAGCGAATTGGTCAATGATACTTATAATATTCTGTCTAAGGTTTTCTAATTGCGTGTCAGATCCACTGTCCGGTCAACTTACCGGCGACTTGTCGCAAGCTTCTAAAGGGGTATGAAGATGCGGCGAAAATTATAGGTCATGTTGTCGGTACTTCGCGGGAAATTTCCTCCAGACTTATAAAAAAAAAACACCAACGGCGTAATTTTTTAGCGTCAGCGAGAGAGCCAATTAAGGAGTCCCTTGCGCTGTAAAAAAACGCTCCAAGGAATGAACAGAATATTAGTAATGCGCAAAGAAAGCAAACCGAAAAACTATTTTTTATGTTGTGTGAACTGACCATTGGGATATTCCCAAAGGATTTCCCAAAAGGAAAATCCAAAGGGAAACCGCAACGATCAGCCCTTTGGACAACAAGCTACAGGCGCCAGCGCAAATGACACTAGGCCAAACCGACCCGAGCGCCACCGAATGCGCAAAGACCAGCAAGAGGCCATACGGCCGCAGCAGCGCCATATAAATACTCCCGCGGGAGTTTCAAACGTCAGTCATTAAACTCAATGTAACACAATCGCTTCGTAGAAACAAATATATTTAAATAAACCTACACAGATTATAAATACATTGTAATTAATATCTCCGCACAGTATTTCGCGAAAGTTTACTAAAATAAATTCTTTATTTAATTCATCTAACAGTGTTTCACTTAATTCCAAACATCTGTTGAATTCGTAAATAAAGGTGTTTTCCTGTTTGCACATAACAAACAGGTGGCGATCGTAATTGAAGGGTAAAAAAAACCATTCGACAATCTAGCACTAACACGGCAGTGCTCACTATCTAAAAGATTGTTTACTTACATGGCGACCGTGACAGGACGACATAGATATACTTAGTGTCGTACCCACAGTTTCTCTAAATTTTAAAAGGTTACAAAGAGAATAATATAATCCACAACTTCTTGTTAAGTGAGTGCCACAGACTAAATCCAACCCTGTACGATGGACTCAGGAGAAACCAATTACCAAGAGGATAATTTTAATCTACCCGCAGCAGATGTACTAGGGGTACCTGTCACCGCAAGGGAGGAAAGACAGCGTCGAAGAGCCCAGGTACAAGAAAACCCCAATACACAAGAAGTCAACAACGGAGGACGAGGAAGAGGTGCAAGAAAGAAGATTCCACTCAACCCTCCAGGAAATCCCTTGAATAGTCTGAACACAGTGTCCGAATCAGAGGAGGAAGCTGCCGGAGGACAATTACCACCTACCCATCCAGGTCAAATTCCACCAATCTCACAAAACTATCAAAATATGATAATGGAGGAGATGAGAAGGCAGTTTGAACAGATACGGATAGAGATGAATAATAGAGATCAACAAACACAAAGGCAAATTGCACAAATGCAGAATGACATTGTGCAATATGGAAGAAGTCAACGAACAAATCCACAACCCAGTCAAAATTATCCAGAAGATGAAGAAATTCGTGCCCAGCTCACTAAACAAATGCAAAGAGGAGGTAACGAGAACCAAAGGACTTTACGTTTAATAAGAGAGACGTCAAGGATAAATAACCTCAAATTTGAAGGCAATGTTGTCAAGACCAACCCCCCAACCTTACTAAGAAACTTTGAAGAAAGTGCTATCAGTGAAGGATTGAATGAACGAGAGAAAATTGCTGCATTCAAACAAATCATGAGGGGCGAAGCCTATACATGGACAAGCACCGTGGAAGCCTATACATATCATCAGTTACGCCAAGAATTTTTAAACAAATATTGGAACCTACGTGTCCAAAGGATGATAGTGGACTACATTCTTGACGGCAAATATAATCCAAGCAAAGATCCCAGTATGGAGGGTTATTTTCGAAAGTGGGCAAACCTGGCACGTAATCTGGACCAACCAAGAGATGAGATCTGGATTGTTGAACATCTCAAACAACATTTCACTGAGAAAATCTAAGACAAGTTCGAGCTGAGGGAACCTCAGACCATTACTGAAGCAGCCACGCTATTACTGAAACAAGACAAACCCAGTTTTGGCATCGAGGAATTTTCATACAAACGGAATAATGATTACAAACCATACAACCATAGAGACCAAGCAGAAACCAATATGAAAACTCCTGAAAAAGGGAAAAATACCCAAGAAAAATTTCAACGGACCAATAGTAAAAATAAAAAATGGGATGCTCAAAAGTCAAGTGCAACACCGAAACCAACACAATTGAGAGCTTTAAAAGAAGAGTCTGAATCAGAGATAGCCAGTGAAGCAGACGACTGGTATGATGACTACCAACCGGATGAAAGCGAGGAGGAAAAAGATCCACAGGAAGACGAACCAGAGATATGCACATTATTTGAAGAAAGTTCTAATGATGAGAATGAAAATTATGCCGAGACAAATAAAGTCATTTGTCCAGTGATCAATATCGAACTCTATGGCACCAGGATGTATGCTCTCCTCGACACTGGTGCACAGGTCTCCGCAATTTCACAAGCTGTTTTCCAAGATATAAAAATGAACTCCAAGGAAAAGATTCAAGAACTACCCACACTTAGTATCACAATCAAAGGTGCTCTTGGAGAGAAGACAAAAATCAAACATCAAGTCTACCCGGACGTCAAAATAGCAGACCAAGTTTTTAGTCATCCACATGTGGTGATTAACAAACTCTCAAATCCTATGATTCTAGGATTTGATTTTATAAAGAAGAACAATATTATTATTCAACCCAAATCAAATAATATTATCATGGGAGATAATATTAGGTGTCCACTAGCAACCTGTGAACGAGGAATATGTTCTCTGGAGACCACACCAAATGCTAAAGAACGTCAGAAGGAAGTCGACCAACTATTTATGGACTTTGCTGATATCTTCAATAAAAAAACAGGAAAGATAGTTGGATACAAGCACCATACTAAAATGCATAACAAAAACCCGTTTCGAGGTTATGTTTACCAGCCCACCCAAGGAGAAGCTGAGGCTTTACGAGCAGAATTGTTAAAGTTGGAGAAACAGAAGATTATTAAACGAGCACCAACTCCATATCTAAACCCGTTAAGAGTAGTAAAAAAGAAGAATGGGGGAGATGAGACCATGCCTTGATGGCCGATGGGCTAACAGACAGATGGATGCAGACCACGCAAGACCATTATCAATCGATGAACTTCTGTCTAAAATACAACATGCTGAATGGTTTACACAACTGGATATAAATAAAGCTTTCTGGACAATAGAATTGGACGAGGAAAGTCAACAATATACGGGTTTTCTCTTTGAAACACAAACCTATGTTTAGTTTTATATTTTAACCTATGTTTAGTTTATGTTTTATATTTTTCGCTATAGATATAGTACATTACGCTACTAGTACGGAAAGCAGGTGATTCCCAGACGCGTGTTGCCGCTCTCGCTGCGCTCGAGCGGCAATCTCCACGCGTCCGAGAAACGCCTACTTTCCGTACTAGTAGAGTATACTATTTTTGCTCACAAGTTACGGAAAGTTCGTTTTCATTTTAATCAATAGATAACAGTCACTGGTAGTCGATCTGTTTACATACATCATTCTCAAAGCTCAGCTTGTATTAGAATACGTCATTTACAAAGGTCAGCTTATAAGGCGTGGTTATTAATAAGTTATTAATAGTTAGGGTGCTGTTAGTTTGTTTGTCTTTCACAATGAGTTCTGATAGTAATTCAAGTCCGGATTCAAGTATTGTAGATAATACTAAAGTGCCAGATGAAATTTTGGAAGTTGCGAAACGAAAAATACAGTTTCATTTACAGAAGAGGTTTTTATGGCATATTTTGCCGAGCTCTTCAAAATTGTGGCATCAACATTGTGGATGCGTTTTTCAATGTTGAAAGCTACAGTGCAATGTTACGAAAATGTTGATATTGGAACGTACAAGAAGTTGTTGGCTTATTTAAAAAAATTGAATGTTGGATACAAATCCAAAAAAGCTAAAGTTTTTACAGCAATGGTAGTACAAAAATTTATTGAAGAAGCTCCAGACAATGACTATTTAGTTACAAAGGTAAGTTTACTATATTTATACGTATTTATTGTAATAGTATTTATTTTTTAAAATATATTTTAATCATTGTATTAAAATTGTATATATATTACTATTATGTTAATCATATATTAGTATTTTTAACTTTTAACTTAGTTTTGTATTTTTTTAACTTCATTTTGTACAGGTTGTGTTAATTTTTGGTATTATGGGTGCCTGTAGACGCGAACAATTGACTTATTTGATGAAACAAGATGTTCAAGACCATGGATCTTTTCTTTTGATTACTATACCGAAAACTAAAACTGGCATTGAACGATCGTTTACTGTCACAGGAGATTTCTATGAGCCTTGCAAGAAGTATATTAATAAACGACCCAACGAGTGCACGAAAACAGATTTTTTTTATTATATAGAAAAGGTGTCTTCGTATTGCAACCAATTGGTATTCATACGATTGGCAATATGCCTTCAGTAGTTGCACGATTTTTAAAACTGCCAGATGTCGAACGGTACACTAGTCATTCTTTTCGAAGAACTTCCGCGACTTTGCTTGCCGATGCTGAAGCAGACATTACAACACTTAAAAGGCATGGTGGATGGAGGTCCAATGCTGTTGCAGAGGGCTATGTCGAAGATTCGATCTACAACAAAAGAAAAATTGGGCAGCAATTATAGCATATTCCGTCACTCTCGTTCCTGCTCCGATTACCGGCATAGCGAAGACTTGTACCTCCTTACAATATATATCCCTTAGCCGACACACTTCTGGCGCCAATCATAGCCGACACACTGGGGCGTTTTTGACCCCAGCCATATAATCGTCTATTCTAAGTGAACTTTTTCAGTAGATACGGTCTGATGCGGGTACAATGAGAGTTTCTCAAGAAAATTGATTGCAGTACACTTGTCATTGAAATTATCAGCTTCGAGTTTGCACTTCAAGAGAATGCGAGAGTTTACCATAGCCTGGTCAAGCATGCTGTAAAAAATGCTCATTGGCCAGCGATTTGTTCTTCTCGACACAGTATACGAATGGCATAGCTGGTCATAAGTGACGGTTCCTCCTTTTGATTCATTATAGTGATGAATAAATTTAGGCTTACTATCTGTAACTTCTGTTGTGTGCATATATGAAGAAAATAGCAATACGTTTTTTTTTCTGTGGTGTAAACCTGACCAGCGTAAAATTATCTGCATAGTAGAACTTGGACGTTGATAGTTCATCATGATAATATCCGAGATTTGACGAATTGCAAAAAATCTATTATTCTCACCTCGCAACTTTTTGTCGTCAAACCGCAAATAAGAGCCTAGAAATGTAAATTTCAGGCTTGGGAAAACATATATGTAGAGGGTAATGCCATTTTTTTTTATCCCAAAGTCTTTCATTATCTACATTGGCAGATTTCCATACCCCTTGGTAATAAAGACGCCAATATATGCTTTAATCTCATCACGATCAGTCAAGTGTTGATAGCTTTCTGCTTTGTCTGCGGCAACCAACTCCAAACAGACTTCTTCGATCTTATTATTTGTATATTCCACAATAATATCGATGATTTCATTGTTGAAAAGTATATCCCAAAACTTTTCAATAGAATCAAGATTTTTGGTATCATTATTTGGTCCAGGTACATAGGCAGGTAAAACATCGCTTACTCGATCTGCAAAAACAAATTAATTTTTCAAACTGCGCTTCAGTTTTCTCTCTCTTTCACTCTTACGTTCTCTCATCCCACTTATACTCCATTTCTTTTTATATTTTTTTATGTCCCTTTAGAGTTCCCTTTTCCCCTCTACTCTCACAATCTCGCTTTCTCTTTTATTACCCCTCGCTCGCTCTTTCTTTCAGGCGCTTGAATACCGCCGCTACCTCCACCGCCCTTCTTTTTAATCTTCCCTACTATGCGTATTATATATCGATATTACTAACCAGAATGACGCTCAGGAGCTCTTGTCTTCCATTTGAAGCCATCTTTGCCTTTCAAAGTAGAGCTCGGCCGACCCCGGACCCTTGACTCCAAAAGATGCTTATCCAAAGTGAATATTTGGATTGATGCCCAGAAACTTCTCCACTTTCACTTCCTTCGCTCTCTTGAGCCTCTTCGTTCTCGGAAGGTACTTCTTGCGTCTCATCGAGGAGCTCTTGCCGAATCGTGCGACGTTGAAGATTGTAGGCCATCTTACGATATTCAAAATACTATACGTTTGTGAAGAAAAACAATCACACAATCAAAACATAGTTTATTCACCTTCTTCGATGATTTGTAGCACAAAAACACGCGAAACGAAAATTCGTAAAATTTGTAGTTTGTAAATGTATAATTGTAGTTTGTAAAATTTAAAAGCAGCAGCTGATGCTGGTAACTTTATTTACGATAAAGACGTACGTCGATGGGCTTTAGTTGCCCAAAAAGAGATAGGCAACAAAAATATTACATTTTGGGCATTACACCATTAGCTACTTCGCTTTAAGCAAGTGCGCAGAATAGTATTTTGGAAAATTAATAAATTTATGTCAAGAAAATCAATAGAGATTAATAAAGAATTAGAGGAAAAAGCCGAACAGTTTGTAAATGACGTTAAACAATGTTCATTATCTGTTGGATGGGCTAATTTGAGCAGATCAGTAGTAGTAGATATTGCTTAAGCAGCAAAAGTAGCCATATCAATATCAATAGATGATCGATGTACTCCTGTACTGGATGCTGCACATACAGTTACAGCAGCCGTTGAATCTTGTCGAGGAGCTGAAGTGGATTCTGGACGTAAAGCTGTCATGAAAACTGCAAGTATAGTAGCATCAGCAGCTGACTCTGGTCGAAGGGCTCTAACTGTGCACAGGTTACAGTTAAATTCAGTTTTATCAGAAACATGGTTAGAACTAGCAGCAACAGTTCAATATTTCTTAAGCTTAAAATTACCAATGAGATAATAAATATAGTAAATAAGTTGAAGCTAAAAAGCGGTGTAGTTAATGAGATAAATAGTAAGACTTTAAAAATTATACGTACTTATAGCTATGTAAAATAAAAACGATTTGGATGGATTCATTAAGCAGACTAAAATCATACCGCTTTATAAAACAGGCGATAAACATAATATTAACAATTACAGGCCAATTTCACTAATATCTAATATTGCAAACATTTTTTAAAAAATTATTTACAATGATAACTTGTCTCTAGAGAGAAGGTTAATTCTCTCCACTGACTCTATCCCTCAATAGTTGTCAATAAAATGATTTTTTTTATCTTCCCGAGGCAGATGGAAGGGTAAAGAGAGAAAAGTTCATAGTTTTTTCTTCTTCGATGTTTCGACGAGCCTCATCAGAAAAGTGTCGAAAATGTATTATATGAAAAAAATGTCGTATGTATAATGTATTGTCAGCGGAGAGATGGAGAGGGAGATGGGGAGAGGGAGGGGAAGAGGGCTCAAGCGAATTTTTGAAATTTGTTTGTTATTGAAATTAAAGGTGTGGTTGAGGTTAATGTTGTAATCGTAAATTACACTATTCTTGAATTTTTTGTGTTTATCAATACTATTACACACTTTTCTTTTTGTCTGTACTATATATGTAGCATTACAGTTACTACAGTTCAGTTTGTAGACCACATTATTTTCGAGGCATTTTTCTTTCTTATCCTTCCCTTTTATAATAATATTGTTCATACCACTATTGATTTTTGGAACCATTGTTATCTTGTGTCTTTAAAAGTATGACTGATCTACTCATAAAGGCCGCTAATGTAAGCGGCAATGTTTCATCTCAACAACTGATGTTATCATTGACAATCTCTTCCTCACGTATTGTTGATGAAATTAGTGAGGTAGCTATTGTCAATAAGGAATTCCTTTGCAATAGAAATATCTTATGGAATCGTATTTTCCATTAAATGGAAAATACGTGTTCTACTTAAGCAACTCACATGCTAACAAAATTTCATTTAGTGGTTTGTTTGATAATATTATAATTTTTTTTATCTTTTTCAAAGATTTTTTTGACTAATGTTTTGTTAATATTTGTATACAGCGATTTTAAATCGTTACATAATTTTACATAATGAACCTGTGGTTTGGAAGAATATTGACATTTTTCATTTACTCATATACTATATATTCGTAGCTATTTTTAATATATGAGTTTGGTTTGTATATACTGTTCTCTAAAATTTAGAATAATTCTGTTGACAAAGAATACGTTGATGAGCCTATTGTAAAAATAGTCGTTCTTAAAGATATTTCCATTTTGTGGATTTTTGGTAAGCCGTAACTTTTTGGTAAAGTTCTCGCTGCTTTTGTAAATTTGTGTTTTTTATATATTTTGTCGAAGAAATCATTTTCATTCCAGCTGTTTATAAAAGTCTTAATATTTTTTTTATTATTGTTACTGAATTTTTCGGAATCTGAAGATATGGGCTTCTGCCTTATACTCATAGTCTTAGTTATAGTCAGTTAGGGGGAGGTGAACTATGGCGGGCCATGCACGAGGACCTGCCGGTCGAGCACTCAGATGAAGCTCATTGGGCAATGCTTCCTGTACCTTGTGAAATTCCCTTATAATCTCTTATTTATACCTTCGGTAACTCGGCAAATTGATGCCAAGCTTCATTTCGTTTTCGCACTGTCCGCAGCTCCTGGACTCCCTTATTCTCAGGTTCCACAGGGGATACCCCACCTTCCAATACCCTGTCAGTCAGCCCACGACCAGCCTCAGCTTGTTCCTACTCAGGCCTCTGATGATCCTCAGCCACTTCTTTGGTGGGCTGTCGCTTATCAGAGCCTTAGTCTGTCTTGGTCCTTTGACATTAGTCTATTTATCGCTCAGTTACTTATATAATACCATTTTAACCGTATCGTCGCTCCCAACTTCTTCCGACTAGCAGATTTCATTTGCAGCCATATTTCACGGTTTTGCTACGAAATGCTATGAGATTACATATTTTTGCGGTAAAAAGTAAGGTATTTCATGCGTTTGCCACGAAGATTAACACATTTCATATACCCTGCTCGATGATTATATCAAATTTCGCACTTTTTGATGGTCAATCGCAAGTTTTAAAAATAATACACAACAAGAAGCGTGTACAATAAAAATTTCAGATTTTTTCAAACTTCAATGTCAAGGAAAACTCGTTTTTTTTTCTTTGCCGATAACTCGGTGAAAACGCTGTCAATCTAGTTGAAATTTGCAAAGTACACACTTCTGATTATATATTAATTTTTAAAATTTTTAAACTCGGGATTGATTTTTTAAAAAATGGAATGACTTACTCTTCGTGGCAGAAATGTGAAATCTTGTAGTCTTCGCGGCAACTATTAAAAAGTAGCTCTTAGTTAGCCTCTTCGTAGGGAGATTTGAAATGTGATATTCTTCGTCTCTTTAGGCTAGACTTATTATTATAATTAAAGATCTTTCTGTTTTTACTCAGACACATAAATACAATTTGTTAAATATATGCGAATACATTTAATTATTATTTTCAGGTTTATGTGCAACAGAAGATTATCAATAATGGATCATTAAGAAAATTCTGGTAAATCAGTAAACTTTTGTCAGTTAAAAAATAATCAGTTTTTAAGTTAAGAGTAACTGTATCGACTCCAGTTAATAATTTTGATTAAATATATAGAAAATAAAAATTTCAATATTAATTTCCTTGTAACGAAACCACTATTTAAACAGCATTATATCTCAAAATATTCAAAAATCAGTTTTTACAAACATGGGTTGTGCAATGTCAGCTGAAGAACGAGCAGCCTTGGCTCGAAGCAAGCAAATAGAAAAAAATTTAAAAGAAGACGGTATTCAAGCAGCTAAAGATATTAAATTACTACTGCTTGGTAAGTTTTTATTTTAAAACTATTAATTTATCCATAAATGCAGGTAAAATATAAATAAGTTACTTCGTTATCATTTCAGAAATGGCCCTATAATGTATCTGTATCTCTTCCCACTCTTCTACTGCTATTCAGCACTTTTTAGTCCTTTCTCGTAATTTCACGGAAAAGGGCCGGTATTTATCCAATAAATAAAAGACATGATTTTGACTCGACTAAACAACAGATAACTCTCCAAAGGAGTTCAATTTATTCAAAAAGAAACTTTATTCCTGTGACGTATTACGCAAGTCTATATTCAAAAAATAACACTAAAGATCCACGCCTACGCCGTATTGCTTTAACTTACTCGAGTCCTTCGGCTGTTTTTGCTCGATCCGAGCCCTTCAGCTCCTAATCCCTAACTAACTCGCTCGACAGGCGGCCCAGCTGGCCTCCCCGATAGCGCGTATTACTAGCCGCGAACGAAGGCACTACTGTTTTCCTATTAGCTTGTCGGAAAACTTTTCTCCTGCAATACAGTAGAAGACTCATGTCGGCGGTTTATTCAAAAACCTTGTTGAAATTCTATACCATGTCGAATAACCAATTCACATAAAATAATCTTAGTTACATAAAATATTAAATATCTGTCCATAACCTCGTTTTTCTTTTCACATCTTCAAGTGCATTATTAAATATTTGATATATTTAATACTTACGATTACTTTTTACATAATATAATAAGTTTAAATAAAATCCTTACAAATTAGAAAGTTTTAAAAATATTTTTAGGTCCAATAATGATCGACTGTAATTCTAGGAGTTATGCCGGCAGTTTTGCACAAAGAAAAGCTATCTCCATGAATTTTTTTAGGATTGGTCGGGACGATCAAACCTACTGGAATTGTTATTTTTATATTTAATTTACTTTAAAGATAGTTATAAAATGTAGACATAACTTTAAAAATATTTTAATGAAAATACTAGTAGAAAATCGTCTATTTAAAATGGTCGTGAAAGCAGAAACTGGCTAAGTAAAATGTGAAAAAATTAGACACTTAAAGTTTCCAAAAACTAACTTTATCTTCGTATTTTTTATAGATGAAAGTGAAAATATCAATAAGTCACATAAAATATTGCACTTTTGAACCAAATCATATAAATTTTCTTAAAGAAGAAACTAAAATATAACATTAAGTGCTTCTATAGTGAGACTTTGTTTTAAAGAGGAGAAAAAAGAAGTCTAAGAAATTTAGCACTTACTACTGATATTGAAGTGTAGTGTACGTAGTATTATAAAAATAGAACGACTATGGAAGAGAGAACAATTGCGATGCATTTACAATTTCTATATTATATTGAATGTCAAACAAAGCTCGTCGTATCAAGAAATATCAGAGCATGATTGGTTTCGCAATCAAATCGCGCAAATTCTCAAATCTTTAGCCAATTGAAATAGAATACAAAAATTATAAGTTTTTTATGGCCGCGGGTGATTGCATTATAATAAACGAAAGCTGACCCACCTATTGTTAATTTTCCTGATGTCGATGCTTGCGTATATGAATGTTTTCTGGTCGAAATAAGTATTGTTGTAAAACAGGACCAAATTGACTACATGATTCTTTTAAAATCAGGTAAAGTGCTGAGAAAAGTTGTCCAGAAGCTGATATAAATGTTTGTATTGTATGGCTATGGGTTGTTAATGAAACGGACTGTACTAGGCTTTGCACTTGTTTTTCTCCTTCTACTGCTAATGTTCTTCCAGAATACATTTTCAATTGGAACCCACTCTGATCTGAAAATTATATACATTCTCAATCCCAAATGAGCGCGAGCTCGAAAAGTTTGTAGCTTAAGTGCTTCCCAACTTAGTAGAGCTCTAAAATTTTTGGACCCGAGTCTCAGCAAGGACAATATGTCCTTTGCTAGCGACTCGTGGGTTAAATAAAATAATTAAGTTTTATTTCAGGTGTATTAAACGTAGAGAACAATAAACTACTAAATATCATTATATATATATATATATATATATATATATATATATATATATATATATATATAATGATATTTAGTAGTTTATTATATTTAGTATATTTAGTAGTATATCATTATATATATATATATATATATATATATATATATATATATATATATATATATATATATATATATATATATATATATAATGATATTTAGTAGTTTATTGTTCTCTACGTTTAATACACCTGAAATAAAACTTAATTATTTTGTATATATATATATATATATATATACAGGGTGTCTGAAAAGTTCCGGAATGGCATGACAACATCTGAACTAACAATGGTAAAAAAAAATAAAAACTCATGATTATTAGGATTTTTTCCCAGCTTTCCGATGGGGACCTTGAATTTGACTTAAATAATTTTCTCTACGAATTCTGGTTTTCGAGTTATCGAACTGAACCTGGGATGAATCTTGTTCATGACCTGCAAAAGTCAAAATTTAAAAATGGTCAAGACCCTATGTGAACGCTAAATTTTCCATTCCCTTCATTTACGTGGTAAAAAATGGAGGGTTCTACTTAAAAAAATCGATTTGACCTTCAAATGCGCTACAAGGTCATGGTCTAGGTCAAAACCAAGGTTTCCATCAAATAGCTGGATAATTATTATGAATATTACGTTTTAAATATTGTTCTCTACGAGTTCTGATTTTCGAGTTAACGTACCAAACCTGCATTTGTCCTTGTCCATACCTTCCAAGGTCAAATTTTAAAATATTTTAGACCATATTTGAACGTAAAATTTTCCGCTCTTTTCATTTCCGGGGTCGAAAATGGGGGGTCCTATTTAAAAAATCGATTTGACCTTCAAATGACCTTGATGAACATGGTAAAGGTCAAATTCAAGGTCCCCATCGGAAAGCTGGGAATAATCCTAATAACCATGTGTTTTTATTTTTTATTACCACTGTTAGTTCAGATGTTATCATACCGTTCCGGAACTTTTCAGATACCCTGTATATATATATATTTTTTTCTTTCATTTTCTTTTTTAGCCAGTGTAGTATGTCTAAAGAAGCTTTACATAAGTTCTTTGAAAGATAATTACACAATAGTTTTTGTGAAGTAGCATTTAATGCATTATGGTAATGAATGACGAAAGACATATAATTTTTAACATACAAAAATCTTGAAAAATCTAATAGTTTCAATTCAATACCAGGCACCCCAAACCAACAAAAATAATAATAAAAGGGAGAGTGTTTTAATGGCGATCCTGCCAGGATGTTTGGTTTTAAATTTGAATTGATTCTATAAAACAATTACCAAATTTTAACATTAACATCTCGCGTCCGGGTGACACGGATATACGTGAGTCAACCGCAAATTCATAAAGAATTTTAAAGTTTCTATTTTTTCCTCACGCGAATTTTCTTAATATTAAAAATGGTTGGATCACAATTTTTCCTTTCCAGTACGCGTAGGTAAACTCAATCAATAATTCCTACAGATCAATTTAAAGAAAATTTAAATCGGACTTTTCAATCGGTCATAACATCAGATGATGTAAATCAAACAATGATTGACGATCAATCAAAAAGCGCAGAATGGGCTCAAGCTGTACACGATTCAATAAAATATTTATTACAAAGAGCTGACGATACGATAGATTTGATATCGGATTTAGAAATTAAATTTACCGATTTAGAGAAAAATATTATGATAATGAAAAAATATATTCAGTATTAAATGAAGATTACATTCAGATTAAGAAAAAATTAAATGAAATAGAAATAGATAAGAAAGTAGATAAAGAGGGCTTAAAATCACTTGAGAAAAAATTGACAAATTTAATCGATGAAAAGATAGATATTATAAGACCAGATGTTCAAATTTCTGTGGATCAATTGGTACTCAGTGATATTAAGAGCACTTAAAAAAGATGTTATGAGTCAATCGACTCCAATGATCGAAAACTTAGTCTCAAAAGAAACTGGAAAATTAGAAAAAGAAATTGAATCAAATAAGAATTCTTAATATAAAAAAATATCTTCTTTAACTACCATAAAAGAAAATTTAGTCGGTCTTATAACAGAGAATCAAAAGAAAATTAAAAAACTCGAGATTGATCATGTTAAATTTCAAGATGCTTTGTTAGATTCAGACAAATATTTAATTACAGTTAAAGAGAGTATAGTTACACAAAAGAAAAAGCTTAAAGCTAAAATAGAGAAACTCACGATAAATATAGAAAGAATTCGCACATCTTCTCGTGACGTAACTTTGCCAATCGGTATAGGTGATAGTACAATCACTTTAGCAACAAATTCTCTTACGATAAAACCACCGGTATTTAAGGGGACACACCACCTTTAAAACTAGAAAAAATAATTATTTTTAATTTTACACAGATAAGTTGGATTGATTTGAAATTTTGTATACATACGTGATATAACTTTATCTTTATTTGAGAATTTTTTTGGCTGATTTAGTTCTAATGTATCTTAATGAAAAATCAAACACCGAAAAGCACTGTCCACACGATTCCAGGACAATCTACGGCCCAATCAGGCTGAAAATTATTATTAACTTTTATGCGAAATTTGCAAATAATCATTCTAATGAGTTAATTCCTTTAATTAAGTAGGTTATAGGTGTTAAGAGCGGATAAGCAAACAATGTATCTGATGTAGAAAATAATAAAATATCTACGACTTATCGTTTATTTGATAATATGAATCATAAAGAAAAAGGACAATTCCATATTAATCAATGAGTTCGATTCGAACCGTCATAAAGGCAAGACGTGTTTATAAACATGGTTTCTTGCGTTAGCTATTCTTCATTTCAGTGACTGTGGGAAATATATACTAACGAGTATGGTGAAAATTTAAAATAAAGTGCTAATTTAATCAAGATTCCTTGAAAGGGAATTTTCTGCAATCTTTCCCATCTTTACATCTCATCTCTGACTACAGGTATAGATGCTCCCAAAACCAACAATTGCTCTTGAAACGACTTTCACAACAAGTAAACCATCATTCTCAAGAATAGTCCAACAAAGTCAATATCCAACTAGAAATTAAGCAATTATTCTAGATACAATACAAGGAGTGCCGGTACACGAATACGCGTACGCTCTGGCTAAAGTGACTGTATCTACCTGTATCTCAACAGCAAAGAACTAGTTGATGAATTAATAGAAAAGCAGACAAAGTACTCATTGGCACTAACTCTCTTAGCAGTCGACCTCTTATCTCAAAGGCCTTTGTGCCTTTGAGATAAGAAAAAGGTGGCAACAGGAACGGAGTCGAACACGAACGGTCCGACGAAAAAGATTAGTCAGCCCAAAGCTGGTAAGATGGGCCACCGAAACCTGAAACCCAGGCGATTCGTAATTCATATCAAGCCAGTGAAGGGTAACACGTATGCGGACCTCCTTGCTTCCATAAAACAGAGCCTCAACCCAATTGACTGTCGTTTGGACTTACGAGTCATACGAAAGACCAGAGACTACTCATACAGCTCGAACAGATACAGGAACAATAGACCTTCCAAAAATCCTTACAGACTGTACTGAGACCTACTACAAATGTGAAGGTCATAATTTCCCGGGTGATACTGGAATTTATGGACTGTATCGCTACAGCACAGGAGGTCGCTAACGCGCTCAATCGCTAACTTGGGACTGTATTTAGGGCAGCGCTGACGGAACAGATGGCCCGACAGATAAAATAAAACTGACAATACTTCAATGCAACCTGATCAAAAGCAGTGTAGCACATGCATTACTCCCGCAGATTGTGATGGAAACGGACGTAGGCGAGCAGTACAGCAATCTTCCCGATCTATCGTGGAATGCTAGAAGTTCGAACATAGCGGCGGTATGGGTCTGAGGGACGAATGCGGCGCGGATCAATGGCAGCACGTCCGGAGAAGATTTATATCGAGTGGGGATGCCAATAACAAAAAGTAACTGACAGATTGCTGACAATGTTGAGGGGATAGGGAGTGATCGAGGACTACACGGCCAGCGACCGCCAGTACATCATTTTTAATCTTGGCAAACCACACGAACTGCAAGATCGGACGTGGGATATATAAACAAAGACGAGCTCGCAAAGCAACAGCAGGAAGTAGCGATACCTTGTGCCGGTCTGGTTCAAGGACAGACCGATCGAGTCCCGGCTGAATCGAGTGCTAATGATCTGGAGAAGTATCTGCAGCACTTATGCGAGGTCACGATGCCAAGAAAACGATACCGACAAGGCAAACGGCAGACCTATTAGTAGACGCAAGAGATTGCTGAAAATAGAAGAATGCTACTAACTGTGCAGGCAAGCACACAGACAATTAGACATAAACGATAGACATACTCTATCGCGAAAATGAAAACTTGTGAGAAAACGACTCAGACGGTCGATTAACGACAATAAACAATGGTGTTGGCGACGATTGGAAGACGATAACTAAAAGATTGAGACTCGCAAACTTGACGCGTGGAAGGTCGCCTTATTGCCAAATGCGAGGAGGATCTGGCTTCGTCATCTTCATACAGGCCTTTGAGTCTCCTAAATACACCGGCAAAACTGTACGAGCTATTACTGCGACCGAAACTGTTACAAACAGTTAAAGCCGCTGGAGACCTCTTGGGCTGATAGCACGGTTTTAGAGGACACTCAACAATCGGAGCAATAACGGACGTACTGCAGGTTGTGGACAAGACAAATGACATATGACATGGAGTCAAGCCACTGATACTCACGGTAACCATGAAGGTACGGAACAGTTTCAATTCTGCGAGGTGGACGGATATCCTGGGAGCGTTACAGATAACCTTCCGGCTGCCCGAATACCTCATAAGAGTTGTCCGAGACTACTTACATGACATTCACTTGACCTACGAGACAACTGACGGGACCCGACGAAGACGGTTGGCAGCAGGAGTTGCTCAAGGGTCGATCCGGGGCCCTGACTTCTGGTACGTACTGCAAGATAGCCTAATATGACCCGACATGCCAACAGACACGTACCTCATAGTATATGCGGATAATGTGGCGGCCATAGATAGTGGTGTCTATCCGTTTTCTTGTGAGCATCTCACAACCAGTCAGGTGGGTGTCGCGTGCTGTTATAACCGCCGCTACGTCGTCCGCGCATGCGATGAGGCAGTATCAGTCGGCATGTCCAGTCTTAGAATTCCGTCGTAGAGGGTATTCCAGAAGTCGGAACCCAGAATTGAACCCTGCGCGACTCCTGCTATCAGCTTTATCTGTTGTGTACCGTCCGTTGTCTCAAACGTCAGGTATCGGTCCCGTAAGTAGTCCCTCACAACTCGCAAGCGATAGGCAGGCAACCGGAAGGTTGTCTCGAACGCCTCCCGAATGACCGTCCACCTCACAGAGTTTAAAGCGTTCGTTAGGTCTAGTGTTACCAAGAGTACCAGTGGTCTAGATCCATGGCATATGCCATTTACCTTGTCTACAATATGTAGTACGTTCCTGATTGCTCCGATTGTTCAGCGTCCTCGTCTAAAACCATGCACTCTGTTCGAGAGGTCTCCAACAGCTTCCACCGCTTACAGTCTTGGTCGCAGCAATAGTTCGTACAACTTTCCCGTCGTATTCACCAAGCTGAGAGGCCTGTGGAAGGTCGAAAAAGCCGGATCCCCTTACCCTTTGGGAATATGGACCAGCCGCGCGGTACATCCAGTATTTTTGGCTTAACATAGATTTCTCTTTTGTGACTTAAGATATGTGAGAACCCAGAAATATTCATACCTGCTCTGATTACTGTTAATTGAAATACTGGATTCATGTTCAATTTTTTTATCGTCTTTTTACTCGTCTTCGATGGTACCGTTAGGAATACAGGTTTGAACTTTGAGATGATACATCTTTGTCCTGAGGTTGAGTTGTTCACCGGTCTCGACTAGCTGGTGAAAAAGAGCGTCATACGTTGTTGTTCATACATTCCGACTTCCACCGCTTCCTCAATCTGATATATGCCATTCTTGATTTCCATCACGCCCCCCTGTCAGGGCTCAGTGCATGTTTGTATAATGATGAGGGAATATGTAAGTCAGCAGTTACCACTATACCTGCAGCCACCCAGAGTCAGAGCTTCCTATTAGTCGTTCCCGTTATTGCGTTATTGCGAAGAGTATTGACGCGACGAAGAACGTTTTCAGTAGGCAGTGCGTGCACCTTGGAAGTTAAAATTTGCCCAGAATAGTGTTACCGCACTTCAGGCTAGCCCACCTAATTACAAAATTCTTATATAGTCATTTTATAACATAGTTATTAAACTGTGATAAAAAATAATTACGAATTAACCTATCGGAGGGGGTCGCAATCGAACGCGCCTACAGCATATATAATATGCTGGTCAGTACCTCCGAGGTAGTGTGGAAAACTGTCCACATAATATTGTCCATCTGCTAAATTACTAGATTTGTTCGGGATTCTCAAATTTAGAAGTTGGATTCATCTCATGAGACGACAATTATAGTTAACCTTCGTGTTCCTAAATAACAATAAGAACGATTTAAACAATGTCAGTAGTCGGAGTGATCTCTTTAATGCTTAATTTCCTTAGTGTAAACTTTATTTCAGTATTAAGAGATCTGATCAGATCAAGATTTTCCTAATATGATAAATTACTGTATTTGTTTCGTCTCATGGGAGTTATGATTGACCTTCTTCTTATAGGAAAAGGAATAATGATGTGGAAGGGATGTGGGGCGGTGAAATCACGCTTACAACTATAGAATATATATATATATATATATATATATATATATATATATTGTAACGGACGGCGAGACGCGCACGTCGGCGCGGGGAGCCGAAGCGCGGGAAGGCCGGTAGAGATCTCGTAATTCGAGGAAAATTCGAGACAGTTAACTTTTGACCGAACTCGCGAGCAGTAGAGACGACGCACGCCAAAAGATATAACGGTCACAGCAGCAGCAAAGACAGCAGCCCAAGCAGCAACATCAGCATCGTGAGCAGCAATAGCAGCAACCACGCAAGTGCTCGCCGAGAAGAACGCGGCCAGAGGCGAAGTTCGCCGAGGGGTCCGGCCAGGGGCGTGCAGGCGACCCCGGACCGATGTGTGTTCGGAGAGCACACCACAACCAGAGAAGCCTATGCGCTCTGCAGGTGGTGGCTCTACTCGGCGTGACCGGTCTGGGAATCGAGAGCACGTCTCTCCCGTGAACCGGCGAACGACGCCGGTCGTGCGGCGCAGCAGGTCCCGCACAGGGACGCGGGGACCGTCGGAGGACAGACGTGAGGAGCACCCGAGGGGATCCAAGAGGCGCCCAACCAGCCGTTCAGGGTCCAGGTCCCAGAGGAGGCGCCGGAGATCCAGCAGCAGGGGGTCATTCCGCCATCGCTAGCTCGTCCGCATGGAGTGCGGACGACCAAAAGAAGCTGCTTCATCTGCGGCCACGAGAGGGTTATCCGAGCTTCGCGGTGCCCTAATTACCCTCATTCGGGCGGCGCGCAGGGCGCCCGCTTTTATAAATAAACTTTGATTTGTTTATTGTTGCAGATGAGGAGTTTGTTATTTGGCGCCACCCTATCCCTCTATGTATGGTAGAACCAAACTCGGGGCGATAATTTTGTTCTAGGGGGGGGGGTTGTAACGGGCGGCGAGACGTTCACGTCGGCGCGGGGAGCCGAAGCGCGGGAAGGCCAGTAGAGATCTCGTAATTTGAGGGAGATTCGGGACAGTTAACGTTTGACCTCACTCGCGAGCAGTAGTGACGACGCGCGCCAAAAGTGATAACGAGTACAGCAGCAGCAAAGACGACAGCCGTAGCAGCAACAGCAGCATCGTGAGCAGCAAGAGCAGCAACGAGTGCAGCAACAGCAGCAACGGCAGCAACCGCAGCAACCAGAGCTACCACGGCACAGCAACACGGCAAGGTCGAGCAGAAGACTCCCTGGCCATAGGACATCGGAGATATCCGCGACAAAAAGTAGGATATTACTTCCGTTTGTTTATGCGCGATCGGCTGGCGAGGCATTTGGCCCCAGTCGCTAATCCGGTCGTATATTTTGTGGCCTTCTCGCGACGCGAAAACGCGCAACGAGGACGACGAATTTCTTAATTGAATAAACGCCTTTTTATTAGAATCGGTAGTGTTCATTTGATTGTCGTCCCGATCCCTCTTCCTATTCAAACCGCCGAATACCGCCGCCTCTGCGGGCACTACACAGGAGGGTAGTGCATACTGAGCACCGGAGCATCGTCGCAGGTAGGCGACCACACGAGCGAGTACAGCATCTCGCAAAAGCAAAGTGCAGGAAGACTTTGCATTTGTACGGGGTACATAGGCAGTTAGCCGCCTAGAAACCACCTCGTTACAACTGGCGCCCAAAACGTGTGGATACGCGGGATAGGAAAAGAAAAAGTGTTGCGCGCGAACTCGAGATAGGGAATTCCCGATCCGGCGAAAAGTAAGCGAATTTCGTAGAAAGACGGTTGAATTTCCGCGAGTTCGAAAAGGCCTAGGCGCGATATACAACATTGAATTAGCGCCGAGCCGATCAAAACAAATATCGGTTCGTTGGTCGGCTGAGCAGCAGCGCGCGAGAGTAGGAAAATCCGTGCTCGCTATATAAGTGTGCGAGTGCCGTGTACGAAGCAGCTGGCGCGTGTGAGTACGCTGCGTAGCGGGAGTATACGTGAGCGCGCGGAGAGTGTGTGCGCGAGCCGCTCGGTGGGAGCGTCTGTGAGTGCGCGGAGAGTGTGTGCGCGAGCCTCTTGGTGAGAGCGTCTGTGAGCGCGCGGAGAGTGTGTGCGCGAGCCGCTTGGTGGGAGCGTCCGTGAGCGCACGGAGATTGTGTGTACGCGAGCCACTCGGTGGGAGAGTACGTGCGAGTGCTACAAGTGCGTGTGTCCGCTACAGTACGTAGCGCAGGAATAGTGCAAGAACCGTATCGCAGTGGAAGCGATATAGTACGCGTACCCGAGCGTGTGTGAGTGTGCGTGCGTATAGGATAGCACAGCTGGCTGATGATAGAGCCTACCTGTGTATACACAGCATAACGCGTATTATACGACAGGAAAAGAGTGCGAGATCAGAAATTCGGTGCAACGCACGCCGTCTCGCACTTAGAATCCACGGAATAAAATCACGCCACAGTTATTAGAATAGAGGCGTTAGATTTTTTTGGATTTTTTTCTGCATAGCACGCTGTTTTGCACTTATAATTCGCGAGATAAAATCGCGCCACAGCTATTATAGTAGAGGCGTTAGATTTTTATTTTTTTTTAGGCTAGCTTAATACTGATAGGAAAGCGTAGGTTTTTCGTGTATTGCAAATATACAATAGCTCGCTAATAAATTATCAGATTAGGTAGCCGCTGCTGCTGTGTGAATTAGTTTCATAGAGTCAGTAAATTTTAGCGTGAAAGCTACGCGTGAAAGATGGCTCAAGAAACCGAAAAGAGCGTAGGAGACTGGTGCTGTGCACTAGATGACGCCGATTTACAAGAAGCACTAACCTCGTTGAAGCTTCGAGCTGATGGCTTCAAATTAGCCAAAGTCGACAGACTTCACCGATGGTTAATGGGCGACTACGCTGAAGAGGATTTTATGCCAATGGGAGAAGTGTTGCCATCGGAAGCTCGCGTTGAAAGAGAGCTGCTCCGGCAAACATTTATAGATGAAACAAAGCTGGAAACGACAGGTGATACGATTGCGGATGAATCGTATGACCCTACGGCAACACACCCGCTAGAAAGATTGGCGCACAACCACACCGTAGCAGAACGGTTAAGGTGGTCGAGTGATACACGGGTCCCATGCGGGCAAGGCGCTATAAAGAAGGTAGCGCAAACCTCAGCCAGTACACCGTGGGTAATCCCAGCAATGCAACTTTGTGATGAGGAGGAAAATGCAAGAAATGTTGCAGATAGTCGTAGGAAGGACGACGAGAAGCTGGAACCCAGGTCCCTTCCGATTCACGGTAGAAGAACGGCTGAAGTAATTGTACAGCGAGTACGAAGTCAGGCAGCGATACAGACGGCAAACCGGAAAGAAACAACGGAATCTGGGAAGGATGAGCCAGATGACGCTGTAAAGATTCTGACACGCCGTGCGGAGGCAACAGACGCCAGGATAGACCAGCTAACGAAGAGCGTGGAAACGTTAATGGCGATGGTGATGGCAAGGGGCGTTAGACGTCAACCCCTGGCAGGTGCTGGGGGGAGCAGAAATACTACAGGCGAGACGAGTAGCGTACCTGATAGTGGAAGTACTACCAGTGTGTATTCGGAAAGTGGTCAGTCCGATTCAACGGCGATGCCAGCATGAGCATCGAGCACTTCATTCAGAAGATGGAGGGAGTGCAGAGGTGAACGACCTCACCGAAGAACAGATGCTAGCTGCACTCCAGGAGGTATTCACCGGTTATGCCTATGAATGGTTGTAAAACCGAGTTGATGAAACGGTAGGGTGGAATAGCTGGCAAGAGTTTGGCAAGAGCGAGGCGGTATATAGACCCCCTCCACCTCCTGCAGCCTCACTGTTGCCGGAATTGGCTTATAAGCCAGATCTCTGTCCTCATAGCTCCAAGGCCAAGGTAGCGGCTTTGGAAGCAGAGGTAACGGGGGAAGAGCCGCTGAACCTAGCAGCGATAAATCGCCTGCTCGACGAGCGATTCAAGAAAGCTCTTCAGAATAAGTCCCCGACAAGGTCACCACACCTAAGAAAGGATTACCGCAGTGCCAGCAGAGGGCGTAATAGAAGTCCAAAGAAAAAGGACAAGGAGACTAGCCCACCACGGAAGGAAAGTCCGAGGTCGGGAAATAAGTCCAGAGGCCCCAACAAACCAAAGACAAACACCTACAAAGACGTAGAGTGTTTCAACTGCGGTAAAAAGGGCCATATCGCCAGGATGTGTAGACATCAGTCGGGAAACGCCAAAAAGGAGACGTAGGCGAGGCCCCTACATCTCTGAGGAGGGCGCAGCATGAGACTGAGACTAGTTCAGCGCGCCAGGCCTCGCCGGATGATTTCGATCTGATGATCAAAAAGCTAGCCAAGGTTAGCAATGAGGCGCATCCCAACCTAAATGGCGGTGAGTCACGCTATTGGGTAAAAGTTGGGATTGGTGAATTCCAAGTGCAAGCGCTCTATGATCCTGGAGCGGCGTTGACAGTAATGGGCACGCTAGGTTTACAAATAGCCAGCGCGTGTGGGCGTAAGTTACGCGCATGCCAAGGTCGACAAGCACAATGCGCCAATGGACAGACTTCAACGATTGTGGGTACAGTAGACCTGCCATTTGAAGTTGAGGGAGTCCAGAGAGAAGTAACTGTAGCAATAATGCCAGATTCAGTCGAGAGCTGCCTAGTCGGAGCAAATTTCGGCAGACTCTTCGATGCAGTACACGACCCAAACGAGGGAGTGTTATACTTGAAGCGCGAAAAGAAAATAGTACAGCTTTAACTGGCAACGCTCAGAGTTACAGGTGTGCTCAATATAGCCGCAGTAGATTTAGCGAGGTTTACGGAGGACGAACGCGCTAAGCTGAACAGACTTTTGGCTAGGATGAAACCAGCCCAGCCGAATGCGCTAGGTCGCACTCAGCTGATTGAGCATGACATCGACATTGGTACTGTGTAACGACGGCCAATTTTCGGCCAATTGTAACGACGGCCAATTTTCGGCCAAACATTTTTGATTCACAAAACGCAAAGGTTGATAAATCGACAACGGTCGGTAACTTACCCATAGTCGAGAATTCGCCTGCAGTCGGTAACTTACCTACAGTTGGGAATTCAACAGCGGTCGGTACGTTATCTACAGACTCAGTCGGTAACTCATCGGCAGCGCATGGTAACCCCTACTTACCCGGTGTTCATTACCATAAGGGTACTTCTCGTATGTCGGTCGATTACCGTCTCTTAAACAAATAAAAGTTTAAACAAGTCAAAGTGGTCATATATATACGAAGACACACTTACTAAATAATAAACTATATATATTATATATAAGCACACGCACATTCACACTGCGTGTTATACACACAACATATATACTCACACATATATTACTAATAATTATTAATAATAATCTAATAAACAATTTATATCTAGTTAATACTGTAAGCTAATACGAAAGCCTTCATGATATGCTTAAGACAAATATGTATCGCCTCAATATTAATCATATGTAACCAAAGAATCTCATCTGCTCCGAGTCGATAAGCGAGTCGACGGCGAGAGATTATTAAATAAACTATCCAATATATACATCCGCTCCGAGTCGATATGCGAGTCGACGGCGTGAATATTAAATAAACCATCTTTGATCAACTGTACATTTAAGCGCTTTGAAATATCGAATACGCCGCGCTAGACTAAACTGATGACGTTATTTTGACAAACAACTGTCATCAGGACCAGACATGCACGATGACGCACTGCCAAGAAGACAAACAACTGGCTACCACCACCACTACTACCCCCCCACCTAAGAACGGCCGTCTCCATAGCAACGGATCAACGTCACCATGGCAACAGCCAATGAGAGCGCAGGAGCGCATGGAGGGGATAGAAGCCACGCCTACTTCCAACAGCAGCGAGCTCAGTCGAGTGAATAGATCAAGCAGTCCACATCGAGCCATCGAAGAGAACGGTCGCAACTTTAACCGCGCTACGCGAGAGTCTACCGAGACTTGAATTATTCGGTTATACAGATCTTTTGTAATTTCTACTGCTCAAATTATATCAACATTCTACCTTGTTATTTTGAATAAACCTTCAGTCTAAAATTAGAATCAGTGTACTTTTTGTGAAAATCCAAACTTCTACCTATTGAATACGAGCATCACTCCAATATTATCCGAACGAGAGGAACCCAAGGAGAAGACTTCAATACTTCGAACGAGGATTCGGCCTCCTAGTAGAGGAAGCAGAGCGGACGGGACTCCCGGCCCGACAATCCCAGGGAGTGGTGACAGCAGAGCCCAGCAGCCAATCTACCTAACCATCAGCACCAGCCCTTTGCAGGACGAGCTTAAGCCGCCTTAGACCGCTCCACGTTGAGTCCCAGCTGGAAACAACAAAGCTAAGTCTAGTGATTATTTATATATAAAAAAATTACTCTACGACGTACGGGACGTAACAACTGCTAGACCCATAAAGCAGAAATGTTACCTGGTGTCGAGGATGATGGAAGAGGAAATGCACCGCCAGGTACATGAGATGCTGGAGGCGGGCATTATTGAACGAGCAACAAGTGGTTGGTCTAGCCCCGTGGTTTTGGTGCGCAAAGCGAATGGAAAGTTTCGATTTTGCGTTGACTTTCGGAAAGTTAATGCGCTATCAAAAGCTGATGCTTATCCTTTGCCGAACATGGATGATATACTGTGTAAACTGCAGAAAGTGAAGTATATTACGACACTGGATCTCAGTAATGCGTATTATCAGATACCGCTCAAGAAGGAAGCGAGACCAATCACGGCGTTTACGGTGCCAGGTCTGGGATTGTTCCAATTTAATCGCATGCCTTTTGGTTTACCCTACGCAGGAGCGTCATTCCAGAGGCTAATCGATGAAGTTATCGGACCAGAACTTCAGCCATACGCTTATTCATACCTCGATGACATAATTATGGTCACAGCGACGTTCGAGGAACATATCAAGTACCTAGGAAAGGTCTTGACAAGGGTAAAAGAGGCAGGCCTAGTAATCAACCAAGAGAAGAGTGTCTTTTGCCAAGGTGAGGTCAAGTACCTAGGCGCACTAGTCAATCATGACGGGTTTCGGCCTGGTCCAGGTAAGATAGCCCCGGTAGTGGACTATCCGGCACCGAAAAACTTGAAACAGCTCAGGCGATTCTTAGGAATGGCGTCATGGTATCGCAAGTTTTTAAAAGACTTTGCGAGCATCGCTGAACCTCTTTTTGCATTGACCAAGAAGGGAAGGAAGTATGAGTGGAGTGAAGCACAACAAGATGCTTTCACAAAGATTAAAGCGCTGATGGCGTCAGCGACAATCTTACATCGACCAGACTTCAACGCACAGTTCGTCATGCAAACAGATGCTAGTGATACCGGCTTAGGCGCCGTATTGATGCAAATTGTAGATGGCGAAGAAAGAGTGTTAGAGTTTGCTAGCCGTACCCTCTCCCCGGCTGAACGTAACTACTCTGTAACTGAGCGGGAATGCCTAGCTGTGATATGGGCGATAAGGAAGTTTGGACCTTATATCGAAGGATATGAGTTTAAAGTCATAACTGACCATAGCAGTTTGCGCTGGCTATGTAACCTTCGAAATCCAACTGGGAGATTAGCTCGTTGGGCTTTGGAAATGCAAGGACATAGTTATACAGTGGAGCATAGGAAAGGCTCACTGAACGCCGTACCAGATGCCTTATCAAGGCTGTACGAAGACAGCGCGGTACCAATTTCGGTGGTCAAATGGGCCAATGAGACTCAGGATGAGTGGTACCAGGAAAGGGTCAGGAAGGTACAAACCAGACCGCAAGATGTACCTCGATTCAAACTTCATGGGGGATAATTGTATACTTATCGCCCAGACAAAAACTCGCCACCCTCGATTGAAGACGACGAGGCATGGAAAATCGTCGTACCGTGCGAAAAGCGCGAAGAGGTGTTACATGAGTGCCATGATGAACCATCAGCTGGTCACCAGGGACGTGAGAAGACGTACGCTCGAGTAGCCATGTACTATTACTGGCCGAAAATATATAGCGACGTCGAGCAATATGTGCGACAGTGCATAGTCTGCCAGCAGACTAAGGTTGAACAGCGTCCTCCAGCTGGATTTATGGGACGTAGGATCATTGCGAGGCCATGGCAAATGGTGGCTAGTGATATGATGGGTCCGAAACCAAAAACGGTACATGGGAACGAATATATTCCCGTAAAGCGAGCAAACGGTCCTACCATAGTAAAACACCTAGAGGAAAGGATAGTTTTGAGGTATGGCGCTCCAGAAGTATTTCTCTCATATAAAGGTACGGAGTTTAAAAACTATGTCGTAGACAGATATCTGGATCGGTGTCAAACATGAAACAACGCCGGTGTACCATCCTCAAGCTAATCCAGTGGAGCGAGTCAATAACACGGTAACCAGTAGGATACGAGCGCTCATAGATGAAAACCATTCCAAATGGAATGAGCACTTGAGCGAAATCATCTTCGGATATAACACAGTTCCGCATTCAGCAACTGGGGTTAGTTCAGCGATTATGCTATATGGCAGGCAACCATCAAACCCGGCATCTGCCAGGAGCAGCCAAGATATAGCGGCTGCAGAGGAGTTACAAAATAGTGCATACGCCGACTAGTTATTAGTTAGTTAGACATGAGAATGCAGCTGAACGAGCCAAGCGTGAGCAAGAGCGACAATCTGGATACTATGACGCTCGACGCAGAGAGGCGGAGTTCAAAGTCGACGACTTGGTATGGAAACGCAATTATGTGCTTTCTTCCGCAGCGGATAAACGGTCAGCCAAGTTCGCCCCACCATATGTTGGACCATACAGGATTATAGATGTCTTGGGCACCAACACGTATCGTTTGAAGGACGAAGAAGCACAAGTGATAGACTTGGTCCATGCCAATCAACTCAAACGATTTTATCCGGCGAGGGCAATATCTCGAGAAGAGGAGACTGTAGCAGGTAATGCAGACTGTCCTAGGGAAGTTAGAGCAGACACGCGACGGGAACTGCGAGCGAGCGAAGACCGCTCTGGAGGCGACCAGAGTGGCAATGCGCGTAACGATAGATCGCAGCACAGCAGTGCTCGACGTGTGAACCCCCCTCAATGTATCACGGAGCGTGAAGGTGACGACGTAGGAGACTCGACCCCGTCCCCTCGCCCTAGCGGGCAACGCAACGCTACGCAGTAAATGGGAGGTCCAGTTACCGGGCGGCTAGTAGCCAGGCCGTGCGGTAGGCCTCGAAAGGCCCAGTACGCGACTCTGCCGGTGTCCGCACAGCCGCTGAACGAGGCTAACGCGACAGGCACGGCTAAAAGAAAGCCTGGTTGGCCTAAGGGCTCACGCAACCGTGCTAGGTAGGCAGAATAATCTGTATTTCAGTTTCAGGATGGATTCTGGGGATTGGGACTGTGTCCTCAGCAGGATATTCGAGGAGGCCCGCCTACCGGCGGAATCCTTCACGGACGAGGAGGTCCTCATGGACCTAGACCACCTGTCGCAGGAGGAGGACCAATCAAAGAGGGACTGGGCAGAGGAGACTCGGGAGGATGAGCTCCTGATGACGCCCTCGAGTACCACCAACAGCCAGCCACCGGAGGAAGACGGTGAGGCTCCGCCGCGCCACCTGCGATTTGCAGGCCTGCCCATCTCGGCGCGGTTGGAGTCGGCCCAGCCCGTGGACCCCGCACCATCAGCACCTACTCTGGAGACTGCCTCAAGCGAGGTGGTGAAGGAGTGTGCCAAGCTACGACCAGTGATCGAAGAGGCGATCGAGGCAAGCCTGGAGGCTCGCAGGCTGGCACGAGAGGCCTTTCGGCGCTACGATAGCGCCGTGCGCCAATATGGGTCGGCCTTCCAGCAGCGCTGGAAAGCCTGAATGCGGCTGGAGAAGGCGGCGCTCAAGGCCGTCGATCAGTCGCGCCGACATAGGAGACCTGAGGGCCAAAGAGTGGGCCCAAAGGTAGTGACCCATCCCGGAGCATTCGCGCGGGCGCGCGAGGAAGCTCGACGGCGGCGTGCTCAAGAGGAGCAGAGCCGCGCAACCCGGGTTCTTAAGGAAGCCGAGGCGGCTTTGGAGAAGGTCCGGGCGTGGAAAGTGCTCGCCGAGAAGAACGCGGCCAGAGGCGAAGTTCGCCGAGGGGTCCGGCCAGGGGCGTGCAGGCGACCCCGGACCGATGTGCATTCGGAGAGCACACCACAACCAGAGAAGCCTATGCGCTCTGCAGGTGGTGGCTCTACTCGGCGTGACCGGTCTGGGAATCGAGAGCACGTCTCTCCCGTGAACCGGCGAACGACACCGGTCGTGCGGCGCAGCAGGTCCCGCACAGGGACGCGGGGACCGTCGGAGGACAGACGTGAGGAGCACCCGAGGGGATCCAAGAGGCGCCCAACCAGCCGTTCAGGGTCCAGGTCCCAGAGGAGGCGCCGGCGATCCAGCAGCAGGGGGTCAATTCCGCCATCGCTAGCTCGTCCGCATGGAGTGCGGACGACCAAAAGAAGCTGCTTCATCTGCGGCCACGAGAGGGTTATCCGAGCTTCGCGGTGCCCTAATTACCCTCATTCGGGCGGCGCGCAGGGCGCCCGCCTTTATAAATAAACTTTGATTTGTTTATTGTTGCAGATGAGGAGTTTGTTATTTGGGGCCACCCTATCCCTCTATGTATGGTAGAACCAAACTCGGGGCGATAATTTTGTTCTAGGGGGGGGGGGGGTTGTAACGGGCGGCGAGACGTTCACGTCGGCGCGGGGAGCCGAAGCGCGGGAAGGCCAGTAGAGATCTCGTAATTTGAGGGAGATTCGGGACAGTTAACGTTTGACCTCACTCGCGAGCAGTAGTGACGACGCGCGCCAAAAGTGATAACGAGTACAGCAGCAGCAAAGACGACAGCCGTAGCAGCAACGGCAGCAACCGCAGCAACCAAAGCTACCACGGCACAGCAACACGGCAAGGTCGAGCAGGAGACTCCCTGGCCATAGGACAACGGAGATAACCGCGACAAAAAGTAGGATATTACTTCCTTTTGTTTATGCGCGATCGGCTGGCGAGGCATTTGGCCCCAGTCGCTAATCCGGTCGTATATCTTGTGGCCTTCTCGCGACGCGAATACGCGCAACGAGGACGACGAATTTCTTAATTGAATAAACGCCTTTTTATTAGAATCGGTAGTGTTCATTTGATTGTCGTCCCGATCCCTCTTCCTATTCAAACCGCCGAATACCGCCGCCTCCGCGGGCACTACACAGGAGGGTAGTGCATACTGAGCACCGGAGCATCGTCACAGGTAGGCGACCACACGAGCGAGTACAGCATCTCGCAAAAGCAAAGTGCAGGAAGACTTTGCATTTGTACGGGGTGCATAGGCAGTTAGCCGCCTAGAAACCACCCCGTTACAATATTTATGTCGTCGCGGTACTGACTCCACGCACGGCGTTGCAATTTGTCACTTTTATACTTTGCCACAATGCACTGTATTCATTCGAAATTTTTGTTATTATTTTTTTCTACTTAATTTATATTTAGTCCTGCAACACTATTGATTTGAAATAAGATATATAATATTCCAGTGGAACCTCCAATTTTGCGAGAGCTACCAAAAATAATATCTATTTGCGTGTTGGTGCATCACCTGGTCAGGACTCTTACGAATAATCAGCTTTGATTTTTTCACTCCTTATCTCGAAAATGTGATCTCTTTAATCAATAGAATATATTGGGGACTAGGGGCTCATTTCAATAAATGCAGTACTATATTCAATTCCTTTTCTTATCTCTATTCTCGACATTCCTCTCTGGTCCAATTTAATTATGTACATTTATGTATATATTCACTAGGTGTTGTATAATGCAAATCTACAAATCTACAATAAAACACACTAGGTGTTGTATAATGCACACGGTGAGAAAAAACTGCTAACGGTTACTATACCGTCAGGTAAACTGCGGACAATAAAACGCAATAGTATCTATTGCCCGACATTTTTGGACTAAATACTTAACTATTTAGCAATGAGCAAGGCTACCAATATAACAAGGAGGAACACTGCGTTTTATAAATTATACCGTTAATAATTAATTAATAATGAATAAAGATAGACATCGAGAGAGAGAGAGAGAGAGAGAGAGAGAGAGGGAGAGAGGGGGAGAGGGAGAGAGGGAGAGAGGGAGAGAGGGGGAGAGGGAGAGAGGGAGAGAGGGAGAGGGAGAGGGAGGGAGAGCGAGCACGCGTAAACAATAAGTTAAAGTTTATTCCTGAACATCGACGAACGTTGCAGCAGGATGGAGGAGCTCCAACAGCAAAATTCGATGGTAAGTGAATATCTAAGTGACTTTTGAATCTCAAATAGTGTCGGATACACGTGCTGCGCGTAATACATTGGTTATACTGGAGCCAAGTTTTGAATTTTTCGCGAGGGTAAATTCTAACCTCAAACATCGTCTTTTCCGGCACGTGCTTTCTCGCAGGAGATATCCTAGTTCTTCGATTCTGAGCCTAAATATGAGGTCGACGACGAAATAAAATGTAATGTCCCCGAGAAAGTCGACGAGGAAGCGTACAAGGAACCTGTGGAAGACAGCGGAGAAGTGGAAAACCAACCTGAGGAAGAAGAGAATTTGTTGACTCAACATTTTAAAAAACTGTTTCTATGTTATTATAAACAAAAATCTGTTTATAATACAAATCTGGAAATAAAAGATATAAATTAAAAATTTTAGTTTTTTGTTATGTGACAACTTTACGATAATTATATTCGAACAATCATTTCGAATATAAAATCGAGAAAGTTCTACACATAAAAGGTACCGCGAGACTCAAGGCCACAAAAGTATCAGGTAGCCAAGAATCTCGCTGACCTAAAAAACTTCCCCTCCACTGCGCAAAATCGCACGTGCGAAGCCACGCTGCAGTTTTGAACTCTTGTACCATTAACAGGTCTCGTAAGGCCTAATGAGTGCGACGAGTGCAGACGCACTGACGTCAGCATGGGGAAGTAGAGCTTGGACACGCGTGGGAGGTTTGGAAACACTTCCGAGCGTCCCCAAGCCACGCTACCTCAAGGCACTCCGACTCGAGCCAAACTGCCGAGCGGACACACAATTTTTCTAATTCTGTTTGTTAATTCATTTTGCTGTTTTAATTTCGTTGGTTGAAGACCAACTATAAATTTCAATTTAGTTTATTGTTTTGAATTTAATAATTGTTAAACAAAGTTTTTAAAACCAAAATATTCAAGCATTATTTTAAATTGATCCCGCAATATTAAGTCCAAGAAAAAAACCAAACAGGGTCTCAAGAGACATTTTAATAAAAACGAGAGAAGGAGTTCCAAACAAGGAGAGAAGTCACCTTTTATATTCAGCACCTACAACAAGGTAAGGCGAATTATCTTTTATGTGAGAGTGTGATAGAGAGAAAGAGAGAAAGCAATTGATATTGTCAATTAGGAGAGATTAAGTGAGTCTAATCTCTTCCATAGCTGTATAGCTGTGCGCGTGGAATGAACTCACAGAATAATTATTACGTGAAGTGACAAAACGCCACTTAACATTTTTATTCAACGTGTATTAATTATTATAAAAATACAATGGTATGGAATTATTACTAAAACATCTAGGATTGAATACCTACCTGCCCGCTAGATTATACGTTAGTATTCATTCCTACTCAAGATTGTACTCTTTACTAGACCACCTTATCGACTTCAATTTACCTAACGCGGTTAGTAATGATTACTGACTTTTTTTGTAACTGTTAGCAGCTTTTTCTCTCCGTGCAAATCTACAAATCTACAATATAACACACTAAGTGTTGTATAATGCAATCTACAAAACACTACAAAAAATCTACAAAACACTATACTGCATTTGAATAAAACTACAACGGAATTAGAACTCTACGTACAAAAACTCTACCAAATTACCTTCGGCTTCATTGTCTGATAAAGAGTCCCAGGGAAGCGTGGCTTGAGGATTCTCAGAAGTTTTCCGGACCTCCCCCATACTGTCCCAATCTTTACTTCCCCTCTGGTGCGTCATAGCGTCGGCGCACAGTGAGGCCAAATGCGTTGTAGTGGTACAAATTCGTGGTTAGATAGGCTATGCAAGGAAAATAATTTTTGTTCGGTGAAAATGATCCTTGGGTAATTTACTTGAAGATAAAATACCGCTTTTTTACCCCGACGTCAAGACAAAAATTGTATATTATACGATGTTTAAGAATAATGCAAACATCATTTTAAATTTTCTGAAAATTATTCAAACTTAGAGATTGTGATTCATTCTTTACAAAAATAACTTAATATATACTATGTAATAATTTTTTATATTTCCATCGATTCTTAATTTTTTCAGACTTTTTAACGTATAGACATATGATGGTATATGAACAATTCTCTACAAATTCAGAAAAAAACACTATTAAATTAAATATAAAAATGACTATATATCAAAGTTTTTAGTTAGTAAAAAGTTATTTACCTAAAAAAATAAACTACAATCTCCAAGTCTGAATGATTTTGAAAAATTTTAAAATGTTTATAGCAATATACTTTAAACTTTAAACATGATATCAATGAGTTAAAATTTGTTTTCTATCCACGGAGGTAAAAAACAATATCCTATCTTCAAGTGAATTACACAGAGATCATTTTCATTAAAAAGAAATTATTTTCCTTGCACAGCCTGTGTACTATTTAAAGGCGTTTGACCCCTCTGTGCGGCGTTTGTTGCACTGATTGTGTCTAACGAGAGCTGTCATCTGTTCGAGTGTTAAAACTGCAGCTTTGCTTAGCACGTGCGCTTCTTGCCGTCGGAGAAAATGTTTAGGTAGGGGGGCTTCTTTTCTACTTGATACATTTGTGGCCTTGAATCTCGCTGTATCTTTTCACATGTGGAACTTTCTCGAATCTAAATTCGAAATGATTTTTCGAATATATTTACAGGAAATTTGTCACAACATTATCATTTAAGTTTCTTTAATCACGATTGAGCTATAATGGCTACTTTATTCCCTGAAAAGCGGGATGAAAGTAGCATTTTACTCCCGCATAATTTTTTTCCCGCAAACTTACTTTACTCCCGCAAAATTCGGAAACTTTTTTTTTAAATTGGAAATAATTTCAAATTTTAAAATTCTAAAAAGTTGAAAAAATATTAAAAAATTAAAAAATGTTTGATTATTAAAAGACCGTATATTTTCATCATAATGGCGATGGCTGTGTAAGTCCCACTTTTCAGGAAATAAAGTACCTACACAGCCCAGTCGTGAATAAAGCACTATATGCAACAGGAGAGTAAAGTCGACTATTCCCTCGGATGATTTACTCTGCTGATAACTCTCACCCGCGACTTTACTCACTTGTTGCATAATGTACTATTATTTCCTATTTCTAGATTTTACTAAGCTGGAAAGAAAACTAATTTAGATTTTTTAAATATTTTTACAATACATTTTTTGCTTTATTTATTTCAATATTTTTACCTTCGTACAAAATATCATCCACTATATATTTAAATTGTTTAGCATTTTCATTTCATAGCACAATAGTTAGCTGAAAATTAGGTTATTAACAAAACCTGTATCTTATGTAGTATAATGAATTTATAAGGCTTATAAGAATTACCACATTTCCGTAAGCTTTTTATCCATACATTCCCCAAGACTTTTATAACAAATCTCCATGAAACTTGAATCTATGACACTTAAATCTACGCTTAGTAACTATTTCGCAACACATTTCATGCTATTCAAAATGTTATTATTCATTTTTGGAACATCATCGTTTTTCGGCGCTAAAATTACTCTTTCACAAAGTTTATTGATGTATCATTCAAGTAAGGTAATGTATATATATATGTATATATATGTGTGTATATATATATATATATATATATATATAACATTTTTACCGCATATGGTGCGGTATATATATATACCAGCGCACAGTGGGGCCAAATGCCTTAAAATGGTATAAATTCTTGATTAGATAGGCTATGCACGGAAAATAATTTTTCTTTCGGTAAAAATGATTCCTGTGCATTTCCTTGAAGATAGGATACCGCTTTTTTACCCCCGAGGGCAGGAAGAGAAATGATATGACGTGAAGTTGAAGATTATTACAATAATCATTTCAAACTTTTTGAAAATCATTCAGACTTGGAAATTATGGTTTATTCTTTAGAAAAATAACTTAAAATAGACTATGTTATAGTTTTTCGATGCTTTTATCGATTCCTGATAGGTTTACCGACTTTTTAACACAGACACATGATTGTATAAGCGATTCTCTACAAATTCAGAAAAAAAAATTATTTATCATCATAAGCTCTGGTTAATATGTTCCTAATAGTGCTCCTTTGTGTTCCTGGTATTTTCGTATTTGCCATTGCCGTACTTAAGCTTTAAATCTCTGTAAAACCGTTATACTTATGTTTACAGAGAAACAGTTAAAAAATTTTAATAAACTATCGTTTCAGCGGGATTTTTAAAGGCTTTCCCATATAGGAGTCATTTTTTCCTTATTTTTTCGTAAAAGTACATCATCAGAAAGCGCCCCAATTATTTTTTGTAGCCCCATTCTATGAGGCGCTATTGCTTTTTGTCCAAAAAAAGCCGTTTCAGACTACTGTGCGGCGGCCTGGTCGGGCGGCGCACTCATTGGCCACGTTTACCTAAATCCGTAACTACCCAACGAATCGAAAAATGACAAAATTACGTCATTCTTAGAGTATAAGTAAGTATATCATACGAGTGATTTTGTAAAAAACGAGAAAGCAATACTATTGAGTTCAGTTCTGGGAATCTGCCATGAACATGAGGATCTAGACCTAACCTCAAAATTACACAGTCAATCGCTGAGTAACGATGCGAGAATTGTAATCGCTCAAGTGAAGCATTTTGAAAAAAATGAAACGAGAAAGCAGTTACTGGAAGATTTTCAAAATGATCTATCAGAAGATAATAGTGAATTAATAGATGTCAACTTAAAGCGTGAAAATGCTCTTTTAAAGGAACTAAATTCAGAATTGAAGGAAAAAACCAATTATTAAAGCAATTATTAGACAAAAATAGGAATGAAGCAGTGTCGGTCAAAAGCAAAACTTTTGCTGAAGCAGTGTCAAGTATTAAAAATATTCAAAAGCCTAAACGTGTTCCTAATATAATATTAAAAAAACAGATGAAGACGAAAGTATTAATAGTTTAAACAAAATGGTATCCCATTATCTGATAAAGGACAAATCTATACAAACGAAAAAGGTTATCAAAAAAGGAAATGAGATAGACATAAACCTATTAAACGAGGAAAGTGTCAACAAAGCACATAAGCTATTAAAAGGTAAACTTGCAGACGTATGTGATGTAAACAGAGAAGAAGTTGAAAATCCTAAAGTTAAGGTAGTAGGAATTAATAATTTCGAAAATATGGACAACAATACAATTAAACATGATATCAATGAGAGAAATTTTAGTGCTTTTAAAAAAAATGTGTGATTCTGAATTCCTATAATAACAATAAAACTGGATTTCAGTCTGTGATATTGTCAGTGACTGCTGAGATATACCAAAACATCAGAGAAAATAAGAATAGACTCTTTGTAGGATATCAAAACTGCAAAGTTTATGATTATATTAATATTAAACCATGTTTTAATTGTAGCAGATTTGGTCACAATGGCACCAAGTGTAAAAATAGTAATATTTGCCTAAAGTGTGCTGGTGAGCATAAAACAAGAGACTGCAAAACAAATAAGTATAAGTGTGCAAACTGTGTTTTCAGTAATGATACTTATAAAACAATTTTCAACGTAGAATATGTGGCAATAGGTAGCCACGAATGCGAAATCTTGAAATCTAAGATAAGGAAGTATATTGATTATACCGACTATACAATTAAACCTACAATACCAAGATATATCGGCAGTGTAGAAACATCTGAAAGAGGCATGGTAGCTAAAGCTTCAGGAATTTCGTCAACGTCGCTTCAATCGATAAATTCAAATATAGCAGGAATACTACGGAGAAATAAGAAATAGCAATGGATCAAGACATCAGTGTTGAAGATATAAGCAACTTTGAATTTGAAGTTGATGATGTAAAAAAACTCAATAAGACACTAAGTAGAAAACAAAACATTATTTTATGCGTAAACATTAGAACCTTAAATGCTAATTTTGTAAAATTAGAAGTTTTTGTAGAGTCTTTAAAAAGAAAACCGTGTATAATTGTATGCACGGAAACTTGGAATTTACAATTTGCTCAATACTATCAACTACAAGGCTACAAAATTTGTTACAATGAGAGTAAAATTAATAAGGCGGATGGCGTCTTAATTTATATAAGAAACAATATATATATATATATATATATATATATATATATAATATAGCAATAGTAAAATTGATGTAGTTGACTGATTGAGCGTTGTGAGTACTGACATAAAACTTATGACAGGAGAATCAGTTGTAATATCTGCTATGTATAGGTGCCATGACATATCAAAGTCTGAATTTGTTAATAGCGTTAAAAAATTTTTGATAAAACATAGAAATGTTCAAAATCATTGTATTGTTGGTGATTTTAATATTGATATATTAGATAATAATGTAGTAAATTTGGAGGCTAGTGACAAAACAATTACTCAGGAATTTGTAATGAACTGTCTTGAGCGTGAATATGTACCGTATTTCAGAGGAATTACTCGGCCCTCGTTAGATAATAAGAAGGGAACGTGCATTGATAACTGTTTCGCCAAAACTACAAGTATTGAAGTTGAATCCATTAAGCTAAATATTCCTTTCAATGATCATTATCCGTTATTAATAATTATAGATCAGATTAAGTTACAGATGCCAATCGAAACAGATAACAAATGCATTAATTATAGGAAATTACAAAATATAGCTGGAAACATTGATTGGCAGATAGTTTTTGCAATACAGGATCCGAATGATGCTTTAAACAAATTGATACAATTGATACAATACTGTCTTGAGATGGCCTCATATTCCATAAAATTAAAGAAAAAAAAAAATAACAAATCAATGCTAAGAAAAAATTGGATAACTAAAGCAATCCAAATCTCTTGCAAAACTAAAGAAAATTTGTATAAAATATGGAAAATGAACTCAACTAATTTGGAATTGAAAGATGAATATAAAAACTACGAAAAAACCTTAAATAGCAAACTCCATGATTGATTGTTTTTGCAAAATAGGTATGGACTTGAGTAATCAAATTCCAGATTTAGATATAGATCAACAAAAGCTCCCAGAAAGAAATAGCAAATCAATTGTTATATACCCTACAAACTATATTGAAATTCGAAAAACTATTGAATCATTAAAAAACAAATCTGGAGGCGTTGATAATATCAATGCAAAAACAATCAAATTATTGGTAAACTACATAGTTGAACCTTTGGAATTTATTTTTAATATTTGTATACATCAGGCTTCGTGGCCAACTGCGCTTAAACAGGCTTACATTGTTCCCATCTATAAAGCTGGTGACAAGTCTTGTATATCGAACTATAGACCAATATCACTAATATTGAACATTGCCAAGATATTTGAGAAAATCGTATATAATAGGTTGTATTTGTTTCTGACTGAATGTAATGTTATATCGGAAAAACAATTTGATTTTGTTAAAAACAAAGGAACAAGAGATACTTTGAATTATATTACCGATATTATATATAAAAAAATTATAAATCCAAGCCAATCATAACTGCCTTCTTGGATTTGGCAAAAGCGTTTGATACGGTGGACCACAGAAAGCTTCTAGATAAACTAGAGAGATATGGAATAAGAGGCAGTGCCTTAAAACTAATGAACAGCTATCTCTCAGATAGAAATCAATGCGTCAAAATACAGAATTTGAAAAGTGAATATAAAGAAATATCAATTGGTGTCCCACAAGGGACTATATTAGGACCTTTATTTTTTATTTTATACGTAAATGATCTACTGAGAGGTATGCAAGAGGGTACTATTGTTTCCTATGCAGACGACACTGTCATCATTGCAAGTGATGACTCGTGGTCGTCAGCACAGGATAAAATGAACACATATCTTAGTGAAGTTTCAATGTGGCTTACTGTAAATAAACTATCGTTAAATGTTAATAAATCAGTTTACGTTACGTATGGCAGCTACTGTGATAGCGTTCCTGACTCGCTAAATATCGAGATAGGGAATAATACACTAAAGAGAGTAGAAAATTATAAGTATCTAGGCCTAATCTTTGATTATAACATGAAATGGGATAAGCATGTAAAGTACATAGTTAAGAAAACGAAATATTTAACTTTTATTTTTGCAAAAATTAGGTATAGAATGGACAACAAGACTCTAAATATGATATATTATGCTTTTTTCCAAAGTCTAATTAATTATGGTATAATTGCTTGGAGTGGAGCGTATAATTGAAACAGATTCCAATAAGATGGCTCAACCTCTTGTTGGATCTCATTTTAGTTTTTAAGTTTAGACTTTAAGTTTTTATGTATGTACCATCCCTATGTACAGACAATAAGTTTGTCTCTGTAGGATGCCTCTTTTATAAGGCATATGTTATATGGTCAATAAATAAATAAATAAATCTTTCTCCCTTCCGAATCCTGGTTTCCGGCTGAAACCCCGCTCCGGCACAAAGGGGACGCAACCATTACATAATCAACATACCTCATAATATTTTAAATCGAACCATAAATTCAACCTTTATAAATCGTTCAATAAACGGCACACTTATCTTATAATATTTATATAATTAAAAACATACTTTATAGATATATATAAAGTTATGTTATGTTATAGATGTACGTGCAAAATAATAACTATATATTTCATTACATTATAATATCGTATTCTAAATTCCTTTTTTCTTAATTAATTTTCAGGTGCCGGTGAATCCGGAAAAAGTACTATAGTAAAACAAATGAAGTAAGTTTCTAAATTTTTATTTATTACCTTGTAAAAGTTGATACTTTTCCTAGTAATTGTAATAATGTTTTTGTAATTTTAGAAAGTATGTTATTAGCATCGTAATACAAATATGATCTAAATTGTTGTTATCAACAAGAAGATCATAATCTAATTAAGTATGAAACGCAGAAAACGTTGTAACTTTTAATAGTTCTCTTAAAAATAATTAAAATTTAACCAGAAATCGTTAGGAAGAGGTGCTATTTCTTGTTTTTGCTTCCTTCTAGAAAAAGCAATGTAATAGCAAAATTTTTAGTTTCGCTAAAACTTTGTGGAAACGTATTTTGAGATGTTTGGAGTTTGAATTACGTGTTTTTAGAAAATGTCTGTATGAATGCCTGTTTACATAACTACGTGGCCGATCTTAATAAAATTTGACATTAATATATGTTTCCTAATTCTGAATTCGGAAAATATTTTTGTATGATATATCATTTTTTGATTATTTTTTGCCATTTTTCGACGCATGCATTTACGTTCGTAAAATAAGGAATAATCCGAGGCTAGTACTTGGTGCACAAATAATGTAAGCCACACTTCGCTATATCTTGATCGCCCTTATAGAGAAAAATGATAAAAAGCGGAATAGGAGGAAGCTATGTGCTAAGGACTTGGCAACGTTTTTTTTTGTAGGAGATTGTGAATCTTTGTAAGGGACCAGCTGTTCTTCCCTTGCGGGAACACGAAGTATGGGATTCGTCAGCTGTAGCTACCCCTACCCACTAACCACATTTCTTCCAACACGCCCGACACGAGCCCGGTTAATAAGTCTCGATGTAAAGTCACTGTATATACATTTAGACAAATCATTAATCAAAAAAAGCATTGAAAAAAGATTCCAACTAATTGCAAAAAATTGTGAAGGAATTATTTATTGACAATGTCTACCCCCTTGGTTGTATCAACAAATACGTGAGGAAGAGATTGTCAATAATAACATTAGTTCCACGACAAAATAGCAATACAATACGAACAAACGAAATATTGTTCGTCTGCCTTAAATTAGGAGCTTTTATGAGCCGACCAGTCATACTTTTAAATGACATAACATCGCAATGGTTTTAAAAATCAATAGTGGCATGAACAATATCATTGTATAAGGAAAGGATAAAAAAGAAAAATATCTCAAAAGTATTTTCGTCTACAAACTGAACTGTATTGTCTACAATACTGTATATGTAGGATAGACAAGGGAAGTGTGTAAAACTATGGACGAACACAACAGATCTAAAAATAGTATAATTTACGATCACAACATTAACCACGACCGCATCTTAATTTTAATAACTTTCAAATCAAAGACAGCGAAAAAGTTTAAATAAAAGACTAGTTTTAGAAATGCTATCCTCCCAGGATCCGTGCCTCTTTTCACGTACAAGCGTTTCCGCTCGAACGCGATGAGGGTGATCGGGATAATGCCCGCTACCACTAACAATAAGATCGCGTGCATGCAATTCTTACTGGCTCTGTTTATTGCATGCTCGTCCTTTACTTCGTCCGTTTCTCGACTGACCAAGCGTCCCCCTCACGGTGTAAGCAAGATAGGTGGATCGACTGTCATACCAAAACGCTGGGACTCTTATTGAAGCCGTTCGCTTAGTGCCGCGAGACGGCGCCACACAAACATAAGTCTAGATGATACAGACCTACAGTCAGCCCATGAACACGTGCGTTTATGTAAGTGTGCGACTCAACGAGATAGTACGCCTTGTCGCGCTTGTTTGTCGCGCGTTTTCTCGCGTAGTAAAAATGCACTTAATTTTTCAAAGCGTTATTCTACATCTAAATGCTAAATAGACAATTGCCTATTTAGCGCTGTTGCTCCCTGGTAGAAACATTAAAGGGTTCTTAATGAGTTATTAAGTAATATTAAATGGATTCGATAAAAAATCGTTAAGAAACTAGCTAGGAACTCTGATACCTGGCGACGTTTTTTCGTTAAGAACTGGTAACAAATTCGTTCATTAAAAAAAATTATTTAAATGAAATTTAATAATAAAGCAGTTACGTTTTTTACTGTATATAGAATCAATTCAATAAAAATATAAAATAATTTTTTGATTATAATATTAAACCTTTGAATTTTCCCGCGTTTCGTAAATATATATAATTCTAACTAACCTATAAATTTTATGATTTTTATGAAAAAATAGCCATTTATTTAATTGAAAGTGCTTTGATTATTTTAATAAAATAATTACATAATAAATACAACTTTTACAACGAATGAGAACACTAAAATTCTTATAAATAATTATAAAAATTACAAAAAATACAACGTTTAGAACGAATGAAAACATTAGGATTCTTATAAAAGAATTTTGTTTGTTAACTTTCTGTACTCATTAGCTAACTTTTCCAATTTGTGCTTTTTTTTAATTTCATTATATTTTCTTTTTCTATTATTTTCCATTGTACTATAAATATTTATAAGTAAATGATATTCTAAGATATATGAGTATATAAAAATTAAACCAATTTTAGGTTATAAATTGCTATTTACCTTTAAAAAATATTCTGTTTACTAATTATTGAATTTGAAAATTATACTTGAGAAATTACAATATTTTATTTAAGAAATTAACCACCTTTATGGATAAATTAAGACGCAAAGACAACCACGTATGGTATTGTCGAGACTCGGAAATGAACTGTAACTTCGATTTGAAGATAAGTTTATAACCATATTATAATCTATACGCGACGGCATATATTCTATAGTGTCACGTCATAGATAATATATATAAGTAGAGAAAATATAAAAACTTTTAGATAAATAAAATATTGACGCAGCCGCGTCCCAAAAAAAAATATGTACCGTGATGACTTAAGAGCAAGCGAGCGTCCAGACAGAGCAATTAGGCCGTCTGACAAAATAGCAATTAGAAGCGAGCGTAGATATAGCGATTGGGATCGATATACGACGGGCAGCGGCCCTATCGTAAAATTTGTGCGCAGACAGGGAAAACCCAAGCGTTTGAAGAATTTGCGTGCGACAATTTGGCGCCTTGAACTTTGTTTGTGCTGCGCCGCAAACAAAATTAAAAGGTTTGGAATTTGTATAATGAGCAGGGTTTGAACGCTGCCACTCATTATTACAACAATTTTGAGAGAACTTGTTTGGTGTTTGGTGGGTTGATTGGACTTCGCTTGTCAGAGGCCCCTTAACCTACAAATTAACTCGACCTGTTCATTAATATCGGAAGGGATTTTTAGTTTCAACTCTCGCGAATTTTTTAAAATAAAATTTAGAACGACTCCATCCCGAGTTCAGCGGAAGCTGACTCAAAACGGAGAAATATTACATTGTGCGCCGACTATCGGACGTAACAATAGGTGCCGAAATGGGGGGATGGATGTGCACCATCGTATAAACTATTCACGTATGAAAATTAGATTTCAATTTAATAAACGTAATATGCGTTAACACAAAACATTTTTAATTAAACGTACATTAAAATTTTTTAACCGTATTGTGTACTTTAGCGAAAAATTAAGTAGATTTTATTTTTATTATTAGTTAAGATTAGCTAATAACATTAGCAAATCCTTCACATCTTGACTATTTAGACTCGTTAATTTTCTACCAGGGCTATTCCAGAATCTATTGCGATTTATTATAATAACCTCAGAGGAAATGTGCATATCTAATGGGTTGATTAGATATCGTATTGATATATACAATATTATATATATTAAGGTAGTTCATCCCAAAAAGACGTTTCTTACGATTTTAACCAAAATTGGTATACTTGTTCATTATCGTGGTATACATACATGTACAAAATTTTAAAACGTTTGGCCGATCCAAAGTCGAGATCTTACAGTTCAAAGTTTCATGTTTAATACAGTAGTTCAATGCACTACGTGTTATACAATCAACGTTTTAATTGATAACAAAAGAACGGCTCTTACAATTTGAAAAAAAATTGAATTTACAATAATTAACATAATTTAAAACAAAATAAAAAAAGGCCAGTTATGATTGCCCGATTCGTTTCCGAGTAATGTTAATGCAAAGCATGGAGGAAGAGAGAAGGAGATCAAACTCCGTACTTCCAACATGGACCTCTTTTCCTGGCGAAGATCACCAGGTCCGCTCGACTAAAAAGCCCTCACCTAGCGAGTATGAGAGCCGCCTGTCGGCGACTTATCGCACTGATCAGCGAACTCCTGATTACAAAATATATCGGAGTTCAAATCCACATAAAACCACTTTTTTTATCTTGTTGTTAATGTTATATAAATAATTATTATATACAATTATTAATTATATTGTAAAAAGTTTATACAAAATAAACATAGAATGTGCGTTTGTTCTACACTTGATACATTCAAATAAAAGAGTGATACAATATTGAAGATATATTTGTAAATTTTCACGATAAATTCGTATAGGCATTAATTTTTATAATAAATAAACAATCCTTTTATTATTAATTTAACAAAACCGTACATAAATAAACGATTACTTGTACCGAAAGAAGTTATAAGGATGAAGATAAATATTTTGAAACCCCTTCTTTTGTTTAAATTTAAGCTTTTGTTGAAACTTAAATTTAAACTCAAACTTAAACTGAAGCTTAAATTTAAGCTTAAACAAATTCCAAGCCCCCACGTGAGTTCGATGATCATTTGTAACTTTCAATTATATATTCTCAACGATTTTGATGGCTGAGGGGTTAGCGTGTTGTCCTATTGACTTATTGATTCGGGTTCGATTCTCGGTGTGGTCAAATTTTTTTTCATGTCATAATTCAGAGTTACTTTTTATTTTTATTATAAATAAATCACGATGAACTTCAATTATGTATACTGTAATGGTAAGTATTATTTTAAATTATATAATACAGAAGAGCACGAAAGACAGTCTTTGATCAATTTCACCTTCATTTTTGCAATCATAGCGATCAGTAGCTGGGTGATTGTGCTACTTGGTTATTTATTTAGATTATTTATATAGTAAGTTTGATTTTCTGTTGTAAAGTAGTATAATCTTTAAATAATTATGATTGAATTTATAAAATCTGCGCTCTGTAGAAAAAGATGGTAAGTATATGTAATAAAAGTATAAATTACTTTACATACAAATTTCAAGAGAAAGCGAAATTTATCTAAGACTGCCTCTCACCAACTAAAACAAATTAAAATATGTAATAAAAGCACTAATAGATTAGATAGATCGAACCCGAATCAATAAGTCAATAGGACAACCCGCTAACCCCTCAGCCATCAAGATCGTTGAGAATATATAATTGAAAGTTACATATGATCATCGAACTCACGTGGAGCTTGGAATTTGTTTAAGCTTAAATTTAAGCTTTAGTTTAAGTTTAAGTTTAAATTTAAGTTTCTACAAAAGCTTAAATTTAAACAAAAGAAGGGGTTACAAAATATTTATCTTTATCCTTATAACTTCTTTCGGTACAAGTAATCGGTTATTTATGTACGGTTGTGTTAAATTAATAATAAAAGGATTGTTTATTTATTATAAAAATTAATGCCTATACGAATTTATCGTGAAAATTTACAAATATATCTTCAATATTGTATTACCTTTTTATTTGAATGTATCAAGTGTAGAACAAACGCACATTCTATGTTTAATTTGTATGAACTTTTTACAATATAATTAATAATTGTATATAATAATTATTTATATAACATTAACAACACGATAAAAAAAGTGGTTTTATATGGATTTGAACTCCGATATATTTTGTAATCAGGAGTTCGCTGATCAGTGCAATAAGTCGCCGACGGGCGGCTCTCATACTCGCTAGGTCAGGGCTTTTTAGTCGAGCGAACCTGGCGATCTTCGTCGGTAAAAGAGGTCCATTTCGGCATCGCGAGCCCATAAGAGTTTGGTCTCCCTCTCTCTTCCTCCATGATGCAAAGTTACGAATTTTCCAAGCAGCACGATAACCGCAAGGACAGGAGGGAGAAGACATGAGAGTAGGTGGCAACGTTGCACTAAGAGAGCAAGTGTGCGTGCGTGTGTGTGTAAAGGACAATATAACCTGTGGCGTCTGCTATACATATAACGCCTGTGTAAAAGCCCCGTCGTTTAGTAAAATTAATAAATTATATAAAATAAACAATACAACCAAAAAATTATAATATTAAACGTATATCTTTTTATTTAGAATGGAACAAAATGAAATAAAATGCCGTATATAACATTTTTTAAATATATTATGACTTTATAAAGAAATATTACTTTTTAAAAAATTAATAATTTTAGTCAGTAGTTTTTTGTTTTTACCGACTGTAGGCTTTCCATTGTCTAATTTTTTACTCATAAGTTCTATTATTGCGCTTTCACTTCCTTCAACATAAGTTTTCAGCATATCATCATATCGCAAATTCGCGCTAGCCATTTTTTTAAAAATATCTCTCGAAACAACGGATTTAAAAGAACTTAAGTACAGATTTATATTTGTAGATTGTAATTCTTTAGACGAATAATGTTCATAACTCTTTTTATAATTTTCTAACTCGTTTTCTTTGCCGATGTGAATAAGTAATTTTTGCAAAACTTCGACATCAAATAGTGCATCATGAAATAGGTCTGTATTTTGGGGACCTAGTATATCTTTTGCTAAAACTGACAATTTAAATAGTCCAGGACCTTTCCTGTCTGGAAATGATTTTTTAAAAATAGGCAAACTATCAGCAATCCTGTAATAATAGTAAAGTCCGTTTCCATATCACATTTTTTTATATTATATATCAATCTCGGAGCATCAAATTTTACGTTATGAGCAACTAATAATACTGGCTTTTTCGCTAAAACTAAAAATTCTTTAAATGCTATCAAAGCATCTTTCAATTTATAGCTTAACAATTCTCTATCACGTAAGTATAAACTATTATTTTGTACATATAAACCAGTGATTGCAGTTGTACCACTACTTTTTTGGTCGCTAGGCATTACATATATACTAAAATCAACATCATTAAACCTCGCCACTATTTGAACAATACTATCGTTCATCGCTAATCTAGACGCTTCTAAATCAAAATACACAGTTTGATAATTATCACATATTTCAAATGACTTAGAAATAGATACATTTTGGCTATTCATTCCGCAGTTAGATTTATACGTTTCACCTTCGTGATTTTCCTTTTGTTTTCTCAATAACTCTCTATCTTTTGCTCTATGAATTCTATTTAATTTATATTTCACTTCTTTTGCTCTTGAAGCTCTTTGACGCCTAATTTTATCTGTTCGTAAGGTATGACTCTTTGTAAAAAACCCCGTAGGTACATGTAATATATTTTTTATACTCAAAATACATGACTCTCCGTCATTTTTATTGCATACTGCACTTGCAACTCTAATATCAGCCGAACTACTTCTACTATAGCAAATATTTTTAGACACTTTATGAGCGATAATATTATTTACCGATTCGTTAGCTTGACTAGAGGCCGAAAAAGAAAATTTTGATGCATTATTTGCGTATTTATTAAAAAGTTCGTTCAATTTGTTCTGTAAATTTTCGTCGGTTAATTTGACTGTATGAAATTGTGGAGTGTCTTTACTTTTACACCATTCACTGCAATTTTCATGACAACCATATAAATGATCTGGAATGCTACGATGAGTCTTTGCAAGCTCAATCGTTTTAGATTTATTTTGCGCAATCGCGTAAGAAAAGCATTTCTTTATATGCTTCATCACATTTAGTCTTTTTAGTTCCTTATAAATATTTGATAGGTTATACAAATCTTTTCCAAAATTCTTGACTAAATGATTTTTATCTGATAACTTATGAATAATGTCAGAACTATTTTTACGAATCGAAGCAATAGTACTGCTATCATCATCGCCTATCAGTACTCTAACTTGTAAATTCTGTTCTTTGAGAATATTACTCCTATTGACTAGAGATTCGCCTGCATCCGATTCCATAGCCTTCGCACTACCGGTAAAATTTTGGCGACAATCATGTTTGTCTTTAGATTGTCCTGCGTCACATCTACTACATTTACGATTGCGTGTCGAGTAGTCTGAAATTTTCCCGCTTAGAAAACCTATGATAGTGCCATAACCGTTTAGGCTATCATAAGATTTGCCATTTCCTCTCTTGCTCCAACCCATATCATAAGATACTATTATATTAACTATAGTTCCTATAGCTTGATCAAATGATATGTAAGGGATATTGTTGTTTGGATTCAGGATGGATGTGTTGGACTCATTCAATGAAGAACGAAGGGCTTGCATATTAGGATATAAATACTTTACAATCTCCGGAGGCCTGTAAAAATCATACATAGTCTTTAGGACCAGTTCATCACATTAAAAGTTTATTTAAAAAAATTAGTATAATATAAATCCAGGACAATAAAAATCAGTGTAATATAAATTCATCAAGATAAAAAATCTGTACAATTACAGTAAAATTCATATGCACAAATTACAATGGTCACCTGTAATGTGCATATTAAGTTTATAATAAAATGCGTAGAAACAATCAATGTATATGTTATCAAGCAAATCAATTGAGAACGACTGGGGGTCCTGAACTACCTTAATACAAAAACAACAGAATTAGTGACTTGCAGATTAATCCTACCATCCTACTAGTCGCATCAATTAACGACTTCAGAATATATTTATTACATATTGATTTGACGATAAACATAGCAAATTTTAAACTTATGCTTTAATTAAATCATAAACTTAAGCTTAAACCCAACAGCTAAATTACAACCAAAGCCGCCACAAGGGAGGGGGGGGGGGACGATGATCATATGCAACTTTTAATCTTTTTAAATTAATGATGTCGGTGGCTGTGGGGCTAAGGCGCTTAAGTTCGAATCCAACGCGCGGAATTTTTTTTTTACTTATAAATAACATATGTAATTACTTGCAAATATTATATCCCATTCTCTATATACCAATAATATATTTACATTAGTTACCGAACCTAAATTCATAATTTCCCGCTATACCATCCTGCAAGTCGGACTGTAATCTGTCAGCATTGTATTTCAAAGTTAAGATTTTGTATACTAGAGGTTGGTAGTTTTTCATAGCTCCCCCTCTTTTCCTTGTGAACCTTGCCACGTTAACACGTATTAAAGACAGTTATAATTACAATATTAATAAAGTGTATTATTTGCCACCTAGTACATTACTTATTGGCGACGAGGAAAATTAGAATATTTGTACTTTCGAGTGAACGTTGTATTTTTGCTTCGAAATTTTGGATCGCTAAGTTTTTCGCGGATTAGTTATTGTACTTTCACAAGGTATGGGTACACGGCATGTTTCTCCAAAATGGCCGAAGAGATAGAAAAATTGAAAGGAAAGTTAGCTGATCAACTAGAGTTTATGAGAAAATAACAGGAGATTATAGATGCAGCAAAAGCAGAGAAAGAAGCAATGAGGAAGGCAGGAGCTACATTGGAGCAACAAGTGAAAAATTTGAAAGTAGCTGCCCAGACAAAGAGTCCCGCGACCGTTACTTTTCACTCGACTATTGGATCGCTGGCCGAATTCAGAGTCGGGGAAAATTGGGAGCTGTATCAAGCCCGTTTAGGACAGTATTTTGTCACAAACAACGTTCCAGAGAGTAAAAGAGTGGCTACGCTAATTACGCTAGTCGGGCAAGAAGCTTATTCGAAACTGTGTGATCCGACCCTTCCTGAACAAAAAGACTATAACGAACTGTGTGAAATTTTGAAAAAACAGTTTGCTCCGAACGTGTCAGTTTTCTTCTTCTTCTTCTTCTTCTTCTTCTTTAATGGCAATGAGGTATCCTCGTGCTGCCATCACCCGGTAGCATTTTGAGTTATTCGTATGTATTGTCTGTCTTTTCTTCTTATTTACTTTTTTTGCGGTAAAGTTTCAAAAGATTCTCTGGGCCAAGATTTCAGCACTGTATAAGTGTCAGTTTTCAAGGAACGAATTGAATTTTATAGATGTCAGTTATTTTATAGTGTCAGTTTTCAAGGAACGAATTGAATTTTATAGACTTTCTCAAGGTGAGAATGAGACAATAAACCAGTGGTATGCTAGGATTAAGAGCAAGGCAGTTCAGTGTAAATTTGGTGCTGAACTAACAAACATTTTAAAGGATAAATTTGTTGCTAGTTTACGTGCGGGGCCTGTTTTGGATAAAATTTGCGATTTAGAGCACACGGTGACCTTGGAGAATGTGATTGACAAGGCCAGAAACAAGGAAGCGGCTATCGTGTTTTCGAAGCAACAGTCGGTAAGCACGGTTCACAAATTACAGTCGGCGATCAAGGGCGGCGCTGATAATCATTCGAATAAGGAAAATATGCAAAGGAAATAATCAAAGTAAGCAACGTTCGTCGAAGAAACCTAATAATAAGAGTTCATGCAATCACTGTGGCGGAACTCAGCACACTTTTGCAAGGTGCAAGTACAAGGAGTACGTGTGTAAGTTGTGTAAAAAGAAGGGGCATTTAGCCAAGATTTGTACTGCGAAGAAAGAGGCAAAGGATACAAACTGCGTGCAAGACGAGGCTACGGACTGCGATAGTATCGGGTCGAAGTTTTTTGATATGCATCAGATTGCTCGAGTGGCGCTGACGTCTGTTCTGAAATCGTAGAAATCAAAGTGAACGATGTGCCAGTTCAAGTGGAAATAGACTCAGGTGCGAGCAAATCTGTGATGCCTCTGCATATATTTTCAAGTAGATTTCCTAGAGAAAAGTTGAAGCCCACTTCTACAAAATTAAGAATGTACGATGGCACTATTATTGAACCTGAAGGACAGTTTGCTGCTAGAGTTAGGAAAATAGCTCAGAAGAGTGGGGTTGTTTTATTGTGGTGAAGAGTGGATCAAGACCACTACTCGGCAGAGATTTAATGTATAAGCTGGGTTTTAGAATCAGTAATATTAATAGTATTGCGCTCAGTCCAGTCTTAGATGGCATTCTCAAGGAATATGCATCGTTGTTTGATGGCTCGTTGGGTTGCTATAAGGGTGAGAAAGTTGAGCTGAGGCTTAAAGGTAAGGTCAGACCAGTCTTTTGCAAGCCCAGACCTATTCCATTCGCTTTCAAAGAACAGATGACCGAGCAAATAAAGAAGTTAGAATCTAGAGGAATTATTACTAGAGTAGATGACAACGAGTGGGGTACGTCACTAGTTCCTGTTCTGCAAGAGAATGGAGTTATTCGCATTTGTGGAGATTATATGGTGACAATCAACGAGGATCTGGAGAGTGTTATTGAACCGTTGCCTAGGATTGAAGAAGTGTTCGCAAGTCTGACTGGGGACGAGGAGTTTACGCAGTTGGACCTCGAGAAAGCTTTCAACCAGTTGGCAGTGACTGAAGAAACAGCTGAGCTGTTGGCTTGGAGCACACACATGGGTATCTACGTTGTAAATAGGTTGACGTTTGGATCTAAGCCCGCTGCAGCTATATTTCAACAGACAATTAGAAAAATCTTGCAAGGAGCAAGAGGTGTTTCAAACTTCATGCACGACATTACCGTTACGGGAAAGAATAGAGAGGAGCATATTGAAAACTTGAGAGAGGTACTTAAACGGCTCAGTGATGCTGGTTTTAAATTGAATATTAAAAAAATGTAAATTTATCCAAACGGAAATTAAGTTTTTGGGTCACAGGATCAACAAGGAAGGACTTTCCAAAGAAAACGCAAAGGTTGAGGCAATTACAAATGCTCCTACTCCACAGTCTACGAAGGAAGTCAAGGCTTTTCTCGGGATGATTCAGTACGATGGTAAATTTGTACCGAACCTATCTCAGATAGTAGCGATTTCTGATTTACGATGTGCTTAACCCATTAACGCCCAAGCGGCGAAAATATTTACGAACTTTTCAACGACTTTATTTCGTACATTATTGGACTGAAAAAAATTTGCGTCACCACTATTTCTACGCAAAATTTAATGTTCTTTCAGAATCCGGGGTCAAAATTTGGATAAGACATCAAGAAAAAAAATATGGCCGATTTAAACACAGAAAATAAGAAGATTTTCAAAAAAAATTTTTTTTTTAATTTTTTTTAGGTATGTCGTCGAAAGTAATTCATGTTCTAATCATGATCAGGGGTGATCACGATACTTGAAGTTTAACATAAAATTTTTATACAATGATTGGATTACTACATTTTACAAAAGGGCGGTCAGAACGTAAAAATTTTATAAAAACTTTAACTATCTTTTTTCTCGGAATATATTGAGATTAGCGAAAATCATCTAAGAATAAAAATGTATTAGATTTAATCATAGAATACTCATGAATTTTTTCAGTATTAAAAAAAATTTTTTTCCAAATCTCAATTTTTTGTGATTTTTTAAAAACAAAAATCATTTTTGAAAATTCTGAAAAAACCAAAAATATTCTAGGATTAAATTTAAGACATTTTTATTCTTAGATAATTTTTGCTAAACTCAATATATTCCGAGAAAAAAGATGGTTAAAGTTTTTATACAATTTTTACGTTACGCAAATTTTTATCAGTCCAATAATGTACGAAATAAAGTCGATGAAAAGTTCGTAAATATTTTCGCCGCTTGGGCGTTAATGGGTTAAGCAATCAAGTTTCAGCTGGACGGACCAGTGTGAAGTAGCCTTTAAGAGAATTAAGTCGGAAATGGCTTCTGACAGACATTTGGTACACTACAACCCTAGTCTACCTTTGAAACTCATGTGTGATGCATCGAACGTAGGTATTGGAGCGGTTCTTCTACATGTATATCCAGAAAAGTCTGAGAAACCTATAGCTTTCGCTTCGAGAATACTGCATGCTGCTGAAAAGAATTATGCCGTGATCCACAAAGAAGCTTTAGCTATATATTGGGCAGTCAGCAAATTTGATCAATACTTGATGGGATATCAGTTTATTTTATGCTCTGACCACAAACCTCTTGCAGCTCTTTTCGGAGAGAAGAAAGGCATACCAACAATGGCTGCTGGTAGACTGCAGAGGTGGGCATTATTTTTAATTTTTAATATTGACGGTCCTTAAAAATATAAAAACAAAATTTCCCCACGTGCACTGACTATTTAAGATTACGTTAAAAAAAATTATTCGGATATTTGCAATAATAAAATTATAAGACGTCGAGAAATATTGTAAGTTGGTGGCCAAATTTTCTAATGCACCACCAAACTTACAATTTTTCTCGACATCTTATAATTTTATTATTGCAAATATCGAAATAATTTTTTTTAACATAATCTTAAATAGTCAGTGCACATGGGGAAACTGTTTTTATATTTTTACGGACCGTGAATATTAATAATTTATGCAAATAAGTGAATTTGTAGACTAGAGGGCGCATTTAAGGTATAGAACACTCTTAAATAAAAAAGTACGTAACTGCTATCGTGTTGTCAATTTGCGCTGTGAATATTAAATTATTCTCAATAAAAATAATTTGTATTTGTAACAGTATCGATTTATATTAAAACTATGTACCATACTTCTTACGGTTTGGATATTTAAATTATGAAAACAATTTGTTGTCAGTATTTATATGTGGTACACAAACTGGTATGGCAAACTGCTGGGGTTGGTACGAAAACTTGAAGGCCTTGAAGACTGCGCAGTTGTGATTTGACTGCCTCTATATATAACTTTAATAATTATTATAAAATGCGTAACGTTCAATAATAATCTCTAACATAGAGTTGAATAAACTGCAATATACATATATACTATTATCTTTTTTTAACTATTTTATTAGAAGAAAAAATTGTTTGTCGAAAATTCTCCGATGCGCAGGATAATATAGGGGGAAAGTATAAGTTTAAGTTAGTAAGTGACTCGATAATTACTATAAATGTATTATTGGTATATGGAGAATAGGATGTAATATTTGCAAGTAATTACATTTGTTATTTATGTATATTAAAAAAAATCCTAGGGCTAGATCTGAACCGTAGCATAATCAAAAGTAGCGCAGCGCCTTAGCCACCACAGCCACCGCCATCATTAATTTAAAAAGATTAAAAGTTGCATATGATCATCGTCCCCCCCCCCTTCCCTCGTGGGGGCTTTGGTTGTAATTTAGCTGTTGAGTTTAAGCTTAAGTTTATGATTTAATTAAAGCATAAGTTTAAAATTTGCTATGTTTATCGTCAAATCAATATGTAATAAATATATCCTGGACCCAATAATTGGCGCGACTAGTGAGATGGTACAGGATTAATAAGTTCGGGCTAATAACTAATAATTGTGCATTATTGATATTAAGAATGGAAAGTAATCTCTGCAAGTAACTAATTTTGTTGATTTTGTATTAATATTTATAATATTGAATATATCAATACGATATCCAATCATCCCATTAGATATGCACATTTCCTCTGAGGTCATTGCAATAAACCGCAATAGATTCTGGAATATCAATAGTGCTAAATAGACAATGGACTCATTGTTAAAAAGAGATAGATGTAAAATAAAGCTTTTAAAAATTAAATGCACTTCTACTACGCGAGAACACGCGCGTCCGCCCCGACAGAAAATGTAGCATATTCACACACGCAAACATGCCGAACCGTGTCTTAGATTATAAAGTTATTGTAAATTATACTATTTTTGGATCTGTTGTGTTCATCCATAGTTTTACACACTTCCCTTGTCTATCTTACATATACAGTATTGTAGACAATACAGTTCAGTTTGTAGACGAAAATACTTTTGAGATTTTTTTCTTTTTTATCCTTCCCTTTCACAATCATATTATTCATGCCACTATTGATTTTTGGAACCGTTGTGATGTTATTTCATTCAAAAGTATGACTGGTCTGCTCATAAAAGCCACTAAAGTAAGGCAGACTAACAATATTTCGCTTGTTTGTATTATATTGCCATTTTGTCTCGAAACTGATCTCATCATTAACAAATTCTTCCTCACGTATTTGTTGATAAAATCAATGAGGTAGACATTGTTAATAAATTCCTTTACAATTTTTTTCAATTAGTTGGCATACTTTTTCAATGCTTTTTTAACTAATGATTTGTCTATATTTGGATACAGTGATTTTACATCAAGACCAATTAACCTGCGGTTTGGAAAAATGTTGATATTTTTATTTTCTCTATTAATTCATAGCTATTTTTAACATATGCGTTCGGTTTGTGTATACTGTTTGTGGTTAGTGGCGATAGAAGTCTGTACGGCCATCAGGAGACGTTGAGCATGTAGTGCATGCGTAATTTGAAGGTAGGAGAGTATAAACGATGAAGCTCCGGGCTCCGAATGCTTGAGACCTACAAAGAAATAAAAGAACATCTGCAAGGCCTGCCGAGGGACCGCGAAAATTCGGTTAGTGGAGAGCACAAGAAGAGGCAGGCAGAAGAACCTCCCAGTCTCCCGTCAGGGAGAGGTACCTAGAAAAGGCAGAAAAGCTCTTGGTGCCGCCTTTACTTTTCTTTTCTTCGACTTTTCTCGCACACCTTATGAGTACCGGTCCTGGGTTCCTTGAAGAGGAGTAGGTCAATAAAAGACTCGTAGTTGTTGATGAACAATTTAACGTTGTACAAATTTATTGACAAACTAAAATAACAATGTTTAATAAAACTTCATTGACGTACGTGTTATAGTATTATAGCCGGTTGGCGCTCGCGACCAGTTAAGTCGAAGGTTCCACGCGAATAGCGCGATATTCGCGCAACGATCATCGCGTCTCCCGAACTTGATGCGCGAAAATCAAAGGGAGAGGGATAATCCCCGCACGAAGGAACGCTATCGAAGATTCGAGAAAAATCTAGACGCGTGACTACTGACCGCTGAATTTAGAACTAAGTTTGGCTAATATTTAACGGCCTAGTATCGGCGCGAACAGGTCTGAAGATAGAGCAATTCAGAGAGTCGAAAAGAAATAAGAAAAATTAAACCTAGAGGTCATAGTCCGATAAGAACCGAAGGAGGATTTCGATAATATCAGAGCGTAGTGGGTGACGAAATGATGATATGATGAATGGGGGATATTATGAATGTAAGTGCGGGGGTGATGCTGGTTAAAGCGAGCGTAGGCCCAAAATACGTGATTGAAGTCTTCGAAGTCTTCACCACAGAGACAGAGTTTTGAGTCTACGAGATTTTTGGCGAACAAGCTATAGGCTAGACCGTAATGGCTGCTACGCAGACGATAGTTAGAAAAATAAAAACCGCCGATGTTGGTACGATAGAGGTTAAGGTAATTGCTAAATTCTGAGTAAGTGTACGAGAGGGTCAAGGAGATGCCTAAGTAACTAGGAAACCAGATTAGTTGAATGGTGTGATTAGACTGAGAGAGCCGTTTGATCAGTTGTTTAATTTTAAAAATAGGGATGATAGAGGAGTATATAAAGTAACGAAGGTTAGAGATAGCTTGAATAATACTAAGGGAATCGGTGAAAATAGTGCAGCTAGAGATGTTATGTAGTTCGACGTATTCGAGAGTTTTATAGTGGAGTAACAATGTAGGCGTGGAAGGACAGTCTAAAACGCAGATCGAGGTGGAGACTAAGACAGTGGATGCAAATACCTACGTAGGACCCGGGGCCGATTTTAGAGCCATTAATGTAACGCGAGTTAGAAAAATTGAGCTGCGTTGCGGAAGCCTTTGTCGACATCAACGTCGAAATAAAAAATTTGGATTCTAAAGAGAATATAAAACGGGTAAGAATATATATATATATATACTAGAGAAGTTTCTCCCTGCTCGCTCCGCTCACCAACCCCCTAAGTTAAAATCAGACTTACAAATACAAGTAGCTCACTAAATAGTGCTTGATTAACGTTTGTAAGAATTAAATGATGTCATTTTATTATTATTAAATATTACTATGTTATTAATAAAGCAAAAACTGTAGAGGTTTACCGAAGATTGACTGACATATGCCATGAACTTAATTCATCATGATCACTATAATGAAAATTCACTTTTGCTACTACAAACATAATTTTGCTAAAACTTTAAAAGAGAAACGTTACATTTCCTTCCCAATCAGATATGCACTATGATTTTTTCTTTTTTTGACCACACAATAAATTTATATATATATGCGTGATTCCGCCGTAACTTGTACAAAACAGGCTAGAAAATGTTTCTTGAGTAAATCGATTTATTTAGGGTTCTAACGCGGACAATCGTTCCATAATAACATACAAATCAACTGTTTTTAACGACATCAGAATAGCGCACTTCTATAAAAAATTGTATAGAAAAAACATGATTTCATGCGTTGTGGAACTGACCCTAAATTTATAAAATTCTACTAATTATATACAATTTGCTACAGGAAATCATTAGCTATATAGAATAAAATCAACAATTTCTTCATTGGTTTACATAAATATAGATATAGTTTTGGTATACTGCAGCTATTTTTTTGCTTTCTCATACTTATTTCTTCTTAATTTTGCGCTGGCATGGGCGATTACTAAAAACAATGATTAATATTATTAGCAATATTGAACATTAGCTGTTATGAAACTGATAGCTACGGAACTGACATTTCGCCTATTACTTGCCCGTACAGTTTAATTAAATGATATATTAAATTTGTACGCATATAGGCTTCAAATTACTCACTATTTGCTTCAGAAAAGCACTTTTTGTTATTTAATACATTTTATTTAAGTAGTAGTTTCATCGAGATACCGAACTAACAAATTGTGCTTTTTCTTTTACTTTGAACAACCCAATCGACTCGCCTTTGGAAAAATTTTGAATTTCCAGAGCAGCAACTGGGTTTCCTTGATACATCATAAGCTATAGTTTGAAAATCTACCGGTTGGTAATGCCCTTATAGTGACCAAAACGTTTTTTGGTACCCATAATACGGTAACTAACTTTTGCTTGTAAATTTATGGACAAAAAGTAAGCTCACTGTTTGAATAAAAAAAAGAAATTAATTATGTAACTAAGAGAAATATGGTGCTATAACTCTATATTTTAAAACGCATATGCAGGAATTTCTCGAATGAGTCTCTCTTTTTGGTACAGTGCGGTTATGTACTCAAATCTGTGATGCAGGCATATTACGGGACTAATCTATTATTCCTTGTTAGTATGTATCGTTCAAGTATATAAATTTAATAATGCATTTCTTTTTCTCCGGATCTTCTTAATAAAATGAATTACAATTTATATCACAAATAGACCTCATCATAACCTCATAAAACCATGAATTTTGTCAAAACATTCTGAGTTTTCGTTAGCGAGTTATAAGTTTAACAAAAATAATAATTATCAGTTATACAGGGTATACAGGGTGAGAGACAAAGAATTTGTATTTTAATATCTTTTTGACTAATCGTTTTCAAAAGCTGCGAAAAGAACTTAGCCGAGGTAATTAAAGAATCTATCTCATCCCAAAATTTCAAGTGCAATAAGGCCTTTCTACGCCCGTAATCGAGACTCAAAAAAGCTCATTTTTATCTGTTTTCGATTTATTACTAAAAAAATAAGTAGTCAAATCACTGAAATTTTAATTAAATATAGTTTGACAGGTAACCCATCAACATATTTTTTTTCGTGAAGTTATGATGTTTAGTTTCAAAGATATGAATTTATAATAAAATCACCTTTTTCATATTATCTTCCGAACGGAGTGGTCAATCCCGAGGACCAGACAGGGAAAAATAGGTCATTTTATTATCTTTTAAATGCATTTTAACTAAATTGTTTGTAACAATGACATGATTGAAAAAAAGGAAAATAAATAAAAAAGTAATTGAAAAAATTAAAAAATAAATATTTTTCTCGAATTTAGAATCCAAAAAAAAGATATGCATGTCAAATTCGATTGATATTGATTGAGTAGTTTCAGAAATATCACGGTATACATACACACACACACATCCATACGGACATTTCCTAAAAACACGTAATTTGAACTTCCAACATCTAAAAACATGTTTCTCTGAAACTTTAGCGAAATAAGGTAATTACTACGGTTTACCTTGATTCCATTTGTTAATTTTTTATTTTAATATCCAACCGACACTTGGCTCTACATAAAACGGAGTAGAAATGATTCTATTCGGACAGTAGCCGATGCAAGGAAATATAGATACAGAGAGAAAGAGAAGTTGTTCTTTATTAAATTATTTACAAAAAAGTCCGCGAGGGCACCTCTTTAAGTGCATCGGTTGTTTTGGCAAATTGAGAAAAACCAAGAAATTTGTCAAAATCAAACATTGTTAATAACTTTTGAAAAAAATTATTTTTTACTTTGGTATTTTAGGAAAAGGTTGAACTTGATAGCGCAAAATAGCCTGCCAAATTTCGAGAATATAGCAATTATAGTTTCTGACTAAGAGGTACCAATAATTTCAGAAATTTTTGTTTTCACAGTACTGGCATCTGCAGAAAAATTGAGCAGTTTAGTTGCCGTTGCTTGCATGAGATCAAGAAGAGTTCTATTTCAATAAATATTTTAAAAAACCAAAAAATTTTAATTAGGGACGCTCATGTGTGCAAATATTTAGGTTTTGTTATAATAAACCGTTGCTCCGTAAATAAACGAGATATTGCGATTTTCCAAATTTGTAGCCGCAGTTAAAGACTTATACTTTTTAGATATATATTAGCCGTTACTCTAAAATCAATTATTAATTGTATATCCAGTGTCGAATAAAAGCGATAGAGCAACGGCAGCCAATTGCTCCGCGGGAGACGGAGTGAGGGAAGCGTCCCGTGCTCACGCTCAAAACTGAAAAACCTATAAAAATTATATATAACTTATATATTTTATAATTATATATAATTTTGCTATAAAAAGTAGCAAACAGAAATCAAAATCAAAAGTAACAATTAGATCACGCGAATATAAAAAAAATGTAACCGCAGAAATGAACATAAATGAAGATAATACATTGCGTGAATGCAGAAAAAAAAATTAAATAAAAAATAAGTATTAAGATACTGTGAAAATAGAGCAAAAATGCTATCTAATTCGAAATTAAAAGAGGTATTTAGATTACGCGAATACAGAAAAAATATGAGATCAGAATTAAAAACAAAAGAAGTATTAAGATCGCGTCAAAACAGAGCAAATCTATTATTACAATAAAAAGAAGAAGAAAAATTAAGATTACGTGAATATCGAAAATGGAAAAAAGAAATTCAAAACAAAGAAGCTGATACGAAACAAACAAGTAATGAAACAATAAATAAAAGAAATTGAAAATATATGGACAATGCTTTAGATGATACAAATATTCCGAACGAAAACCATGATGTCACTAGTATTTTATTTTCAACAAAGTCCATTAATTGGTTTAATCGCAAATAGAGAATTCGATGAAAATATTATATTACAAAATTTTATAGGTAATTTATACATAAAAATAAAGTACATCTTGTTGACAAAACATTATATCCCAAAGAATTGAAAAATGTATTATTAGACAAAAATTTAATAAGTATTAATTATAGGAGAAATATACGAAGTTATAATAATTTATGTGCTTTCGAAAGTTTTGGATCTAAATTAATGCATATCAATACTCTTGGACCACGAGTGTTTAAAATATGTGGTCAGATATACCACAATTCATATGCACTTCATGCTAGTAATAATGATAAATCCAAAATTTGGTCAATAATGTATTATATAGTCACTGAAATTGCAAATAAATGTAGGGAAAACCAAAGCAATAATGATAAAACAATTATGAATTTAATAAAATATTTAGAAACATATATATCAAAAAATAATTCATATGCTGAAGCATAATATAAAATGATGTATAAATTAAAAGAAGAAGAAAATATAAAACCACTTAATAATAATACTAAATCTCGTCAAATAATCATGATATTAACTCGAGATGATTGTACTAAAAATGAATCATATTTTGCTTCATGTAATAAAATCGCTGTATACGAAGGTAATGATGGCTAACCCCCTGTAGATCGTGATCTTTTTATTTATCCAAAAGCAAGTAAACCAGAAAGAATAAACATACTTAGCAAGCACCTTGATTCGATGGTTTACCCATTTATGTTTCCTATTGGTGAACCAGGATGGAAACCTCATATGAAATATTCACAAGAGGATAGCAGGCATACCAACATTTCTACATTACAATATCATTCATATAAATTGAGTATTCGTTATGATTCACCCATGTTTGAATTTAAAGAATTTATCACAACAATTTATTGTCGATGTTTGGACAAGAATTGAAGCTTGTCGATTATATTATTTACGCAGGAATCAAGCACAATTACAAACTGAAATGTATAAAGGTTTGATGGATTATATATCTAATCGTGTAAATATTGATAATACTAAAGTCGGAATAATGATAATATTACCATCATCTTACATAGGAAGTCCTAGAGCCATACAACAAAATTATCTAGATGCTATGACACAATTGCAAGTTGATGGTAAAACAGACATTCTTTTATCAATGACTTTGCAATCCTAAATCGCGTGAGATTCAAAAGAACTTATTGCCTCATGAAATCACTTTAGACCGTCCAGATTTAATAGCCCGAGTTTTCCATGAAAAAATTAAAATTTAAAAAAATGAACTTACGAAAAAGAATATATTTGGTAATGTTAAAGGATATGTGTATCTCATTGAATTTCAGAAACGTGGATTACCACATATTCATATGTTAATATAGTTATATCAAGATTATAAGTTTCGAAATACTGATCATGAAATCATAAGTAAGTAAATTCATGAAATCATAAGTGCTGAAATATCTGATAAGAATAAATATCCTAGATTATATAATATAGTAAAGAATAATATTATTTATAGTCCGTGTGGTTCACAAAACAAAAATAGTGTATGTATGAGTGAAAATAAACAATATTGTACTAAAAAGTTTCCCAAACCTTTATTAAAAAAACACAATACAATCCAGATGGGTATTCTTCTTATCGGCGAAGGAACAATGATAAAAATATTAGATATCCAAAGCATAGAGAGGCGCATAATGGATTTGTTGTACCATATAATCCTTATTTATTATTATTATTAGAATGTCATATTAACATAGTAATATGTGCGATAAAGGCTGTAAAATATTTATTTAAGTATTTTCACAAAGGACCTGATACCGCTTTAGTGAAATTCACAATTGAACATAACAATAATGATCAAAATATCATAGACGCCAATAAGGATACGTATAATTATGACGAAATAACACAACACGTTTCGAGAAGATGCGTATGTGCACCAGAAGCTATATATCGTATTTTTTAATTTAAACTGAATGAACAGAACTATGTAATTTATAGATTGGCTGTCCATAACCAAGATGAACAATATGTATATTATATAGAAGGTTAGGAAAATAAAAGAATCAATAAGAATATAGATACAACATTAACAGCTTGGTACAAATTGAACGAAGATG